>CM062814.1:251138330-251738330 GCA_031772625.1 Pinus tabuliformis
ATGATGTGATTTCTCATTGGTATGGTAATCTTCCTAAAGTTTTGTATCTACAATTGGACAACACTTGTCGTGAAAACAAAAATCAGGTTGTTTTTGGATATCTAAACATGCTTGTTGAATTGAGAATTTTTCAAAAGGTAAAGGTTGGTTTCCTTCTTGTTGGGCACACTCATGACCATATTGATTAGATGTTCAGTCGTTTTTCAGTCATATTGAAGAGGAAGCAAGTTGGGAGCTTGCCATCACTAATTGAATGTCTTAAGAAATCATACATGCCAAAGCCTACTTTTGATGTGTTGGAAGAAACTGTTGACATGTGAAGGGATCATATGGTGAGGGGAAATGCATTGAACAACTTAATGACATTAGCTTCCAACATCAATTTCGTATCAAAAAAATTGATGGGAAAACACTAATATGGGGCAAGAAGTATTCAACTACTACAGAATGGGCACCATAATCAGGTTTGCAATTTTTGAAGTTCATTCTAGATAATCCAATATTTGCATCAAAAATATTGTTATTACAATCAGTTGGTGAAGTTCAAAAATGGACGCAGACAAAATAGAGATATAAATTATTCTGATTGCCTGGAAGAAACTAAAAAATGTATTAGATATACATATGAGTACTTTGACATTGCTGATTTAGTTTGGTGGGAGTCATTTTTCAATAATCAAAGTGATATCATTTCAACAACAACAAATGAAGATATACCTTTGAAAAATCCATTTATTTGGCCACAAAATGTGTCGAATGAACATGAGGAAATAAACATTGTTGAACAACAATAATCTCAAGGTATTATTAATTCTTCACAGGTAGAGGAAAGAGAGATGTATATTGGTTCCAGAAGATCTCGTGCACAACGTGAAGACATGGAAGACCTTTACAGGGATTCAATACAGGATATTAAGGAGGGTTGCATGATTGCAGTGCTAGTAGATGGAGATCCCAATGGCTATCCATTCTGGGTTGCTAAAGTTATAAAGGTCTTTACAGAAAATGAGGATGTTACAAGTGTTGAAGTACATTGTTATGCCACAAATACACACCCATTCAATGGTGTGTATAAGCCAGAGATGGTAGTTGACAAAAAAAATGGTGGAAAGAGAAAAAGAAAGGGTACACATATAAATCGCCACCACACAGACATATTAAAATTGGAGGATGTTGACATACTTGTTTATGACTTCAGTTTAAAAAAGAGAGGAACTCTTCGCTTCAAGACAATAGAGATTCTGAAAAGGTTGTTACCAGAAGGAATAGTGTTGAGATGGGAGTCTGCTGAAACCAGTCGTAGATCTAGAAGAATTTTGAAACCTGAAGTGTTGGGCATGCATGTGGACTCACAGGGGCACTAGTTGATGAAGAGAAGAATATTGGAACATCTTCGTCAACATCCAATCACTCATCTGAAGATGTGAATTCTGATGGTGTGCAAGAAAATATGAGTGATTTTGAATAATTGTTTAAGACAGTTTATATAATTGATGTATGCATCGTATCTTGAAATAAAATTAATGATTTCCATATGGTGTTAAATGAGAAGTTCTGAGGCATTTTTATGTTGTTGGATTATATGTCTTAATTATGATAATTTTTATTGTTTAACATATTTACAATGCAATATTAAATTAGAGATATAATGTATGTTTTATTCAGTATACAAATAATGACTTTTGAATTCATTTAGTGATGTAATTCATTCATAATGTCATGGTTTTTTAATTTTATAGTTGAAAAAAATTCAATTTCTTTTGTATCTAGCATGTTATAGTTGAAAACATGTTGAATTTATACTTAAAAAAGAAAAATGATATTCTACCAAAAACATTAATGTTTTTTTTCCTCATAAACAACTTTGTTTGGCACATAAAAATTTGGTTTTACTAGCATTTTTTAAAAAGTTTGAAAATTGACCCTAAAAAAAGAATCATTGTTCCAGTGTCATCACTTTCGTTTTGAAGCTATATTTTGCATGAAAATTTCGTAGTCATTGCCTTATTTAAAACATGTTCAAAATTGACCCGTAAAAAATAAATAATCGTTCCAGTATACACACTTTTCATTTTTAGCACTGTTTTTGATGTTTTTTCGAGGTTTTTTGGCCAGAGTTCCCGTTTTGAGTTTATAGTTCTCGTTTCAAAGTTTACATAGTTTCTCCTTCACCTATGTCAATTGTTTCAATAATTTGTGATTTGTATGATTCATTTTTCACCAGCTCTGTTAAAGGAATTGGTATTTTGAATTTGGCTATCTCAATTTTGATATTGAATGGCATTTGCTTTTTGACTAGTTGAATGACTTCATCTTTATCAATTTGGGTTTGTGTGTTTTTGTCTTGTTTACCAAGACTTGGTAATTTAATTTGTGTATCAATAGTTTTGCTTTCAATTTTCTTGTTTGGAATAGTTTGAGTAGCAGTTGAAGTTTGAGTTTCAGCTAAATTTATGTCTACGATTTTTGGGCTGGAAGCCTCCTAAGCTCCTCTAGGTAGAATTTGTAGAACTTTGGTCAGAGGAGCTTCTGCTATTTTCTTAGTTTGGGTTTGGACTAATTTTTTAGTAGGAACTCCTATGTTCTTTTTTCTTCTAAAGCTATATTGTTTGTGAACTTCATAGATAGAAGATTCATAGCCTTGCTTAAAGTCAAATGACTCTCTAGATTCTAATTGTAATTGTTGTAACATGTACAAATCCTATTCTTCCTCGATAAGAAAAATGGCATCTTCATTGTTTACTCCCATCAAGTTTATCTGGGTGTCCTGGTCTTCTTCAAGCTGTTGTGAACCTTCAGCATAATTTTCCTAGAAATGTGGCCTAATTTGTTGATTGAGTGTACCTTCTTTAGATTTTCAACTCTTAGGATTTTTCCTAAAGTTAGGGTTTCTGATTTGAGGTCCTTGTTGATTTTCCCACTGAGGTTTTCTTTCCATATTCTCTAATCTATCCATTAATTTTTCTAAACTTTTAGCCAAAGTATCTATCTTAACATCTGAAGTGGATGGTTCTTCCTTAATGGTAACTCCCCTCTCATTCCTCATTCTAGCTCTTTTGGCCAACAAGTTAGCTTCTACACTAACTGCATCACTCTGTATCTGTCCTAAATTCGGAGGGTTTCTTTCTCTCAATTGGTAGGACATACCAGTGTCAAAACCATCAGGAAATTTGATTAGTGCCAAGTCTGGTGGAGGTTTGATATTTGTACGGATTTCATTATAAATACTGTTAAACCTAGTACAATAGTCCTGAACAGATTCATTAGGAGCTCTTCTAATGTTTTCATATTCAGACAAGATTTTTCTTTCTTTCCCATCTATTGAGAAACAATCTATGGAAAACAGTTAAATCAGCAATATGACTAGCAGGTAAATATTTAAACCATTTATTGACATCTCCTGCTAGTGTTTGTGCAAATAATCTCATATGTACATCTTCTTCATCATTTTCATGTAATTCAAAATAATCATTCATTTTATTTACATGTTGTTGTGCAATATATTGACCAGTACCATCAAACTAGAATATTATACTCTCGCAGTCTTGGGGCATGGCATGTACTTGAGCTGGTAAGGTCAAAGGAGCATATCTGGCGAGCATAGCTAAGATTCTAGCTTGGCTAGGAGGTAAAGTGGTAGTGCTTGAAGATGAACTTGAAGTGCTTGCAGATGAGCTTGAAGTCTAGTAAATGTAGCAGAAGTGCTAGAAGAGGAACTTGAAGTGTTTGGAAATGGAAATAGAACTCTATGCTGAAGAGGAAGCTTGGGATGAACGATTCTGTGGAATGAAGTGTAGTGGAAATAATAGATGAGGTTGTACTAAATAAATATGAATTTATAGACTCTGAAGGAATGGTAGAAGGTTTAGGAGTAGTAGCAATTAGAGCAGCTAATTCAACTAACTGTTGAAAATAGGCTTTGTCTATGTGCCTTATCAAAGTTGAGGTTAAAGCATCAAGTTTGTCAAAAGTGTCTAGAACATGTTGATCTAAATCAGGATGTATAGTATTCTTCTTTGATTCAATATATTGAATAAAAGTAGGGTCTATTACAGTCTCATGGACTGAATTTTTCAGATTTGGTATGAAAAAAGAATGCTCAAATGATAAATCAAATTGATAATCCTCTAAGTTTGTTAACTCTTTAGGAAGTGAATTTGCTTTGATTAGCTGACTAATGCTTTCTTGACTTTCTACTTTATTGTTTTTTCTTAAGATTCTGTCTGGATTATCAACAATTATAGTAGGGTTTGGATCTGGATGTGCCTAGGTATAGTATGTTCTTTTGGAAGCCAGAATTTTAATTTTTTAATTTTTTAATGAAACTTTTTGACAACCCTAAAATGGCCTTAAGGTGAAAAGATGAGATTTAGGATTACCTTTAAGTTTTATTAAACTGAGGACCGATTTCCCCAGTATGGTTGCCACTATGTTATCACTCCATTATTTCCCTAGGGTTGTTCAATGTTGTGTTTAAAGAAATAATAGAGGTAACCAGAATCCTACTTTTGAGATCAAGATCTAGCCTTCCTAATGCTCAGAGAGGGCTCTCTCTTAATAATTTAACTTTTTTGAATTAATTGATTTTAGGCTATTTATTTAAGCTTGAATGGGTTTTGATTTGATTTGGTGGTGGAATCACTGATTTAGATGGATAGATGAATGTATTTTTTCCATTGGGCTATGGAGTCAAAATGTCAAGAAAACAGGATTGAACCAAGTTCTAAAGATAGTGTCCACAGGGCAAGGTAGCTGAGTAATTTCAGATCTTTTAGGCTTGATGGTAAAGTGGTTTTTAATTGGAATCAAGAAGCGGATAAGGATTCTTCAAACCAGATAATGAGGGAAATGAAAGAGGTCAATTGAAACTAGGGCGCAATGAACAATTCCCTACTCTAGATATCAGAAGAAAACATCAAAATGAATAATTGTTCAAGACAGAGTGTACTTCAACAAATTCTATAATAATATTCCAGTTACTACATCCAAATTTGGAAAACATGTAAGTATGTGCAATACTTAAGAAAATAACAATTTAACAAATAAAGATACTTCATTGAAGTGGCCCAACACATGAATCCTGTAATGAAATTCCTTTATTACTCAGTCCAGTATGCTGACTTGAAAATGTTACAATAAACCCTTAGGTTTCAGATCAATACAACCATAGAAAAGGTTCATCAATCCACCCTTAATACTTCGAATTCTAAAGTATTTATACAAAAACTATTGCAAAATATCTAAAAATTGATTAAGGAATTATTCAAGGAAAATGAAATATCTTCATTCAAGATAGAGACAACTATCTAACTAATGCACGGTGTCCCTATTTATTTGGCTTTGTTGTTTGCCTTCACTGATATTTTTCTTCTTTATCTCTTTTGTTGCTCTGCTTTATGCTGGTTGTCCCTTTACTTTGCCTTTGACCTTTAAACTTTGTCTTTCATCTGATACTCTTTAACTTAACTCATCTGTTACTCTTTACTATTTTACCCTGACTTCTTGACTGCTCTGTTTTCACTGTTTTACCTTTCCTTTTCACAGTAAATCATTCAGTTTTTCCCAAGACTCTACATCTGGTAATTTAATCTTTACCATTCTTCTGAAGATTTCATCAGCCTCTATGTATTTTTCAAATGTAGGTTTGTTGATAAAGAGATATTTTACCTCATGTTGGAGGTAAAAGAGATTCTCAAACGTCGGATGGAGCACTTTTCCTGTTGGAATCTTTCATGGCTAAATTGTTTGCTTGTTCCTTTGCCATTTCTATGATTTTCTAATCATATTCTTCATGCCTCATCAACCTGTCATTAATGACCAAAGGATTTGGGAGCCCTTTCTACCTCAAAATATCAATTTTCACCATAAATCTGGTTATTGCGAGCTCAATGTTTTGACACTTGTCTTCAAGTTGTACCATCAAGTTCCTCTTGGTGATTACTTTCTTTACTTCTAGAATTGTTTCAGTCTTGTCACTTACGACAATCTCTTCCAATTCCTATTTTTTATTGGAATTAAGAAACTTAATCATTTCACTGGCCTCCTCTCGCTTATTACCAAGTTCTTCCTTAAATTTTTGAATAGCTTTAGTTTCTTCCTTGATTAAATCCTTCTACTCAAAGATGACTTGGATGGATGGCGAAATATCATTAACAGAGTTAACGATATTAGCCCACTACTATTGTTTTTCTTGGGAAAGTGGTTCTTTCAATGTCCATTCTTTCCCTAACTTTTATATTCTCTCAGTCAATCTATTTGACTTCTGTGTTTCAATTTTATGAATGATTTGTGCCAACTTCTTTTCATATTTTAGACTTCTTATTTGATCTTTAAGTCTATTTATTTCATTTGTTTGGATGGACATATCCTACATAGCTTTGATTAATTTACTTGCTTCATCACTAGGATGAGCTGCAGGTGTAGATGATTATGTAACTAATGTAGTTGTTGATGTAGAGGGCAGTGTTGTAGCTGCTGGAACTGTTTTGGCTGCTGAAGCTGCTAAAGTAGAAGGAACTACTGTAGTAACTGTAGGAGTAGCAGTGACAGGGATTGATTCCATGCTGACATTTTTCTCATACACTAACTTATACATCTCATTTTCCGTTTATGTTAATTGAGAAGTTAACTGAAGATTGAAGTTCATCATCTCATATTTTTGGTTTTGATTCTCTAGAACATCCTTGGTCTGTGGATGTTCAGTAGGAGGTAGTTTTAGCTTCTTCTTCAATGCAACAATGTGTGCATTATTTTTCTTAATGAGTTCTTCTGCACCTTTGACATTCTTTGGATCATATCCCACTTAAATAACCAAATCTTCAAGCGATTTAATTCTATTGTCTTTAGCTTGTGAGGATGTCGTTTCTAGTTTTAACTGTGCTTTGATGTTCTCTATATAATTTTGTAGTTTTTGTACACTCATAGCTTTGTCTGTCATAGTTGAGTATAGCATTTCGCCATCTTGCTTATGCAATTCTATTTGGTCTATAGGATGAACATCTTTGGCAGGAATATCATAATATGTCTTTTTGTAATGTGTTGATGACTTAGGATGCTATACTATGGGCTGCAAAAAGGTCATCTACATTTTTCCTATCTTATAGTCAAATACAGAAAGTAATATGTTATGGCCGCTAGGAGTCTGCTTCAAGTACTGTGAATATATTTTAGCTTTTATTTCTTCATTTTGGCCTTAATATCTTTGTATCTTTCTTTGATGTCTATTTCTCTGTCCATTGGTTCACTTCATGAAGAGACTTCAACACTATGCTATTTATGGATGATTGGAGCACTAGAAGTTGAAGGCTGATGAGTTTCCTTAGAAACTGATGGAAGTGCATTTTAATTAATTACAGTGTTTGTATCAATGATCTCAATTGTATCAATTTGTTCTTCTTGCTCATTTACTGGATAAAGCTTTATTCTTTTTCTATACATAATTTCAAATTTGTTATCTGTTGTATCTTTGTTTGAGCAAGAACCTTTTTCTCTAGTTCTTTCTTTATTTCTACCATGTGGGGCTGGAGTATGTAGAGTGGAATTAGTATCCATTTCCTCCTCCATATCCAGTAAGGTGTTTTCCAACCACTCTGACTGGTTGGCATAGCTTTCAATCTCTGGCTTGGACTCATGCATCAAAGGGCTCAATTTAACCTTGAGCCTTAGTTTGTTTATGACACCCAAAAGATCATACTGCCATTTGAAACTATCACTGAACTTCATTTCCTGTAAACATATTTCTGCTTCCTCTCCAGCATCCCTATTATTGCAAAAAAAAGGACCAAGATGGTTCTTGATTTTAAACTGTGATTTCTTCTTGGATGATAGAAAATTAACATCATCTAAATTTATGATCTTCCTGATATATTCAAGTGAAAATATCCTCATGGGGAGATATTTGGGAAGCTTATATGGAGTGTATTGACATCCATACACCCTAATTTTAGTGTAGTTCTGGTATAAATACCAGTCTCCTGTTCTACTGTGTTTGGACAACTGTAAAAATTTCTTTATTTCATCACTGACCCTGGGTAGATTGCTACCTCTTAGCATGTTAACCACTGGGTGAACAAATGAATTAATGAAATCCTTGTAGCTAAAATCAGTGGAATATTTTTGGATTAAGGGTGTCCAAAAGATAACAGATCTAGGATTGCACTTAGTGTCCAGTTTTTGGATGTTAATTGTAAACCTTTCTTATTGGAAATATAGAAACATATGGAACAATACTGAAGAGTATTTGAATACTCTTTCATCTAGCAATCTAATCAATTGGACATGGATTTTGTCTGCTAAGAATTGGGAAAAATTGAAAACTGTAGCTGGAGGCTTGCCTGGGCCAAAAATAGAAAGAAAACCAAGTATAGGTTCATCTACATGTTCATCTAGTATATCCTAGAATACATGATAGCATGGTTAGAATATGCCAGGCTCTCTAAGAGAAAATGGTGGTAGAATATGGAGGGTTGTCTGTAGGAACTTGAACTTTTTCTAGGCGGAAGGTCTGAAGAATTTGGGATCTCTTGGGAAGGTCCAGCTTTAAGTACAGATAAATTAGTTTTTCAATAGAAAATGGGGCTTCATTAGGCTTTGGCTTGAGCTGCAACATTTCATTTATTGATCTTGCAGTGATTGTGAACAAAATTTGTTGGTTAAGAGAGACTATGGTTCTTTGACTTGGGAAATAACAGAGTTGGCATAGGTAGATGATTTCAGGGAACTGGTATACATGTGGGAAGAAGTATTTGGGTAAATTTGACTCCCATAGCTAAATATCATCATTATGGTTGAGGAATTTATCTTTGCTCCAGTAGTGGAGTTTTAACAGATTGTTAGGGGACATTGTGTCTTTGATCTGGAAGTCCCTATCGGCCAATGGGAGGTGGTCATTATCTAGGTGAGGAGTTTGCAGGGGTTTTGTATTCAAAATGCTTTGGGAAGACATAGATTTGTTTATTTTATTCAATTTATCACTCTCTGGCTTAAAAAGTATGCTTAGAACCTCTAGAATAGTGTGAAAAGATGAATACAGTCCACAAAAATGGTTTTGGATGCAACAGTGGCTTTCTTCAGGTCGACAAGGCTTTTAAATTGGTTCAATCGATTAACCTATTAGAAATGTTTTACAAATCTTAAGTACAGGCCTTCGGCACTTCAGGAATACCTAGAAAATGAAGCTTTGGTATGTAGAAGGGTTCTATCAAGGCAACGAAGGCTTTCTGAGGCTTCAATGGTCTTTATAGTGCTTCAAATCAGAGTCGGAAACGTCTTCTGGTAGTAAAAGTTTGAATTGTGGTTGTAAAACGTCTCAAAATAGTTCAACAGATCCTATGGTGCATTAAAATAGGTCAACAAAGGTTCTTTTCTGCAATTTCTAACAGAATAATTGTGAAAAGATTGAGAAGGGTGGCTTCTCTCATTTGTAACCAACAATGGTTAATCTTTGGGTGCGGGGTTAAACTTAAACAACAGGGCGGTTTCATCTGACGCAAGGAGGTGGTAGTAAGGTGGTTTATCGCAACACTTTAGAGTAGTAGGGTGGTATTATTTTAGAGGACGCGATATAATGTGGGGTTGCCACGTAGCAAAAAGGCGAGCGGGGAAAACAACTAATCTCACAAGCTTTTGTGATGCTAAAAGCTGGACGTTGGAGCGTGCGATATGGAGTGCGGGCTGTTGGATCTAGAGGTGGGTGATCGAAGGGTTATCGGGTGGCGGAGTTGTGAGGGATGAGGCAAGGTATGGGGCTGGGTTAATTAATAAGGTGGAGATTAATATATTATTTTAATTAAAACTAAGTTTTAATTAAATTAAATATATGGATGGGTAGAGGTTAATTAAGTGGGGTTCATATGATAGCGGGAGCTAGAATGAAGTGGGACCTGATATATATGAAGTGTTGCGATCTTTGGATAAATGGGTTTTTCCTATTTTATATGAAAAAAGCGGAGATAGTAAAGGGAAGGAATTATTAGTGATGGAAATGGGTTTTAAACTAGGGAAAGGAGTTTTAGGAAGGGGGAATGTGTTTTTTAGGAATGAGGGAATGTGTGGAATAGGGGGAAAATGTTAGCTTGAAGGGAAAGGGATATTTTTACAAGGGAAATAACTTTTTAGAGTGGCATTAGGGTTTTAAGCAAGGGGAAAGGGATTTTGAGGGATATTAGTGAAATGAAATGACCAATTTGATGCTCTCCATGCCTTGTGAAAGTCCTTCTACCTACCCTTCTTTCATCCTAACATTTTATCTTCTTTTACTGGGTGAATTTGAGCTTGCTGACCCTTTATTTCTTTTTCTTTTGTAGGAAAACTATCTAATTCTAACCTTATGACTTTCCAATGGCTCAGATTAAACTGCTGAGCTCATTTTTATTCTCTACCTAACTACTGATCTGCTAAAATTAAAGAGTTTGGCTAGATCTTTATTCTCTATCAATCAGCATGAAATTTAAAACATGAATGAATCAAGATTAAACTATTTGACCATCATGGATTGTGGCATTTTTGACAAGTTGCACACAATCTTATTTAGCAAAGTAAAGTAAAAAGTAGTGGCATTTGAATTTGCATCACTTTCAAAATCTATTTTTTATCTCTTTTTGGTGGGGAATATACTTTATATTCTTTTTATCCTTTTCTTTTATTAGTCCTTTAATTTTTATTTTAGGACTTCACCCTCTTTACATTTTTTATTTTTAATACGGGAAATTTTGCAGAAAGCAAAAGTAAGTACAATATTACAAGACTAATCATAGTCAATTAAAAATTATGAATCCTATTATCATAGCATCCTAACAGTGGATCCACATGCGAATGGAATTTCCTAGTGAAATGTCAAGAACTTTAAGATCAATAGCCTTTGAAACTTTGACTGTGCTTACCTTGTAACTGCTTTTCTATTATCTACTTTATTCATACATATGATGCTATACCTTTCAAAGCTTAGGGCCTTCTCTTCAGGCTTCAACTTCAAAAGGTAATCATCCAATCCAATATAAAATTTGCAATGTTATGTACAGTGAGCAAAGTAAACAAATGAAGTAATGTTAATCTGGGGAAAAGTAATGCTTCAACATTCTACCATTGACTAGTCTACGTGGTAGATCTGTTCCATCTAATTGCTTGAAGAAAAATGCATTGTTACCTCTGTAACCATAAATTATGTAAGGGCCTTTCCATAGGAAATCAAATTTCCCATGTTTACCTTTTTCTTCTCTTCTAGAATCCCATTTGAGTACTTTGTCCCCTATGTAAAAATCATCTGCTTTGGTTTTCTTATCAAAAATCTTTTTGATTTTATCTTGGATCACTTGGGATTTGTTGTAGACTTCTTGCCTGGTTTGCCGCAAATGTATTGTCTGATTTATCCTCCTTTGGATATCATTTGGTTCTACTTGCAATTATTGAATCATTTTCATCACTAGTAGTTCTAATGAGGATGGAAAAGCAACATCCATTCCATATACTAGTTGATAAGGAGATGTACCAATAGAATTTTTTGTAGTTAGTCTGTCTGCCCGTAAGACATTAACCCACCTTTTGTTCCAAGTCTTCTTATTGTCTTCTAATCATTTATTGATGATATTAACAAGGATTTTCTTTGAATATTCTACAAGTCCATTACCTTGAGGGTAATAGGCAGTGGAATGGCCAAGGGTAATGTGGTATCGGTTATAAATGTCTAGCATTTTCTAGGATTTGAAGGCAACAACATTATCAGTGATGAGCTTTTGTGGGCATCCAAATATAGAAAGGATGTTTTTCTCAAGGAATGAAATGATGACAAAATCTGTGGCTTTTCTAGAAGGGATGGCTTCTATCCATTTAGTAAAGTAATCATTGGCTATCAAAATCTATTTATGTTGGGCTGAGGAGGATGGGTGAATTTCACCAATGAAGTCTAGACCCCATTGTTGAAATGGCATTTCTATGGAGATGGGTTTGAGGGGTAATGGTACGAGTTTCTTCTTGCCTTCAAATATTTGGCATTTGTGATGGGATGTCACATATTTTTTGACATTTGCAAAAAGGGTGGGCCAGTAAAAACCTACCCTTAAAATCTTATCGACAGTTGTTTTCCAGTATAGGTGTCCCCCACAATCCCCTACATGAAATTCATGCATGACCTTGTGAGCTTCATTTTTTAATAAACAATTTAAGAAAATGCCACCATTATCTTTCCAAAATAAAACATTGTCTAAGATACAATACTTCATTGATTTCATCTTTAGGAATCTACTTTTAGTTCTAGATAAACCAGGAGTAGCTTGTAAGTTGAGTAAAATGAAAATAATGTCTGCATAACAGGGTGAATCTATGAATGATTCACTAATTTGTGGAGTCGCCATCTCTTCCTGATCATCTATAGCAGCAATGAAATTTATGTCTAAGGCTCGACAGTTCGATTCAGCCATGAGTTTGGCTAAACCTTGGCCTTTAATCAATTTTGTGGACTTGATCTCAACATCATATTCTAGTATGGTGGCAATCCATTTGCCTCATTTTCCATCAGGCCCATTCTGAGTTAGAATGTCTTTTACAACTAAGTTTGGAACATATGATATTATATGTGAGTACAAAATATATACTCTGAAATCATTTATGGCTTTCACTAAAGCAAGAGCTTGTTTTTCCATTATATTATACTTTAGAGTAGCATATCTCAAAGCTTTACTAAAGAAGGTGATGGGTTGTTCATAACCCTCATCATTCTTTTGCAACAAGATTGTTGCAATAGTGTGTTCTGAAGCAAATGAAAAGGTTATGAAGTATTTATTGAAATTAGGACTTATGAGGACAATTGTCTTAGTAAGGGCTTCTTTGATTGCTTCAAAAGACTGCTTAGTCTCTACTATCCACTTAAGCATTGAATCTTTTTTCAACATGTTATTCAAATATCTAATTACTTCTGCTAAGTTAGAAATGAATCTTCTAAGGAAAATTATTTTACCTAAGAGTGATTGCAATTCTTTAATGTTCCTAGGATGACTAATGTTTAGGATTGGTTCTATTCTAGTTGGATCAATTCTAATGCCCTCTTTTGAGATTATGCGTCCTAAGAGTTTACCTTCTTATAGTCCAAAGAGTGTCTTTTTGGGATTCAAAGAAATGCTAAATTTTCTACATTTAATAAAAACTCTTCTCAAATGATCTAGATGTTCATTGATTATTTTGGAGTATATTGTTATATCATCTAGATAAATGAATAAAAAGTCATGAATCTCGTCAGCAAAAGCTATATCTATAGATCATTGAAAGGTAGCTCCTGCATTCATTAGTCCAAAAGGAATTTTCAAATACATGAAAGTAACCCAAGGAGTGGTAAATGCAGTCTTTGCTTGATCCTCTACTTGAACTAAGATTTGGTTGTACCCAGAAAACCCATCAAGTAATGAGATTCTAGATGATCCTACCACCCTCTGTAAAATATGGTCCATTTTGGGGAGAGGATAGTTATCTTTTAGTGACACTTTGTTTAAGTTTCAGAAATCAAAACAGAGTCTAATTTCCCCTGTCTTTTTCCTAGTGGGAAATAAGTTAGAAACCCAATCTGAATATCTAATTGGTGCTATGATTTGTGCCTCATGCATCCTTTTTACTTCTTTTTTAATCAATTCCTTAAGAACTGGATTAATCCTTGTAAGCTTTTGTTTAAAGGGTTTCTGATCTTCTTTGATGGGTGTTTTATGTTGAATAATGATTGTGTCATAAGATTTGAGGTCTTCATAACTCCAGCCAAAGACATCTTGAAATTCTTTAAACAGACTTATGTATTTCATCTTCTCAACTGGAGGTAATGCTTTGGATTTAATAAGCATAGGTTTTTCTTCTGTTCCTATATTACATTCTTCTACGTTTGATCTTAAAGGCTCCATTATTTATTTTCTAGCTAAATCATTTGAATCAAACAAGTATTCTAATGGGGCTAATCCCTTAGGCAAAAAGATATTTCTAAGGTTTAAAATCTCAGAATCATCATTAATTATTTCTTCTATTTCTACTTTTTCTAAGTTATCTATTTCCACTTTAGTGAATTTAGTGGGTTTATTTACATCTACAACCTATCTCACTCTTTATGATGTCATCTACCATACAATCAATATCTATGTTACAGTTTTATAATTCTCCCTCAGCATTCATAAAATTATAGATTTGAGAATCTTGTGAAAAAATTCGCCAATATTTTAGATTATCACGTATAACTGGCCTGTGTCTTACTTCTGTAGTGTACTGTTGATTGGGCTAAAAAGGTAATCTGCAAGTGCGAGCAAAGGTAGCCAAACTCTGAGCTTGCATGTTCTGTTCCCTAGGAATAACATCAAAATCAATTTCAAGAAGTTATTTAATCAGATATAGGACAGTTTCTATGTATTGGCTAAGTCTAGGATTATTCACAGAATACTCTCCTTTAATTTGTTTTATGACCAACTCCGAGTCTCCCATGATAGAAACTCTCTTGCCTCCAAGGTTTCTTACAATTTGCAATCCTAAGATTAAAGCTTCATACTCTACCATGTTGTTTCTGCATTTAAAGTTTAATCTAAAAGCATGACCTTCAAAATGATTATTTTCCATGTTATGAATCCAAACTCCTGCACCTGCTCCTAATCTGTTCACTGAACCATCAAAATCTAGGTGCCACCTAGATTCATGAAATATATTATCACTGTCAGGTTCTTTATGTTTTTCTTCTAAAGTTGAGATTTCATCTTTGCCATTGTCTGAATTATCCAAGATAAATGAGTCCAAATCAGAATGCATGGAATAAATAGGGTAATTCTGTGGTTTTTCTGAACTACTTACCATGTATTTGATCAAGGTTTCTCTATAAAGATTTATTTGCTATCCAAATATAGAAATGATAGCATATGACATGTCTAATTGCAGAGATCCTTGTAATTTTGCTCCCCATGAGCGAGATAACACCATACCTTATTTAGGTGGAATATCAGCAACTACTATGTCCATAACAATACTTTTTGCTAGGCATTGGACTAGAGTTACACATAGGCCTTTTTCAAGCCTAGGCATTTGACTTGACTAGAATAAAAGGAAAATAGGGCCTTGTAGGGTCTCGTGATGTCTAATTTTAATCTTTCCATGACTACTTTAGGTATTAGGTTATGAGATGATCCTAAATCTAACATAGCATTGTGTAGGATTTTATCATGAACGTTTAAGCTAATGTAGAATGGAGGAATACCCCGTTGTTGATGTTTTCCATTCACTTCTGGACCAAATAATAATTTAGGTTGATCATCATTAAGGTTTACAACATCTTTGCCTTCACCTATGTCAAGTGTTTTAGTAATTTGTGCTTTATATGATTCATTTTTCGCAAGCTCTGTTAAAGGAACTGGTATTTTCAATTTGGCTATCTCAATTTTGATATTGAATGGCATTTGAGTTTTGCCTAGTTGAATGACTTCATCTTTAGCAATTTGGGTTTGTGTTTTTTTGTCTTGTTTACCAGCACTTGGTAATTCAGTTTTGTATCAACAGTTTTGCTTTCAATTTTCTTGTTTGGAATAGTTGAGTAGCAGTTGAAGTTTGAGTTTTAGCCGAAGTTATGTCTACAATTTTTGCGTTGGAAGCCTCCTATGTTCCTCTAGGTAGAATTTGTAGAAATTTGGTCACAGGAGCTTCTGCTATTTTCTTAGTTTGGGTTTGGACCGATTTTTTAGTAGAAACTTCTATGTTCTTTTTGCTTCTAAGGCTATATTGTTTGTGAACTTCATAGATAGCATATTCATAGCCTTGTTTAAAGTCAAAGGACTCTCCAGATTCTAAATGTAATTGTTGTAACATGTACAACTCTTGTTCTTCCTGGGAAAGAAAAATGGCATCTTCATTGTTTACTCCCATCAAGTTTATCTGGGTGTCCTGGTCTTCTTCAAGCTGCTGTGAAATTTTAGCATAATTTTCCTAGAAAGGTGGCCTAATTTGTTGATCACGTGCACCTTCTTTTGATTTTCCAGTATTAGGATTTTTCCTAAAGTTAGCTTTTCTGATTTGAGGTCCTTGTTGATTTTCCCACTGAGGTTTTCTTTCCATATTCTCTAATCTATCCATTAACTTTTCTAAACTTTTAGCCAAGTATCTACCCTAACATCTGAAGTGGATGGTTCTTCCTTAATGGTAGCTCTCCGCTCATTCCTCATTCTAGCTCTTTTAGCAAACAAGTTAGCTTCTACACTAACTGCATCACTCTGCATCTGTTCTAAATTTGGGGAGTTCCTTTCTCTCAATTGGTAGGACATATCAGTGTCAAAACCATCAGGAAATTTGATTAGTGCCAAGTCTGGTGGAGGTTTGATATTTGCAGGGATTGCATTATAAATACTGTTAAACCTAGTATAATAGTCCTGAACAGATTCATTAGGATCTCTTCTAATGTTTTCATATTCAGACAATATTTGTAACGGATTTTTCTTTCTTTCCCATCTATTGATAAACAATCTATGGAAAACAGTTAAATCAGCAATATGACCAGCAAGTAAATATTTAAACCATTTCTTGGCATCTCCTGCTAGTGTTTGTGCAAATAATATCATATGTACATCTTCTTCATCAATTCCATGTAATTCAAAATAATCATTCATTTTATTTACATGTTGTTGTGTAGTATATTGACCAGTACCATCAAACTGAAAGATTTTACTCTCGTAGTCTTGGGGCATTGCATGTACTTGAGCTGGTAAGGTCAAAGGAGCATATTTGGCGGCCATGGCTAAGATTCTAGCTTGGCTAGGAGGTAAAGTGGTAGTTCTTGAAGATGAACTTGAAGTGCTTGTAGATGAGCTCAAAGTGCTAGAAAATGTAGCAGAAGTGCTAGAAGAGGAACTTGAAGTATTTGGAAATGGAAATAGAACTTTGGGCTAAAGAGGAAGCTTGGGGATGAATGATTCTGTGGAATGAAGTGTAGTGGAAATAATAGATGAGGTGGTACTAAATAAAGATGAATTTACAGACTCTGAAGGAATGGTAGAAGGCTTAAGAGTAGGAGAAATTAGAGCAACTAAGTCAACTGACTGTTGAAAATAGGCTTCGTCTATGTGCCTTATCAATGTTGAGGTTAAAGAATCAAGTTTTTCAAAAGTGTCTAGAACATGTTGATCTAAATTAGGATGTATAGTATTCTTCTTTGATTCATTAAATTGAATAAAAGTAGGGTCTGTTATACTATCATGGACTGAATTTTCGGATTTGATACGAACCAAAGAATGTGCAAATGATAAATCAAATTGAGATTCTTCTAAGTTTGATAACTCTTTAGGAAGTGAATTTGCTTTGATTAGTTGACTAGTGCTTTCTTGACTTTCTACTTTATTGTTTTTTCTTAAGATTCTGTACGGATTATCAACAATTATAGCAGGGTTTCGATCTGGATGTGCCATAGTATACTATGTTCTTTTGGAAGCCATAATTTTAAATTTTAAATTTTTTAACGAAACTTTTTGACAACCCTAAAATGGCCTTAAGGTGAAAAGATGAGATTTAGGATTTCCTTCAAGGTTTATTAAACTGAGGACTGATTTCCCTAGTATGGTCGCCACTATGTTATCACTCCAAAATTTCCCTAGGGTTGTTCAATGTTGTGTTTAAAGAAATAATCGAGGTAACCACAAACCTACTTTTGAGTACTGGATCTAGCCTTCCTAATGCTCAGAGAGAGCTCTCTCTTAATAATTTAACTTTGTTGAATTAATTGATTTTAGGCTATTTATTTAAGCTTGATTGGGTTTTGATTTGATTTGGTGGTGGAATCACTAATTTAGATGGATAGATGAATGACTTTTTACCATTGGGCTATGGAGCCAAAATGTCAAGAAAACATGACTGAATCAAGTTCTAAAGATAGTGTCCATAGGGAAAGGTAGCTGAGTAATTTTAGATCTTTTAGGTTGGATGGTGAAGTGGTTTTTAATCGGGATCAAGAAGCAGTTAAGGATTCCTCAAACTGGAAAATGAGGGAAATGAAAGAGGTCAATCGAAACTAGGGAGAAATGAAGAATTCCCTACTCTAGATATCAAAAGAAAGCATCAAAATGAATAATTGTTTAAGATAGAGTGTAATTCAACAAATTCGGTAATAATATTCCACTTATTACATCCAAATTTGGAAAACATGTAAGTATGTGAAATACTTAAGAAAAAAACAATTTAACAAGTAAAGATACTTCACTGAAGTGGCCCAACACATGAATCCTAGAATGAAATGCTTTTATTACTCAGTCCAGTCTGTTGACTTGAAAATGTTACAATAAACCCTTAGGTTGTAGATCAATACAACCATAGAAAATGTTCAGCAATCCACCCCCAATACTTCGAATTGTGAAGTATTTATACAAAAACTATTACAAAATATCTAAAACCTGATTTAGGAATTATTCAAGGAAAATGAAATATCTTCATGCAAGAAGATAGAGACAGCTATCTAACTAATGCACGTTGTCCCTGTTTATTTGGATTTGTTGTTTTCTTTCACTGATATTTTGCTGCTTTATCTCTTTTGTTGTTTTGCTTTATGTTGGTTGTCCCTTTACTCTGCCTTTGACCTTTAAACTCTGTCTTTCATATGATACTAACTTAAGTGATCTGTTACAGTTTACTATTTTACCCTGACTGCTCTTGACTTCTTTATTTTCACTCTTTTACCTTTCCTTTTCACAGTAAATCATTCAACTTTTCCCAAGACTCTGCATCTAGTAATTTAATCTTTACCATACTTCTGAAGATTTCATCATCCTCTGTGTATTTTGCAAATGTAGGTTTGTTGATAAAGGGATATTTTACCCTCATGCTAGTGGTAAAAGATATTCTCAAATGTTTGGTAGAGCACTTTTCCTATTATAACTCCTTTCATGGCTGAATTGTTTGCTTGTTCCTTTGCCACTTCTCTGATTTTCTTATCATAGTCGTCATGCCTCGTCAACCAGTCATTAATGACCAAAAGATTTGGCAGGCCTTTCTGCCTCAAAATATCAAATTTCACCATAATTCTGGTTATTGCCAGCTCCATGTTTTGACACTTGTCTTCAAGTTGTACCATCAAGTTCCTCTTGGTGATTACCTTCTTTACTTCTAGAATTGTTTCAGTCTTGTCACTTACGCCAATCTCTTCCAATTCCTGTTTGTTCTTGGAATTAAGAAACTTAATGATTTCATTGGCCTCCTTTGTCTTATTACCAAGCTCTTCCTTAAATTTTTGAATAGCTTCAGTTGATTCCTTGATTAATTCATTCTACTCAAAGATAACGAGGATGGATGGCCAAATATCATTAACAGAGTTAATGATATTGGCGCACAGCTACTGTTTGGCTTGGGTAGGTGATTCTTTCAATGTCAATTCTTTCTCTAACTTTTGTATTCTCTCAGTCAATCTATTTGATTGTTGTGTTTCATTTTTATGCATGATTTGTGCCAAATTCTTTTCATATTCTAGACTTTTTATTTGATATTTAAGTCTATTTATTTCATTTGTTTGGATGTACATATCCTGCATAGCTTTGATTAATTTACCTGCTTCATCACTAGGATGAGCTACAATTGTAGATGATTCTGTAACTGATGTAGTTTCTGATGTAGAGGGAAGTGATGTAGCTTCTAGAACTATTGTGGTTGCTGAGGCTACTAAAGTAGAAGGAACTGTTGTAGTAACTGTAGGAATAGTAGTGACAGGGATTGATTCCATGATGGCCTTTTTCTCCTGCACTAACTTATCCATCTCATTTTCCATTTCTGTTAATTGAGAAGTTAACTAAAGAATGAAGTTCATCATCTCATCTTTTTGGTTTCGATTCTCTAGAACTTCCTTGGTCTGTGGATGTTCAGTAGGAGACAATTTTTGCTGCTTCTTCAATGTAGCAATGTCTACATTCTTTTTCTTAATGATTTCTTCTGCACCTTTGACATTCTTTGGATCATATCCCACTTGAATAACCAAATCTTCGAGGGATTTAATTCTGTTGTCTTTAGCTTGTGAGGATGCCTTTTCTAGTTTTAATTGTGCTTTGGTATTCTCTAGAGAAATTTTTAGTTTTTGTACACTCATAACTTTGTCTGTCATAGTTGAGTATAGAATTTCTCCAACTTGCTTGTGAAATTCTATTTGGTTTATAGGATGAACATCTTTGCCAGAAATCTCATAATCTATCTTTTTGTAATCTGTTGATGACTTAGGATACTATACTGTGGGCTGCAAAAAGGTCATTTGCATTTTTCCTGTCTTATAATCAAATGTAGAAAGTAATCTGTTATGGCTGCCACGAGTCTGCTTCAAGTACTGAGAATATATTTCAGCTTTTATTTCTTCATTTTTTGCCTTAATATCTTTATATGTTTCTTTGATGTCCATTTCTCTATCCATTGGTTCACTTGATGAAGAGACTTCAACATTCTACTGCTTCTGGATGATCTGAGCACTAGAAGTTGAAGGCTAATGAGTTTCCTTTGGAACTGATGGAAGTGCATTTTCTTTAATTACAATGTCTATATCAAGTTATTCTTCTTGCTCATTTACTAGATTCAACTTTGTTGTTTTTCTATACATATTTTCAAATTTGTTATTTGTTGTATCTTTGTTTGAGCAAGAACCTTCTTCTCTAGTCCTTTTTGCATTTCTGCCTTGTAGGGCTAGAGTATGTAGAATGGAATTAGTATCCATCTCCTCCTCCATATCCAGTAAGGTGTTTTCCAACCACTCTAATTGATTGGCACATCTTTCAATCTCTAGCTTGGACTCATGCATAAAAGGGCTCAATTTAAACTTGAGTCTCAGTTTTTTATGACAACCAAAGGATCATACTTCCATTTGAAACTATCAATGAACTTCATTTCCTATAAACATATTTTTTCTTCCTCTCCAGCATCCCTATTATTGCAAATAAAAGGACCAAGCTGGTTCTTGATTTTAAACTGTGATTTCTTCTTGGCTGATAGAAAATTAACATCATCTAAATTTATGATCTTCCTGATATATTCAAGTGAAAATATCCTCATGGGGAGATATTTAGGTAGCTTATATGGAGTGATTTGACAACCATACACCCTAATTTTAGTGTAGTTCTGGCATAAATACCAATCTCTTGTTCTACTATGTTTGGACAACTGTAAAACTTTCTTTATTTAATCAATGACCCTGGGTTGATTGCTACTTCTTAGCATGTTAGCCACTGGGTGAACAAATTAATCAATGAAATCCTTGTATCTGAAATCAGCGGAATATTATTGGATTAAGGGTGTCCAAAAGATAACAAATCTAGGATTACCCTTAGTGTCCAGTTTTTGGATGTTAAATGTAAACGTTTCTAATTAGAAATATAGAAACATATGGAAAAATACTGAAGAGTATTTAAATACTCTTTCATCTAGAAATTTGATCAATTGATCATGGATTTTATCTGCTAAGAATTGGGAAAAAATTAAAACTGTAGTTGGAGGCTTGCCTGGGAAAAAAATAGAAAGGAAACCAAGTATAGGTTCATGTACATGTTCATCAGTAGTATATCATAGAATACAGGATAACATGGTTACGATATGTCTAGCTCTCTCAGAGAAAATGCTTGCAGAATATGGAGGGTTGTCTGTAGGAACTTGAACTTTTTCTAGGAGGAAAGTCTGAAGAATTTGGGATCTCTTGGGAAGGTCCAGCTTTAAGTACAGATCACTTAGGTTTTCAATAGAAAATGGGACCTCATTAGGCTTTGTCTGGAGCTACAACATTTCATTTAGTGATCCTGCAGTGATTGTGAACAAAATTTGCTGGTTAGGGGAGACTATGGCTCTTTGACTTGGGAAATAGTAGGGTTGGCATAGATGGATGATTTCAAGGAACTAGTATACCCATGGGAACAAGTATTTGAGTAAATTTGACTCCCATAGTTGAATATCATCATTCTGGTTGAGGAATTTATCTTTACACCAATAGTGGAGTTTTAACAGATTGTTAGGGGAGGTTATGTCTTTGATCTGGAAGTCTTTATCAGCTAATGGGTGGTGGTCATTATCTAGGTGAGGAGTTTGTAGGGGTTTTGTATTCAAAATGCTTTGGTAAGCCATAGATTTTTTTATTTTATTCAATTTATCACTCTATGGCTTAAGAAGTATACTTAGGACCTCTGGAATAGTGTGAAAAGATGAATACAATCTGCAAAAAGGGTTTTGGATGAAACAGTGGCTTTCTTTAGGTCAACGAGGCTTTTAAATTGGTTCAATTGATTAACCTATTAGAAATGTTGTGCAAAGCTTAAGTACAAGCCTTCGACACTTCAGAAATACCTGGAAAATGAAGCTTTGGTATGTAGAAGCATTCTCTGGGGGATGCGGAGGATTTCTGAGGCTTCAATGGTCTTTATAGTGCTTCATATCGGAGTCGGGAGCGTCTTCTGGTAGTAGAAGTTTGAATTGTGGTTGTAAAACAGCTCAAAATAGTTCAGTAGATCTTCTGGTGCTTTAGAATAGGTCGGTAGAGGTTCTTTTCTGCAATTGATAACATAATAATAGTGAAAATATTAAAAAGGGAGACTTCTCTCGTTTTTAACCAACAATGGTTAATCTTTGGGTGGGGTGTTAAACTTAAACAGTAGGGCAGTTTCATCTGATGCAAGGAGGTGGTAAGGTGGTTTATCGCACTGCTTTAGAGTGGTAGGGTGGTATTATTTCAGAGGACACGATATAGCGTGGGGCTACCATGTAGCAAAAAGGCAGGTGCCAAAAACAACTAATCTCACGTGCTTTTATGATGCTAAAAGTTAGACATCGGAGCATGCGATATGGAATGTGGGCCACTGGATCTGGAGGTGGGTGATCGAAGGCTAATCGGGTGGCAGAGCTATGAGGGATGAGTCAGGGTGTGGGGTCGGGTTAATTAATAAGGTGGAGACTAATATATTATTTTAATTAAAACTAATTTTTAATTAAATTAAATATATGGAGGAAGAGTGCTTTTGCATGATCAAAGGGGGTTCTGATTTTCGGCAAGAGGGTTTCGTCTCTATGATAGCAATGGCTCCTTCTCGCGTCGACCAACTCTCAGGAGATTCCAAGAAGCCAGAAGTCGTACGACCTGTGTGGGACATCTTTGGTGCGCAGAGAGTAAGGCTCATATGTTATCTGCAGCAGTCGAGGTGTATAAGGAAAATGGAGGTGCGAACTTGCCCAAATCTGGTGTATATAGGTCTCCCTCAGGCGGCGAAGACAGCCGATAAACTCCGGATCGGCAAAAATGGTTTGGATGAGCTAAGGAAATGTACACGGATCGGCCATTTGACAGTCTGCCCCAAGGCCGTAGCTGCCTGCGAGATCATGCTTGGTGAGGGAGCTGTCTCTAGCAAAAATGGAGCCCTCAGGACGAAAAATCACCGACTCTGTCAAAGGTATGAAGAAAAACTCCAGATCTCTGCTTATCAGAACGCTGATCTGTTTTATTATGATGCCGATCTGGACATCCATCTGCCATTGAGCCCTGATTGGGCACCATATCCATCGCTCTGCGGCATCAAGTACAGATCGAGTCTTGGGATTTTAGATCCAGACCATCTTGTGGCAGATCGACCCTCTTTCTGGTCAGATCTGGAAGCCCCCTCACCGAATAAGTTGTGTCGATATGAACAAAAGGAGCAGAACAGAATCACAGGGTTAGATCTACCAAAAACAAGATCTGGAATCTGTGTAAGAGACCACAGTTTCCAAGTTTTTGTAAAAAACCCTGAAGGAAAATCGAAAATAATTTGGGTAAAAGAGACAGATACTGTCGAGAAAATGTAGGATATTATTATGCAACAGTTGGGTTACCCCATCAGAACACAAAACCTGATACATGGGGGCAGAGTGTTACAAGACACAAAATACCTTTGGGAATACAGAATCGCACCTTTGACAACAATCGTCCTCAATCTGAGGTTAAGAGGAGGTGCAACCAACAATAACACGAATCCAGACAGGGCGGGAGGAAGTGGCACTGGTTCAATTAGGAAAAAACCAGGCAGCATTTCCTTCAAAAATGTCATACAAGGGAAAAACACAGAAGGAACAGCACCAAACCAAACAAGTATGGACGCAAGGCCATACATTGTGGAACAACTGAACCACACCCCAGAATACAACATAGATACACCAGAAATAGATGAGGAATGCACCATATATGAAAGACAAGCAATAATATGCAGATTTAACTGCTTTTGGCCCAAATCGGCGGATCTTTTTCTTTGGATCTACATGAACTGGACCACGCACTGTGAAATACATCTCTGCTCCAAGGGGTTTTTCATAGTGAAATTTCTATCAGCAATAGACAGAGACATAGTAATGCAGGAAGGACCTTGGTTTTGGGGATCCACTGGACTCTTCATCACACCATGGTTCCCAAATTTTGATGCAAACACAATGGTTGTCTCGAAGATGCCAGTTTGGGTGCGGCTACACAACCTCCCAATACATCTCTGGAATCAGCAAGTACTCACTGGAATTGGAAATACAATTGGGCGTTACATTAAAATGGACACCCAACGAGTGGAGGAAAGAATATATACTTTTGCATGAATATGTGTGGAAGTAGACCTCAGCAAAGGCCTGCCAGACCAAATTCAGCTGAAGCATAAACAGAGCAGCTGGACACAAGTATTAGATTATGAAAACACTGCATTCAGATGCCGAATATGTAGACAAACAAGACACCTACAAAGCACGTGCCCAGCAGTCAAAAAAGACAATCGCAGAAAGAAGAAAATAGAAAAACAAGCAAAGGGATGGTATATCCCACCACCTCCCCCGGATGACGAGGAGGAAGAAGAGATGGATTATGCCAACCCAAATGAGAACAATCAGATGAATAAAGAACCTGTTGCAGAAGACACAAATCCATAGGAAGATATAGAGACAACATTATCAAGAAGATCAGAAATGGATATGGGCAGAAATAAACGCCAACACACATTAGACACATCAGATTCTAACAACCCACAACCTGTGGCTGAAAATGCATTAGCACTCATAACTCCCATAGAATCACAAAGGGTTTGGAGAAAGGTTGAGAAGAAAAAAGGGCGAAAAGTCTGACTTTTCCCCACTTGTACATCAATTTTTTCTTGCTTTTACATGTTTATTTCATGAAATCCATACACCTTGCATGGTGTGAAAGGATCTATGCATCTTTTTGAGCATCTTTTTGAAATTTGTTTACAGCATATGCCAAGAGGCATCTACAACATGTAATTTTTCAATCATAATGAAAGATTACGATTTTTCCAGGGGAAAAAAAAATAAAATAAAAAAATATATATGGAGGGGTAGAGGTTAATTAGGCAGGGTTAATATGATAGTGGGAGTTAGAATGAAGTGGAACCAGATATATATGAAGTGCTGCTATCTTTGGATAAATGTTTTTTTCCTGTTTTATATGAAAAAAGTGGAGATAGTAAAGGGAAGGAATTATTAGTGGTGGAAATGGGTTTTAAACTAGGGAAAGGAGTTTTGGGAAGGGGGAATGTGTGGAATAAGGGCAAAAGGTTAGCCTGAAGGGAAAGGGATATTTTTACAAGGGAAAATACCTTTTTAGAGTGGAATTAGGGTTTTCAGCAAGCGAAAAGAAATTTTTTGGGATATTAGTGATATGAAATGACGAATTTGATGCTCTCCATGCCTTGGGAAAATGCTTCTACCTACCCTTATTTCATCCTAACATTTTATCTTCATTTACTGGGTGCATTTTAGGTTGTTGACCCTTTATTTCTTTTTCTTTTGTAAGAAAACTATCTAATTCTAAACTTATGACTTTCCAATGGCTCAGATTAAACTGTTGAGCTCATTTTTATTCTCTACCTAACTATTGATCTACCAAAATTGAATAGTTTGGCTAGATCTTTATTCTTTATCTATCAACATGAAATTTAAAGCATGAATGAATCAAGATTAAACTATTTGACCATCATGGATTGTGGCATTTTTGACAAGATGCACACAATCTTATTTTGCAAAGTAAAATAAAAATTAGTGGCATTTGAATTTGCATCACTTTCAAAATCTATTTTTTATCTCTTTTTGGTGGGTTGTATACTTTATACTCTTTTTATCTTTTTCTTTTATTAGTCCTTTAATTTTTCTTTTAGGACTTCACCCTCTTTACATTTTTTATTTTTAATATGGGAAAACATTTTGTAGAAAGAAAAAGTATGTACAATATTACAAGACTAATCATAGTCAATTCAAAATTATGAATCCTATTATTATAGGATCCTAACAAGTTCAACAGATGCAGAGTACATGGCTACTAGTTAAGCAACTTGTGAGGCTATCTAGATGAGGAAAATATTTGTTGGGTTATTTGGTCAATATATGGATCCTGCAGTGATTTACTGTGATAATCAGAGTTGTATAAAACTCTCTGAGAATCTAATTTTTCATGATCGATCCAAGGATGTCGGAATCCGGTATGACCATCTATGTGATTGTGTGCAAAGGAGAATCATGTTGCTGGACTACATTCCTATAAACAATATGCAGATATTTTGACAAAGGAATTGTCAAGATGGAAATATGAGTTCCACAGAGGTAGGATTTTCGTAGCAGATAATCCCTTTCTTGTTGAGAGGTTGTGTTGAAAAAATGCAACAAGGAAAATCCTAATTTATTTTGTCCATAAATTAAATTAGGAATTAAATTCTAATTCTAATTCTCATAACAACTTGTAGTAGTTAACTAAGTTAAGTTGTCTTAGCTGGCTCATTAAATTCGAGTTGGTAGTCTATCTAGGGTCATGTAGAGTGATCCATAAATTTAAGGGCCCATGTTGAGTTTTGATGGAGTTGTAATTATTTAGTTGAGTTTAACTGAGTTGAATTTAGTTAAACTAGTTCCAACTGATGGAGGAATTAATGGGAGATTCAATAGTGGGATGTAACTTGCATTTGTGGGGTGTAACCAACACTACTAAACCAGTAAATTTAAGATACGCTCATAATTAACTCATGCATGTTAGATCATATAAAGACACAGTTGAGTTTAGAGTTCATGGACAATGTACTATTAGATTTAAAATCATCTAAATTAAGCATGTGGTGCATGCAATCAGAGGAAGGCCTATTGTTGGATTAGGTAGTTGTTTGTAGAATTTCCCAATTAAATATGGGCTAATTCCCTAGGAAACTACACAAGGAAATAAGAGCTTGGCAGGCATCATATTTGGCTAATTATTGACTTGAGCTAGTTTGTGAAGCAGTGAGATAGACTGTATTTATGCAGATATTGCTCGGGTTGAACAAGAACTATATTTTGTTCTCAAATTTTTTTATTAATGAAATCTACAAATAGTAGGGGCTTTTTATTGTTTTCCCCATAAAGTTATTATGTTATGTGTCATTGAATTCTTCCTTTTCTTCTTCGTGATTTCATTGATCAATTTTTTGTTTTAGCTGATGAGTATAGTAGATTCAAGTCAATTGTTTTAGCATATTACAACATGTAGTTTGAATCTTCAGTAAAATTATACAACATCCACACTTAGATTATCTTAAAAGGGTGCTCACGATATCAATGATAGATTATTCACCTTTCTTATGCTAAGATCATGTTGATTTCATATGGAATAAGAGTGCATACACACACATACAAATGTTTGTTCATAAAAACACATTCTATTGATGTTAACAAAAAAAAAATATAGATGGTTCACATGGCTCTCTGCCCAAGCACTTTGTCTTCTCTGTTAAGTTTCCTTTACTGAGCTCTTACATTTTACAACTATATTACATCTCTTTGGGCTCTACCTCCCCCTTCCCCTTGTCTTATTCCAAGTGTTAACTATATAGAGGTATACATATCTAACTACAAGAATAATATATTTTAGTAGAATCAAGGTACTTTTGACTCATGTCCCAAGTCCTAAAGTTGCCTAAAAACTCATATTTGACACATGTTATTTTTACAAAGTCCATTTGGCCAAAAATAGAAGTTGACATAATATCCTAACACCACATATCCTCCTACAAACTAGACACTTCTAAACCCACTATTTCCAATTATATACATTACAATGGAGGGAAATTTCTTTCCATTTGGAAATTTCATGACCCCTATTGGGTCTACTATAAAATGAATTACTAAGTGTTAATGATCCTACAAAAGTACCTTAAATTTGTTCATTTATTTCTCTTATACCATTTTTCATATATGAATGTCTCAATAAGTGAATGTCTTAATTCTCATAGGCGGGGGATTTTAATTAGTACTTTTCTTTTCATGTACATGAATAAGGTTATATTTTGTTTGAAGTCATATAACCAACTCATTGATATAGCTTTATCAATGATAATACAAGATACTTACCTTATTCTGAATTCCATCTAAGTTAAATCATCCAATAAAATGACCTAAAACTACTAATTGGTTAAGATTTTGTGTTCATCAACAATACGGAAACATGTTAATGATCCAAGATGCAAAGAAATCCAGTAGGAGTTAAAGTCTTCCCCATTTGTAACCACTAAAAAAAGAATTAAGTGGGAAAGTTTTATTTTTATAGGATGATATTGATATAGATCAAAGTTCTGATAATGTAGAAAAAAAGGCTAATAAATAAGCATCAGTATTATATTTTTTTCCTTAAAATAAAATTATAATTTTTCTCATTAAAAATAAAATCCTTATAAATCATCAATGTTCCTTTATAGTTACGTAAAATTCTCTTCCAAGTATTTGGGTGCATATTAATTGCATACATTCCATAAATATTCATTCTTTCATGTGTATATTAAACACTATAAATCACCTAAACATTTATTCTACCCTCAATATGCACTTAGGTTTTGAACTACATAATTCCTTATGTGCCATGACTAGACTAAGTGGTTAATAAATATGATGTTGATGCCATCCATTTTAGTTTGAATCGTGATTAACCCTGAACATGTGTTGTTGGGATTTTCATGAAAAAATTGGGTCATAGTGGCATCCCAAAGAGTTTTGACATCATGTTAAGTGAGTGAGGTTTTGCCTACATATTGATTCTTCCAACTAGTTCATATAGTAAATAAAAACTACACACTTTCTTCATGACGTAATGTCATATAATATTAATCTATAAAGTTTTCATGCTTCTCAAACTTAACTGGTCGTGATCTATGACTCTATGTGGAGCCAAATAATAAAGTTTTGAATTGATGTCTTCTAACTAAGTCATCATATAACTAAGTTTTGAATTGATGTCTTCTAAAATTTTTGTATACTTTTGACCCAATTATATAAGTTTTTACCTTAGCAACCAAATATGCAATGTAAATAGTTTACATTCATTGAGTTTGTATCATTTTACATTGAATTTTATTGGAGAAAAAACCATATAGAGTTACTGTTTGCATCAAAATGTGTATGGTATTTTGTGTGAGAATCTCCATGCATCAGTCTAAGGTTAAATTCTACATAATCATCAGTGTGTTTTTCTCCAACTAGTTGTACTATCATCATGTTAGATTTAAAATACAAAAAAATGTACCTCTTTCGTATTTCATTTATACTACACTATTATGTTCATGGAAATATCATTTTTTACTAGGCTTGCATCATATCAAATGAGATATCATTTTAGTAAAGGAACCATCATAGGCCCATAATATTCTACATATCACCCTATTTATTTTACACAATTGTATGGTGTCATGTATTTAAGTAATTAATGAGGTCAAGGATTGTGATGAGAAATAAATATCCAATATCTTTCTGATATCCTATCATGTGGAACCATAAATCCCCTTCCCATTTATATTAGATTCAATATGGATTCATGATTGTGTTTTGATGGATGTTCTTTAGATATGAGGAAAGAATATCAGAGGTATTGTCTGAATTCTTGGAGGAATAAGGTGTTATAGAAGTAAGAAATGGTTGTTCTTGTGTGAGGATATTTTTCTTTAAAGGTATATATTTCTTCCTTCCCTATTTTTTTTTTCACAAAATTTCAATTTGGAATGTATGGAAACAATGCAAGCATCAATTATGTTTCTTCCATAAAAAGGAAGACAAAATTTATCACATATTTTATTGCAAAAGCAGAGACCTAATCAAGAACAATTCCTAGCTTAATTAATTCTCTAACTATTTTAACAACTCCTAGATGAATGAAGTTATAGATTTTAATGTATTCAATCTATATGTTTTATTTTATGCTCAATTTATCTCTATTGGATGCCCTAAGGAATTCAATAGAGCATGAGTACCTAATGAAGGAGAGTATTATTGTAGAAAACATGGGGATAACATACCAAAAGTTAAACAACCAGCTTTTGAGGATGATGTTGACAGTTTTATGAGCACTAGTTATCCATATAGGAAGAAAGGATAGACAAGTAATAATAAGGAAACAAATCTCTTAATTATCTCAAGGAAGTAGTTATATCTCCAGAAGTAGGACATGATATTTGATACTAATCAAAGGAAATCAATAATTGTTGGTTCTAGAGATGGATAAATTGATGACTTCACAAAGAAACCATTTGTGAAATTACATATGGTATCTTCAAATTCAAAAAGAAATGGAGATGATATTGGGAAGTATAATTATAAATTTTATGTTCACAAAGTTATTGCCAATAAGATATAAATTTGTCACTTTTGAGGAAAAAATATATTACACTTCATCATGTGACTTTAGCCAAAATTAAAAAATGTTACAAAATTGAAAATGTCAACCCAAAGAAGAAAAAGATTGCTAAAAAATGGAACTCTAAACTTTATTTTGTAGTGGTGTGACCTTCAATGACATTTGAATTCCATGAATATACTAGAGATGCACTAAAATATTATATTGTTGATTAACACAAAGAGAATATTGAGTTCAAGAAACAAATAAAATAATTGGAGGATGATTTGTTCCCTAGAACCTTGTTCCCAAAACCCCATTATTCTTGAAACTTATTTACAACATTAAGGAGATGCATAAATAAAGTATGAAGTTAAAAGGATGAATACACCCACCCAATGATAAAAAAAAATATGTTACTAATACTATTTATAAGATGGTTTAGATAATCCTAGAATTCAAAAGTTGGTGTTATAGGCCATTTTCCCACATCTGATCAATAGGCCTCCTAATGGGATCAATCAAAATCCTATTCTACCTTTTCATCATCATTGCAAAATCCCTAAGCATACATTTTTCATTCCCCAGAGTTTCTACGTGAAATTGAATCATTTGAGCTACTTTTAGGACCAACGAAACATGTCCTCTTATTGGAAAACTTTCACCTATAGGTTTTTCCCCTTTGCACCTATGTTGGTTCTAGAAATTTGGGAAAAAGAGATAAATTTCAAAATCCTCATATTCTAGAAGCTTCCAAAATTTGTTATAGTCATTTACCTCAGATAAAACATTCAGATTCTATCCAACCCTACTTTGGATTTTCCATCCCTTATCCTTTGATCCCATCCTCCTGTCAAAGGTGGATCTAAAACCTTATATTAGTAAATGGAAAACAACTCCCAACTTACCCCACTTAATATATTTACAACCTTCCTTATGCAAAAGGTTGGATTTTGAAGAGTGATGTTACCCTTATGCTGTTGTGGTGAGACGTTTCATTTCATGCATTTAGGGTGATTGGAGGTGCACATTGTGACAAGGAAAGGAAAAGTCAACCTTTGAGGAGATCTTTTACAACATTAATGCCTATTTATGGTTGTAAACTTGTTCCATTTATATTAATGCAAAGAATTCCTTGTTTTCCTATATGTTATGTTGTTATTTCATATATTTCAATACCATATTGACATATATATATATATATATATATATATATATATGATACTATATAGATGTTGTAGCTTCTTGGCTTGTGTTATATGACTGTGTAGATTCTCATTTCAGCAATCAATGCTGGAATTGGAGCATTCAAGCTAAAGAAGGATCCAAGCCCATGACGTATTCTAGGTGGGCTTCATATTTTCATCTATTTATTTTAAGGAAAGCACTGTATTCCTTATCTCTTTCTTGTTCTAGGTTAGCCATCAAACCTAGGGGAGATACTTTTTCTCGCAATCGTAGTTGCATCGTAGTTTTCTTCATTTCGAAAATTAAGTGTGTTGAAAGTAATTCTTTTGCATTAACATTTAGGGTTTTGTATGTGCATTGATATATGAACAATTTCATTCAAGAGGGAAATTGCATCTTACAACATTAATGCCTATTTATGGTTGTAAACTTGTTCCATTTATATTAATGCAAAGAATTCCTTGTTTTCCTATATGTTATGTTGTTATTTCATATATTTCAATACCATATTGACATATATATATCTATATATATATATATATATATATATATATATATATATATATGATACTATATAGATATTGTAGCTTCTTGGCTTGTGTTATATGACTGTGTAGATTCTCATTTCAGCAATCAATGCTGGAATTGGAGCATTCAAGCTAAAGAAGGATCCAAGCCCATGACGTATTCTAGGTGGGCTTCATATTTTCATCTATTTATTTTAAGGAAAGCACTGTATTCCTTATCTCTTTCTTGTTCTAGGTTAGCCATCAAACCTAGGGGAGATACTTTTTCTCGCAATCGTAAATCCCGTATAATAAATTAGTGACCATACTGGGGATATGGTGTACTCCCTTGGTAGTTGCATTGTCCATTGTGTTTGATTACCTCCTTGATAGACCTTTTATGCTTTACCTAGCCAAGAACAGACCTAGGAATTCATTTCCTTGAGTCTCTTTTACAATTTTTGTGTTAGAATCCTCTATTCCTAGACTGACACACTCCTAGTTCCTCTGACAGAGTGTTGCACTCATCTAGGTCCACTCTGTTCCTGTGTTGCAAAGGTGCCTCTTCTGCACTAATGTTGGTCCCTATTTTTGCACAAAACTTTCCCTTGTTTTTGAGTCTCTCTTTGAGCAGCCTACTTCCAGCTGACCTTCCCTATGTCTTTAGTGTCTTATGGTTTCTCTAGAGCCTCCATTTGGTTTGCATTTGTGTTTGAGTGCCTTTGGTAAGAATTGGTTTCATTTTTATTTGTTTTTATCATTTGGTCACTTGCAAACTAATTTTGTTTGGTCATTGTTCGCTTGGATGAATTGTTGTTTTATTCCTCATTCTAAAAACTGAATTTGAATTAGTGATTAAACATTTGCATCGTAGTTTTCTTCATTTCGAAAATTAAGTGTGTTGAAAGTAATTCTTTTGCATTAACATTTAGGGTTTTGTATGTGCATTGATATATGAACAATTTCATTCAAGAGGGAAATTGCATCTTTCATCTTGTTTGTTTCATGTTGTGTGCAACATACTGATTGTTTCTTCTCTTCCTTAGCTAGATTTTCATTGAAAGATAAATATTTCCATTTTCTCATGCTAGATTTTCATTTTAGAATATTTAATGACATTCTTGGTGAGCCCAAAACTAAAACTTAATCAAAGATAAATACTAAAATTTATTGAATCAACCTAGGGAGCATTTGTAACATTAATGAAAACATTTAGAGGTCTAGAATAGAGACATGTTATGGAACCGTTAAATGTAGGAGATGTCATTGTTTTCAGGTGTTGCATCTTGTGGGTGAAATCTCATTCAATGTATGTGAGTGTAGAGGATTGTTCTCCACATACCTTTGAGTTTATTGGATGACACTCCATGCATGTAAAGTCTGTGGGAATGCTCTCATAGAACATTTACGCAATACAAAACACTACAATGGACTGCACTCCCACGTAGTGTCGAGTATATTTTGGGAGTTCCCTATAGGTTGCTATGTAGCCATAGATAACTGAGTCTGCCACCTTGTATACCATGATACACTGAACACAACATCCATGGATATTTGATGTCATATGTTAAGTCCATGGTTCACCAAGGCATATATTTCAATCCATGCTTTCTTGATAATCCTTTATGCCTAGATTACCGTATTTTTTATTTATTTATTTTTGTGTTAATAAAATTCATTATCCAATGTGGAAGAACAAAATCCCCCACCCCATCATTTGTGTAGAATGAAAATGAAGCCTCCTCTTCCACCAGAGGCTACTCCTGGCCATCTTCAGAAGCATAAGAAGATGCAAACTATTGAATCTAAAACTTTGGGAACTACCTTTGGCCCTCATGATATTGATCCTCTAGAGACATCTATCCCTTTGAGTTCTAAACTTGAGATCACATCTACTCTTGACAATGACACTAACATAATCAAAACAGAAGTTCCTAAAACCTTGTTGCCTAAGGACATTGAACCTGACCTTCTTGAGTCAAAAACTTTGATTCCCAAGGTTGTTGAACCTAAGGAGCCTCAGTGATCTTCACCTATTACTTCATAACCTTCCTTCTCTCTTCCTTTTTCTTAGACATAATCTATATATCTTGGACTTGACGGTGAACCATTTCCATGCAAACTTGCGAGTATTGTAGAGATCCCATAGGAAGAGATTCATCCTTCTACTCCTCTTCATTGGGAAAGACTTCATTTTTATCATATTGATCCTTTTCCTCCTCTTCAAACTCTAGTTTGGCATCATCTTCATATGATCCTACTCCACCTCTCATTCCTATGGAATTGACTATCAAGCCTCTCAAGGGTGTTATTCATAAGTATTCTTTGAACCCTTGTTTAAGAGCTTCGCAAAATTATAATGTAGTTGAAGACTTGGCTCAGTCTCCATCAGCTATTTCAACTCTTGAAGTGTTGTACAATTAGCCCACCCAAAAGAAGGCCTTGTTATTAGCTATCTGATGTGTGGATCCATCATATTCTAACCTAGTGATTTTATCTCATGAAAACTATACCCCTCGAATTCCAGATTAGTTAGCTTTTATAATTTAGATCATTGTCAATGGTAAGAACATTCATCACTCTATTCTGGACAAGCAAACCTTGACCTGTATTATTTCCATGTCCTACTAGAAGGCGATTAGTTAACCTAAATTGAGTTCAATGGAAGAATGTAGAAATCTCATGCGATTTTGAATTCCCTTCAAGTAGAACTTGGGGGAAAAACCATTTCAATATAAGTCAAATTTATTGACAAACCTATCGATTATAATATTCTATTGGGATGTACATGGGTTTATGTCATGGCTAATATCATTTCAACTTACTTATGTATGATCTCCTTTCCTCATAAAGGCAAGATTGTAACCATAGATCAACTCACCTTTCTTTCCTTTGATTCTCATGTTACTAGAGGTGTTCCTCTTATAGGGGAAACTCTACATTCATATCAACATGTCAGAGTTGGATTGTTGAAGGATTCTTCCCTTATGGGAACCTTTTCACTCCCTCCTCTTGTCCTTATCGACAACTCACATTCGATTTCTTTTATTAATATGATATCATCCTCTACTATCTTGGTTGATCCTTAGATTGTACCTGATGAAACTAGCATCCAAAGTTTTTGTGACCAAATACCACTTAGCCCCATTGAGATAGATTACGAAGCCATCTATTCGTCTTGTGAGGCTTATACCTTTTATTTGATTAATTGGGTAGATCGATCACTGGATTATCGCTCATCTTCTGATCTTTTTTCTTGAATATTCTCTACCAACGAGAGCATCATGGATATCATGATTCCAAATCACGGTCCGTGGGACCAACATCACCATCATTCCTCCTTACTAGAACACATTGAGGATAATCTCAGTCATGTATATTAACCTAATTCTGTTGAGCCTTTTATGAATTTTGTCTCTATTCATGAGGTCAACTCTCAAAAGAGCCTTTCGAATATTGAAGTGACCATACCTCTCGATATCTCGATTAAACTAGGAATTGTTGCAAATATATACATTAGAGCATCTTATTCTATAACTCAGATCGAGATTTATAGAACCCTTTTATGTGAGTTTTGAGATGTCTTTTCCTGTACTTATGAAGAAATGCTAGGTATCGATCCAAACATAGTAGTGCATGAGATTAAAACATATCCTAATGACAAAACCATTCGAGAACACCTCCATCCAATCCATCACAAGAAGGATGTCAGGATTAAGACTAAAGTTGAAAATATTTTACCATCCGTTTTCATATACGTCATTCCTTTAACTGATTGGGTATCGAACATTCTCCTTGTAATGAAGAAACTACGAACGATCTGGTTTTGTTTTTATTATCAGGACATGAATCATGATTTTCTAAGGACAACCATATGACCCTGTTTATTGACCAAGTTGTTGATGACTGCGTTGGCTGTGACATTTATTCATTCATGGAAATATTCTTGGGCTATAATCAAATCAACATTCTCCCAATGGATGAATCTAAGGATGCATTTATTTATCCCTGGGTTACTTTTTCTTATCGAAATCTCCCATTCGGATTGAAGAACTTTGGGGCCATGTTTCAATGTGCGATGGATTATGATTTTCATGACATTAAACATATCATCCAACTCTGCTTAGATGATCTCCCAACTCATTCCAAACATCGGGTCGGTCAGTCGATGCATTTGAGGGATATTTTCCTCCATTGTAGACATTATAACATTTGACTTAACCCACAAAAATGTGTGTTATGTGTTGGTTTTGGTCGAATCCTCATTTTTTCATTTCAAAACAAGGAATTCGTATTGATCCCCTAAAAGTGGGAGCAACCATTGATTTTCCTACGCCTTCTTCTCTTATTTAGTAATAAAGACTCGGGAAAGCTAACTTCCTATGGAGGTTCATCCCTAATTATGTTGAGCTGACCAAAGGATTCACTCACTTACTGAAAAAGGGGTTCCCTTCAATTGGGATGATGCTACTCAGAAAGTGTTTGATGCCCTGAAAGATTTATTGGTTCAAGCATCTCTTGTATACGCCCCTGATTATCAACGCGACTATTTCTTGTATCTCGTTGTTTCCATTTCTACTTTAGCAATGGTACTGGTCCAAGAAGATGATATAAGGATTGAACATCCTATTATTCCATAATGGGTCATGAAGCCTATGGTGAAGAATCACTCCTCCATTCCACAAGATGATGTCACCGTTCAGAACTCTAGTCTCAAAGCTAATCCAAATTTTTATTATAGTATATCATCTACATATATTGACTCTTTGTACAATGACCTGCTTAATCAATCTACTCCACTAGCTAGTTCTTCGCATTCTCTTGATTATGAAGTTTTTGGCTCAAATTTTGATCAGGTACAAAAAAGTCACATTACGCAAGTAGTGGATCAGGAAGGTGAAGATGATTTCAATATTTCCTGTCTTTTTCAGAATGTTCCGTGTCAAGACAATGGGTTTCCATTCATGGATGATTATCAATCCGCTAATCTTGGTAATGAATCAGATACAATCAATTCTTCCAATCAATCTCTAGCCTTCGTAAATAATCATTCCAATGATGATGACTTCATTGATCCATGTAATCACAAATGCCCAGGTATATCAACTGATCATTTGGTTTCTCAAGAAGATCTTACCCCAGATCCAAAATATTTTTTGGTCAAAGAAGATGTACTTACCGCAACTTCCTCTTCACCTCACTATCCCTTATGTTATGTCAATTTCAATGCACCTACCTGCCACGAAGATACTCCATTCTCTTCAGTTTCTTCATCCGATGAGTTACCTTCTTGATTGACACAAGGCAGTGAGGTTGTCCATGTTGAGATAGAAAATAGTCAAAATCATAGAGAATCCTTCCCACCCCTCATCATATCTTATCTTGCATGAAGACAACTCTTCAAATCTATTTGTTCATGAGATTTCAACAATTCATTTATCTTTGAATCTGTTATCACAAGAGCCTCTACACTTGAGTAATCTTACTGTTGAAGTTGAAAAATACAGTGAAATATGTGATAGAGATGGTTGCCATCAGGTGAGCATTATTGAAACCAAAAACAAAAACTATCCTCAAACCATGCATGATCTGGTTCAAGCTTCAAAATGTGATTCTACAATCTTGGAAAGTTTTGGAACCTACCAAGGAGTCACGACACTTCAACTTCCGTTGATAGTTATGGTAGGATCTCGTGATTCTGGTGAGCCCCCAAACTAAATGAGATCTAGCTTCTCTCACACAATAGTTCTTGTTGCATGGTTTCATTCATTGTAAATATGTTTCTCAAAGATGTTTAGTATTCCACATGTAATCATTCAAACTCTCAATATTTTACTTCTAACCAGACTCAAGAATGATTTTTGGTTCATTCATCTTCATGCAAGTCTCTTGCAGCAAAATTGAAAAGGCTAAAAGAGACGTGATGATCAGTCCCACTGCATCTTCATCATGGAACCCTCCATTCCTATAAATACCAAAACTCATTTTTTATACCTACCGCACATGTCAGTTACTTCTCCAGCTCTCTAAATCCATAACATTCATTACTTATTTATGCCTTGAACAATGCTTTCACTTTGGGTTTTGGTTGTATCCATTGCAGGAATATCACACATGGTCAGCTTCAACCAGCACCTCGATAAGTGAAAAAAGAGAAGGTATCATTGTCCACTCAGGATGATAGGCTCCTCCCTAAAAAGCTTTGCATATCCTAACATAATTTCTCCAAAATTCACTATAAGGTCCAACATCCCGACCATGTTTATCACCATCTCACACTTGTACATGATAAGAATTCATGCTGGTCGATAGAAACCCCCCCCCCCCCGCCCCCCAACCATGGCTTCCTTCATCGTTGTCGATCCTTCTTCACATAAAGGAGCCATGACCACTCACTTTAGCCTGGGAACCATCTCACATACATATATGAAATTTTAGCCTCATTATGCTACATTCATTTATGCATTCACCCCATTCTTCTGGTCCCTTGCACAAATACTAATAGATGTACCTCCACATCCTACATTTGGCCTATCATTCATTTGCATCATATAGCCCATTTGTACCACCCACACGACACGGAGACCAACCAATGGGGCCCCCACCCTCAGCAGATACATTTCACCTTTGCATAACTTACTATCATTGCTTCACTGAGATATGCATAGGAAAATAATATTTCGCCTATTTGACCAGAAAGTGCCCCTGAGGGCGTCAACAATGTTCATCATCAGCTATCAGTAGGTCAACCACCAAAAAGTTTACTGGACACAAATCAATTGTTTTACAATTGTAATCAATTCCAATTAGCCATCATAACGAGCATGGGACATACCCCCCTCATATAAAACACACCATTATTGAAGTTTTTCCACCAGAGCATGGGTATCATTTATACTCAGTCAAGGATTTTTCTCTACTCATCTCCGAAACAAGTTATCCTCTCTCTCGAAAAGATAATCAGAGTCTCCAAAGAAAATGGAAACATGATTTATTTAGGCCATACTTCTGCTTCTAACCTCATACGTCATGGGGCAACTGTTAACACCGAAAAATCATACACCTACTAGTACAATCTAGAAGACATTAAAATTTTCCAGCAAAATGCACAGGTGGACATTTTTTCTAGCCAATACATTATAAAGATTCAAAAAATCAAAGGTTCTCCTAAGGTCCAAAGTTTATAAAGGAAATCAATTAAGGCCACGTGTATATTTCTTCGATAAATGTGTGTGCACAACATATCATCAAAAATTTGTGCGGTTGCAGAAAAGGTGACTCAGGTGTCCATGACCACTCCACACACTCGGAGCATATTTCTTAATATGAGATCATCCTAGTATAGTCAAATTCCAGTTGCCTTGGAGAAGTGCAGCCCTTAATGGAATCCTCTTGTCCTACTCATGTGTCTTTATTGTAAATGTACCAAGAGATGGAAGATGGATTAAAAAAACTCTATATATAGAGGTCGTGGGAAAGCCAAAAGAATAGACATTGTTATGCTAACCAAATTGCTTGTAAGCAAACCACCATTTCATTTTTTGAACCAAGGAAGTGAAGAGCACTAGCATGTTGGCTAAATTGCTTCTAAGCAACTGAACATCCTAGTGAGTGAAGAGCAATCCAACCTTTGGAGAGTCTTCACACTTCTTTGAGAGAAAGGAGAAACTTGCAAAGAGATTGAGGAAAAGAAGCACCCTTGCTAAGCATTTTTTAGCTCCCTAGCTTAAGGAATTCTCTTCAAGTGTTCTAGTATTCTGATTGTATTCAACCTCTACCACTAGAAAGCAATAAAGGGATATTTTTCCACATATTATTAATGTGTTTTCTCCATTCGAGCATTGTTATGTTCATGTACCTCTTTGTTTAAGTTTATGTTTTTTATGCATTGTATCCATTCTTTACAATGTTGTGTTTATTTAAGTTTTTCCACTAACAACACCAATTTTGACTGTGATCCTTTTCATGTAACAATCCACTGCTAAGGGAGTGTTTTTTGGTACACTTGTGCTCCAAAACCACTACAACACCCAACATGTTGAGTATCTCAAACAACCCATAAAGTATAGTTAGAAACATGGTAGAGTTCCCCAAATTTCACCAATGTAGTAAATTTGCATTTCATAAAATGAGTATTAACTCAACTTATCATGAAGTTGATGATCCCTTAGCACTCACAATATTATCCTAACATGTTTTTCATGGTTTTCTTGGACACTCGAGTAAAGGAAAAACTTATCAAAATGGGAACACTAAAAAGTTCCAATGCAGATGCACTTGCTTTTTAGGAAAGAAAAAAGAGCAAGCAAAAGAAGAAAGGAAAGAAGGAGTGTGATGACAAAAAAGGACCAAATTCGAGATCCAATGACGAGTCTTCCAACTCTAAAAATCGGAGAACGAAGAAGGAAAAGAAAAATGCACTTATTGCAATAGAGGCTTTCATCTTGAATCTGCATGTAAGAAGAAGAAGATTGACATCATGGTACAGATAGTTGAATAACACAATTGTGGAGATTACATTCCTGATGGTGCCAAAAATAAGGTGAAAGCATCAGATGATCAAGGTAAATATCATGCACTTATAACAATTTCATCTTCTTATAGTTCTTAGATTATTGACTATGAGACATCACAACATATGGCTACCTCATGAGATTCCCTTTGAACCATGGAAACATACTTTAGTCCTCCCATATTGATGGGAGATAACACCCTTATCTAAGTATATGGAAAAGGAAGAGTAGCTATGGAAAGCGGCTCCTTTTAGGACGTATTGCATGCCCCACAACTATCCATAAACCTACCATCAATCTACTAGATAATGCATTTTGACAGAGGAAAGTAGGGGGGATTTACACAACAATAGGTTGTGCTTGTGACATTGCAACATTAATGTGCACTTGTGAAATTGTGACATTAGGATATGTTCATCACATTGAGAAATCAACATATGTTTAAGACATTACGACAGTGGGTTATGATATTCAACATTGTGATATCAAGTAATGATTGGGTAATGGGTTCGGTTATGTTTGTCACATTGTGATGTTCGAAGTTTCTTTTCACATCACAATGTGTAGTTATGTTCATGAGATTGAAAGGTTAGTCTATGGTCAATGCATTGTGATGGAGGGCTATTTTCATCACATTACAACATCAAGAATTATTCATTAGGCCATGACATCTAGTATTCTTTGTTAGATTACAATTTCAAATTATGTTCATCGCAGTGCAATGTGAATCTATGTTTAACACGTTTCAATGTTAATTTATGTTCTTCATATTTGGACTTTGGGTAATCTTCACCACATTGCAACATTGGGTTATGCTTGTGAGATTACAACAACAAGATTTGTTTGTCACATTTCAACATCAATATATTGTTCATCACGCTACAACATTAGTGTTGATCAACATTGCTACATTGAGTAATGTTTGATTAATGTGTTGGGTTATGTTTGTCACAATGTGATATTTGTTTATGTTTTTCATATTGCAACCAAGGTTATGTTTATCACATTATAAAGTTAATTAATGTTAAGCATATTGTAAAAAGAAGTTAAATCATGAATCTTTTTAGAAAAAATCTAATGAAAATTTTCTTTTGTTGGAAAGTAAGAACTCTCTATTAACACAAAATATCACATGCAAAAAAACTTCATTACAATGTAATGTAAACTAAAACTTATTATAATTACAATTGAATGAGAGGTAATTAAAACTTTATCGTATTTTAAGATATTTACATAAAATATTTCTTCAAAACCTCTTACATAAATGTTTCATCAAATACAAGACTCGAATATACACATACAAATATGATGTTTATTGTGACTCCAAAAAAATGTTTATTACAACTCCAAAGAATTACATTCACTATTTTCTCGACTATTATTGGATAGATATTAAAAAGTAAAAAATAATAAAAATATTAAATCAATTTATTATATATATGAGAAATAATTTATATTTTTAATCAAATATTTTTAATTTTTTATAACATTTTTCTCTTTTCTAAATTTCCTATATAAAATAAATAATATACACATAATATTAAAAAATATAAAACATAATATATATATATATCCATTTTGAATATATAAACATGGAGCATATTCTTTGGGATTACATCTAAAAGATTTATAAATTTGAAATTATAAATTGAGGAAATTTGATGCCTTTATGTTTAATAAATCTGATTGACAAATTAGTATTTATTATTTTATCAGTAATAATTAACTTTTTTTGTGGGGAGAAAATTGTTCATACTCTTGAGTCAGAGGGTTGGAATTTCAAAATAAATTTATTTTTCAAATTTAACTTTTTCTACAATTTCTATTTTTATAGTTACAAACCAAAATCATGACGGTTTGATAATTTTTTAAACTATAAAGACAAATTCCCTTCACCCTCACCCTCCCCCTCATCGTGACAAGTAATTTGCCCATCAAATTCCAACCCTGTTTGCCTTTGACAGCCATGTACATAAAAATCTGGAGGTAGAAAAGTAGGGTGATTAAAAGTGATTGAGATGAATCTGCTTGAGCTACCTTCATGGATGTCGGCTACCCTTATGGATGTCGGCTTGACTGAGCTGAGTGACGAGACGGAAACGAGCAGCCAAAACAAAAGTATTAATATAACGCTGGACGAGGCAAATTTGTATTTTGATTATCGTTCAAGCAACTAAAACCAACTATAGCGGTGGCAATAAAGAAGAGTCTCACCTCGTTGTAAATCGATCTGTGTGAGAGGCAGGTGAATAAAATTAAAAATTAAAAAAAAAATGGCATTGTTTGAAGGACGAAGAGAAAGAGACCAAGATCGGTGGGGTAGCAGAAATAAAAACAGAAATGGAAATGGAGGTCCGTCTTCGTCAACTGCCCGCGTACTAAGGGACGTCATTGTCGGAGGCGGTTTGGGTGACGATAACAATTATAGCACTAGCACAAGAACAATCGGAAGACGAAGAGGAAGTGGGAATTTGTTGCGCCAGCGCGGTAGTCAAAACAACGTAATCTCTGCGTCCGGCAATGATTCGGCTGTCCAGCTTGGAGTTGGAGTTGCAGATAACAGCACGAGGAGGAGGAGATCAACATTAAGAGGAGAAGGAATTAATTCTGTACAATCCTCCCCTCTTCCTGGCGCTGTCCTCGTTCGGCACACAAGCATCAATCCAGTTGCTGCTGCTCGTGTTGAACTTGAACGGGAAGAAGATGAAGGTAGAAGATCGTCATCATTAAGAAGAAGAACATTAAATCGAAATTCAGCTGCTGCTGCTCCTGTTGTGGTTGAACATGTTGGAGGAGGTAGAAGGTCATCACCATCAAGAAGAAGACGACAAAATCCAAATGATGAAGAGGAGCAGAATAGGAATAGCACAGGGAGGATCGTAGTTAGTGGCATTTCTTCGTTTCATAGAAACATTCGTCCCACTCCTCGTGTAATGACATTACCACTAGTCAATGAGGAGGAGGAAGATGAAGAATTCGTTCCAAGCCATCCGGCGAGCAGAACAGCCATCCGAAAGTTGCGTCGCATTAAAATTTCAGAGAATGACATTCATGTGAATAACGAGTGCCCAATTTGCATCGAGGTATTTCACTCCGGCGTGAAGGCCCGCCAGATCGAATGCAACCACGTCTACCACAAAAGGTGCATAATACAATGGCTCAAGATGAGATCTACATGTCCAGTTTGCCGATTTCGCCTGCATCCTAATTAGTATGTAAATGTTGTGACACTAATGTTTGTGCCACGTGTCCCTTGCTTTTTATGTTGGGTTGGCTTGCTACGCTGTTGAGTAGCTAGATATTGGCACTATTGTTAGTTAGTTTTGGTTTAGTTTTATGTTATTTATTTAAAGTCGGTATCTAGAGAGAATGGTCTTGGTTTAGGGTCTAGTGATTCGGGATTGGATTGTAGTAATGTTTGACAGAGAAAGAGATAGAAAATTCCTATCCCACGTTCATACTGTTAGTTTGACAACGAATTAGTAACTTTAGGTAAATGTAAATAGACAGTTGTATACCGAATAATTAGTTATGTAACGATAGTTGGTGATATAAAACTATCAAATGCCCATGAAATAAAAACACGGAGAATCATTGTTTAATAAAGTCCAATCCAAATTTAGTTCAGTTTTTCTTAGTCATTCTGTTGTGCTTTCTTCTCCTATTTTTCCTGCTATTCTTTCAACAAGTGGTATCAGAGCCTTTATCAATTAAAAATGCCCAAAAGCTTTCGTGGGGCAGGCGGTTGGAGCAGTTGAGCATTTCAACTTGCGTGGAGAGCTCTGCCTGTTGGAGTTTTTGTTTGTTGGCATGAGGAGCGTAATGGTGGCTGGAAGTCTGCGTGAACTGTTGGAGTTTTTTGTTTGCTAACATGAGGAGCATAGTGGTGGCTGGAAGTCTGCATGAACTGTTGGAGTTTTTTTGTTCGCTGGCATGAGGAGCGTAATGGTGGCTGCATGTTTGCGTGAGGGGGCAGAGATCTGAAGTTTGCGTGAACTGTTCAGTCAAACCCCTGCGTGTGAAGATCTGAAGTGTTCTTTCAGCCTGCGTATTTGCCAGAGCGAAGCTGCATGTTTTTCTGTGTGAAATGAAGATCTGAAGCCTGCGTGAGAGGAGTTTCAGTCTCTGTCAGGCATCCAGCGTGAGAGTTATCTCTGTCAGGAGGCCAGTGTTCTAGAACCGGTGCACATTTCAGAACTTGCGTGAGAGGAGTTTCAGTCTCAGTCAGGCATCCAGTGTGAGAGTTATCTCTGTCAGGAGGTTAGCGTTCCAGACCGGGTATCATTTTTCTTTTCAACCATTGCTAAATAATTCTAGGCTTGTATTCAGAAAGTGTTTCAGATTTTTTTTTTTTTTAAAGGAATGTGTGAGTGAAATAGGAGGAACAGAAGACAGTTTTTTTTTATTGAAGAAAAGAAAATTTTAAGGGTTTTGGAGAAATAAGGAGACATTTTTTTTTAATTATTGAAGAAAAGAAAAATTTTAAGGGTTTTTTTTTCTATTTGGATAAATAAGGAGATATACTCTTTAGTTGAAGGAAAACCTAAAAAAAAAGGAAATATAAAACCCTAGAAAGACTGAAACCCTAGGAAGGAGGAAAAATGGCCAAGATGTCGAATGCAAGATTCGAGGTGGAGAAATTCACCGGAAAGAGCAATTTTGCTCTTTGGAAACTGAAGGTTAAGGATCTGCTTGTGCAACAAGGGTTGCACAAGGCATTGGATGGGGCAACTAAGAAACCTGCAACCATGACTACTTCAAACTAGGAGGATTTGGATGCCCGAGCTCTCAGTACCATCCGGTTATGCCTAGCGGATGAAGTTCTCTTCAACATTGTTGAAGAGACTGCGGCGTCAGGATTGTGGAAAAAACTTGAAAACCTCTATATGACAATTATTAACCAACAGAATTTATCTGAAACGACAGTTATACAGTCTTCGAATGAAAGAAGGTTCAAACGTTGCAGAACATTTGAATGTTTTTAAGACACTAATTTGTCAATTAACAGATATGGAAGTCAAGATACAGGAAGAAGTTAAAGCCATAACCTTGCTGTGTTCTCTGTCTGAATCATGGGATCACTTCGTAACTTCAATCAGCTTGAAGGAAATCCAGCACTGAAACAGCTGCATCAGAAGCCATGGTCGCTAGAGGACGCTCAAAGGAAAGAGGAGAAAAACCAAAGGGGTCTTCCAGATCGAAATCGAAGGGCAAGAAGTGTAAGGCAAAATGTTGGAACTGCGGTAAAGTTGGACACTTGAAGAAGGATTGTTGGAAAAAGTTGGACACTTGAAGAAGGACTGTTGGAAACGGAAGGAATCCGAAAACCCGAAGAACGAAGCGAATCAGGTCGATTCAGGTATGATAGACGAAGTTTTATCTGCTGAAGAATTGTGTATGATAGATGAAACTTCACCTGAATGTAATGTCTCTCAGAGTTTTGATAGCTGGCTATTAGACTCTGGTACTTCGCATCACATGTGCCCACATAGAAATTGGTTTACTTCGTATGAAAATGTAAACGGTAGTTCTATGTTTATGGGTAACAATATGTCATGTCAGACTGTTGGGATGTGAGATATCAGGATTAAGATGTATGATAACACAGTTAGGACATTAACTAGTGTTAGACATGTACCTGATTTGAAGAAAAATTTAATCTCTTTGGGAGTGTTGGATTCAGATGGTTATAAGTTTATAGGTCAGGATGGCGTCTTGAAAGTCTTCAAAGGAGCCCTTATGGATATGAAGGCAGAAAAGGTCGGAAATCTTTACAGGTTAAAAGGAAGTACTCAGGTCGGTGAAGCAGCGGTTGCGTCAGAAAAGGAAGAAGCAGGTACTCGTCTGTGACATCAGCGTTTGTGTCATATGAGCGAGAAAGGTCTTCATATACTGATGAAACATAAATCTCTTCCCGGTCTGAAATCCTTGAATTTAGATTTCTGAAACATTGTGTGTATGGAAAACAGTGTAAACAGAGATTTAAAGTTGGAAATCATAATAGTAAAGATGTTTTAGACTACATTCATTCTGATCTGTGGGGGCCTTCCCCTGTTGTGTCATATGGAGGTGCATTGTATTTTTTAACGTTCATTGATGATTACTCTCGTAGAGTTTGGGTCTATATGCTAAAAAGGAAAGCTGATGTATTAAATGTCTTTAATACTGTTGTTTATACTCCTCAGCAAAATGGTGTTGCTAAGCATATGAATTAGACTCTTATGGAAAGAGCCAGAAGCATGATCAGCAATGCTAACTTGCAAAAAGAGTTGTGGGCAGGAGCAGTATCTACTGCTTATTATTTAGTTAACAGGTCACCTTCAGTAGCAATTGATTGCAAAAAGAGTTGTGGGCAGAAGCAGTATCTACTGCTTGTTATTTAGTTAACAGGTCACCTTCAGTCTTGTGACTATTCACATTTGAGGATATTTGGTTGTGATGCTTATTCTCTTATTCCGAAAAATCAGCATTCAAAATTAGATCCAAAGTCGAAATGTTATGTTTTTGTTGGGTATGACTATGCAGTGAGGATATAGGTTGTGGGATCCTACATTGCGAAAGATAGTCATTAGTAGAGATGTAACATTTGATGAATCCTCTTTGTTAAAATCAAATGTTGAAAGAATTGAACAGGAACAGGTATCGCCGAGTCAACGAGTTCAGTTGGAGGCTAGACCTTTCGGTGACAGCCGAAAGGAAGGAGAGACTTCTGGAGAAAAAGGTGTTGAAGACACAAAGGAAGCCATTGAAGCTTCTGAACCAGTGCAAGTTTCTGAACCAGTTTAGCAACCAGTCGCTCTAAGAAGGTCTACAAGGGAAAGGAAAACTCCCAAAAGGTATGAAGATTATGCTTCATCTTTTGCTTTGATTACTGAAGATGTGGACCTTCTTGTTATCAAGAAGCAGTAGATGATACAAATAGCGAGAAATGGAAAATGGCTATGGAAGAAGAAATGGACTCCTTAGCCAAGAACAATACCTGGGATCTTGTAGAGCTTCCTGAAGGGAGAAGTGTTGTTGGATGTAAATGGGTCTTCAAGTTGAAATGGAAAGTTGATGGTAGTATTGAAAGGTATAAGGCGCGATTGGTAGCAAAAGGGTATTCTCAGGTTGAAGGTATAGACTTTCATGAGATTTTTTCTCCAGTTGTAAAACTTGTTTCTATACGTACTGTGTTGGCACTAACTGCGTTGCTTAATCTTGAGTTAGAACAGTTAGATGTTAAAATAGCTTTTCTACATGGTGATTTAAACGAAGAGATATATATGGAACAACCAGAAGGTTTTGTACGAGGTCGCAGCAGAAGATTAGTTTGCAAGCTCAGGAAATCATTGTATGGTCTGAGGCAGTCTCCCAGACAATGGTACAAGAAGTTTGATTCCTTCATGGTGAGCTAGAACTTTATAAGAAGTGAGTATGATCATTGTGTGTACTTCAAAAGTTTCAATGGCATATTCATTATCTTAGCTTTGTATGTTGACGATATGTTTATTGCAAGCAAAAGCATGGAAGAGATCAACAGGTTAAAGGCTCAACTCTCTAGGACATTTGATATGAAGGATCTTGGAGCAGCAAAACATATCTTGGGCATGGAGATACACAGAGACAGGAAAAATAGTAAGCTTTGGTTGTCATAGCAGAAGTATGTGGAGAAGGTACTTGAAAAGTTCTCTATGAATAATGTGAAACCTGTTAATGTTCCTTTAGCTTCCCATTTTAAGCTTTCTTCGGTTTTGAGTCCTAGAGCTGATGAAGAAAAGCAGTATATGTCTCATGTACCATATGCAAACGCTATAGGCAACTTAATGTATGCGATGGTATCTACAAGACCTGACATTTCACATGCAGTTGGAGTTGTCAGCAGGGTCATGGCAAATCCAGGTAAAGAACATTGGCAAGCAGTGAAATGGGTGCTTCGATATCTAAGAGGCGCAAGTGACCATTTCATCATCTTTAACGGTAGTGAAGGATTAGTCTGCGGATATGTAGATGCTCACTATGCAGGTGATTTGGACAAAAGAAGATCTACTACAGGTTATGTCTTTACTCTTGCAGGTGGAGCAATTAGTTGGATGTCAAAGCTTCAAGAAACAGTTGCATTGTCCACTATCGAAGCCGAATATATTGTTGCTTCAGATGCTAGTAAAGAAGCAATTTGGTTAAAGGTTCTGCTCGATGAAATTGGAAGAACGCAGGAGAAAGTGAATGTACTTTGTGACAGTCAAAGTGCTATTCACTTGGCTACAAACCCTGCCTATCACAGCAGAACCAAGCACATTGATGTAAGGTATCATTTTCTAAGACATGTGATCGATGGCGGAAAAGTAGCTCTTAAAAAGGTCCATACACGAGAAAATTGTGCAGACATATTCACAAAGCCGGTTGCAGTAGAGAAGTTGCGGTGGTGTTTAGCTTCCCTTGGCTTGCAGGAAAGATGATGAATGGGAAAATTGTTGTCAAGGTGGAGTTTGTTAGTTTGACAACGAATTAGTAACTTTAGGTAAATGTAAATAGACAGTTGTATACCGAATAATTAGTTATGTAACGATAGTTGGTGATATAAAACTATCGAATGCCCATGAAATAAAAACACGGAGAATCATTGTTTAATAAAGTCCAATCCAAATTTAGTTCAATTTTTCTTGGTCATTCTGTTGTGATTTCTTCTCCTATTTTTCCTGCTATTCTTTCAACACATACTTGGAATATGGCACGATGGCGATTGGTTGAAAAAAAGATTTGGTTCAACCATATCTACAGTCAGGTCGTACATGGAACTCTTGAACCTGCTCAGATTTACCTATGATTAATGAAAACTAATTTCTCTAACTTTTGTACTTGTTTATATGTGGATTTAATGACTATTATATCTTTGTTGTTTCCATGGTTTTATGCTAGTTATAACCATGGTTAATTGACTAGTTCATGTCATTGTTATTTCATGTATTACTTGTAATTGTGAAAATGATGGATGCAAGATCTAATTAATGTCATAACAGTTCAAGGGAGAAGGTGGTTATCCTTATTGTCATGTTTCAAAATATTTTTCAGTCATTCATGCTTTGTATTGTATTCTTAACCTGTGGGTTTCATTAACGTCAAGTGTTTGACAGAATGTCAATGTTGGTTGGGGATGGTCAGGCCTAGTAATGAAGTTGATTTTTGGTTTATTAGTCTTGTCATCATGTGTTTAATGGATTCTAAAAGTTACAACATATTCTGGGTAGTGGCCGAAATTTTGGGCTAGAAAAGTGCCTTAAATTCTAAAGACGCTGGCACAGGTCTGCTAGGAAAATTCCCTGGACTCAGTTATGCAGGCCGTTGAGAGCGTCCAGCGGTCCCTGGACGCTGGCATGCCCATAGAATGAGAGTATCTAGAGGTCAATAGGTCTAAAAGTACAATGGACCGAGGGGCAGTATGTCTGAGTGGTTGGGATGTCTCCTGGGGGTGTTGTAGCTAATGTAGAAGGTATGGTTGATTTGTTTATGTAGATTCCATTTCCTTATGGTCATGAAGGAGGTTGAATAATATTATAGTAACCTCTCATCGTATGTCTACAATGGTTAGTCAGTTACTTGGGTAGATGTGGGTGGAGGGTGGTTACATTATTACTACCTATAACAACAACCAGACTATCCCACGAGTCTGATAGAGAACACAATAAACTGATGCACTTATCTTTATCAAAAAATTTAATATTAATAGATAACCATTGACTTACGAGAACATTTGAAGGAATTCAAATGTTCTCTTACCTAGTTTCCATCCCTCATCATGAGGTTATACAATATTTTCTGTAGGAAAAGTTTGTTCACTAGGGACTTAGATTGAGACAAATCCCCTAACTTGTCCCACAAAGAATTTGTTGTAGTTTCTCCTAAAACATTCAATAATATTGAATCTGAGACACACAGTCATATCATTCTATTTTTCTTCTGGTCCAACTTGGTCTAGTCTTCTATCGACATTATTGTTGGTTTAGTACCTAGATGTATTGTGATCCACAGACCTATATACACCAAAGTGATCATCCATCTTGCTTCCACAACTCAAACCTTTGTTCATTGAATTTCTTGATCTTTATCTTCCCACTATTCGCCATCTCCTTTCATAGCAAAAATCGATCCCAAAAGTCTTCCCTGGTAATAGGGTTTACTTGTACATGTATTGGTATATGTATTCTGACATAATAATATCAATATATTTATAGGTATATATATTGACACACACACACACACATATCGACACATATAACTAGTATATATACCAACACACATATATTGAATAAATATTTATGTATGTATGCCAATGGTGGTCCTCATTGACAACTTTCTAAAATGAGGATATCTAGCCTTTAAGTGGAATATAGTTGGTGCTATAATGCCTTGGATTGTATAAATGGATCTCAAGGCCTTTCCAATGTGCATGAGAGGAAAATAATACCCTTAGGATCTAGATGAAGCCTCTAGGGACCAAGGGACATGAACAAGACCTCAAATCACAAAACATAACTTATGTAGGATATCATCATTCCTAACTTGGATATGGGCATTAATATGGGGCTTTGTGCACTAGGGATAATTTGAATTTTTGTTGACTATGGATTTTCGTTAATATATATATAATTATATTCATATATATTATTATCTATATAGGTTTATGTTAATGTGTTTTGGTATGTATACTAGCATAATATGTTGGTATATATACTAATAAATATATACCTCGTATATGTGTTGATATATATACTAGTATATATATTGACATATACTAGTATATATATTGGCATATTATATGTTGGTATATATACTACTATATATACCGACATACTAGGTTTGTTCCACACAATGATTGTACTGCTAAAGTATACAAAGAAATACACACTCTATCCCCCTCTAGATTTGAACATGTGACCTCTTAGGAGGAAATACATGCTCTTAAACATCATGCATACTCAACCTATATATAACATCATACCAACATATTATATATAACATATAACTTCTAAGATCCATTCCACATTCTTGATATATAATAAATCAAACTTTGAACCTTATTACTTACATAATTGCCTAATTTAATGTGTTAGTCTTGACTTCTTGCCTTAATAATGGAGTGGGAATCATGTGATGGAGAGATATAATAACATGGGAAGCATCCTAGATGGGGCCTGGAGTGAGATCACAAAATCAAGAAACAATTTCCTCCTAGCAGTGGTGGACACGTGATTTCCCTTGAGAGGTCAATTCCTAATAGTAGGCTACTACTCTGTAAACACATGCATGCTGAAGAGGAATAGTGGAGGGCCCAGTGGAGATATTGATCTGAAATGGAGAAGATTAGTAATGTTGTGCTAATTCCCCATTCAGAAATAAACCCAAGATGCTTATCATTTTCTTTTCAAGTTCTTAAGGATTCAAGAACTTTTTCAATTAATAGATTCCCATCAGAGTTTCTTATGTAAATGTTATAAATAATTTAACATAACAAAACATATGTTGAACAATAGCAATATAACAATAATGAACATCAAAATATAACACACAACAAGCACATGATAAAGGAGTTCACCCGTCCTTGGTCCAACTTCCAATGGCTTGAGCCTCTCTATTATGCTCAAATTACATCAAAAGTGTGTTTTCAATGCTCATATGCCTTTGAAACCTCTCTCAATGAGTTCAGAATACCAAAAACTATTAGAATAGATTACTTTTGCATCCAATTTGGTTAAGAACTGAAGGAATTATGACTTCTCCCAGTTCGTCCACTAATTGCTCCACAAAATGCTCCAAAACTGACCAATTTGATACAAAAGGTATGTTATTCATTGTGCAATTGGGTTCTTATTTCATTTGGGCATTTGGCAAGGATTATTAGGTTTCTTCAAAAAAGGAAGGGCAATGACCATGGTTTTGTTACATTGCCTTAAATGGGAGGCTAATCTCCAATCCTAGTCCAATGGGATTTGCCCTAATGGTCGAAGACTTTAGGAAGGGAACTACTTGGGAAACCTTGATTGAGATAACATGGTCCAATTTTCCCATTCCATACTTATCACTTCCCTGCATACATTATGAGCCCTATACTCCATCTCCCATCTTTTGGGTCCACATGACCTTGTGTCCACTAGGTTCTAGCACACCCCCCTCCCCTTGTTTACATTTCTTGGTCGAGCTTGGAAACTTTGTTCGAGAAGTTGACGTAAACTAAAAGAAACTCCTGATGGTCCCCCCTCTTCATCTGATGGTCGTTATAAGAATGCTCAGTTATTCTCGATTAATGACGAGAAAATGTTTGAACATCACACAATAGAAGAGAGCCAATTAAAGTGATAGAAAAGAGCCTAAGAATGGAAGTGTCATGCTACATGGTAAGAACTTAGGAGTGATCCAATTTTTGGAATATATAATTCCTACTTGTCTCAGTTGTGATTCTTTCTATCGAGAGGATTTTGTTCCTATTTTGTTTCCTAGATTTTTGTGTGGTTGAGATATTCTCTTAACCAACAGATTGTGTGTCTAAGATAGTTTCCCTATCTTGAGATAACACTTCATATATTTATTTGTAACATTATTTGGTTAATGGAATACAGATTTCCTAATGGAAATTTAAAATGGTATTAGAAATGGTATGGGCTTGGGCATGGCCTCCCTTATAGGAGTGTTGGGGAATAAAGAGTATATTTTGATTTATTTTTAGTTTGTCCAGGGTAGTGTTCTGAGAGTCGAGGGAGTGTAATGCTGTGTGTGGAGCATCGATTTAGCCTATCGATTAGTTGGATCTTGGAACAAAAGTGGTACATGTTTTTCTTTGGGATCTGTTCGTGGGTTGTGTTCTGGTTAATTGAGATTTCAGCAGTCTACGGAGCTGCCTATTCTTACCTCTGCAAGTTTTAACAGCCTGTGTTCATGCCTCTGTGGAGTAGTCTATTCGTGTTTGCGTCAATTCTTCAAAACTGATGCATTCATCATTTTTTTTAATAAAATTGGTGCAGTGAAGCCAGCGTGAGATTTGTGCCAGCCAAGGATGTTGAAAACACTCAAAATATTTTTTTTGTTTCACAATTCCTTCAAGGGATCCATTCTGCCGGATATCCATTCAGGCTACTGAGATTGAATAGTTGAAGAGAGAGATACACTAAGATACAAGATCTTCGGTCGCAATTGCAGTCATATTTGGAGACCAGTTCTCCAAGATCTATCAGGAAAGTCAATGTTTAAATCCGAGAATCTTGAATCTGATCATCACCTTTTCGCTTTCAAGGACGTAATTCCGTGGGTAATGGAATTTCTCCAAGTCGTTCTCGGGATGGAAGAGAAAATATACCACTTAGCCCTTCAAATTTAGGGTTTCAACAACCATTTGGACTTGCACAAAGCCTTGCGGGTGGAAGTGTGCGACATGCTGATTCTCTCAAGCATCAGTCAATTGTGTAAGTTGGATTGTGTTTTCCAAGCCAGTTTCGGAAAATACAAACTGATATTGGACCCTTGTGAACACCTCACAGAGGTAAAATGCAGTTGCAGAGTCAAAGATCATAATCAAGAGAATATCTCATTTTATCAGTTTTAGAGAGCCATGTCATTAAGTTGTGATGGCTAGAAGCTGTATATAGATTTTAGAGAAAGGTTGTGCTTTTCTCAAAAGTTTACAATATAGGAGAAGTGTGAGAAGAGTATAAATTACATTAGTCTCAGGCATGGCACAATGAGAATGGCGATGGAAGCATAAGACAAAATTGAGTGAGGAGACATGTGTAAAGTGGTCAGTCGCATGGAGTTTCCTTGAACCAAGTCGTGAAGGATGTAGGATCAGATCAATTTAAATATATTTGTTTGGCATCTTCTGCATCGGTGACATCAACGACATGGAGTTTCCTTCAACCAAGATGTGAAGGAGGCAGGATCAAATCAGAAGCAATGGATTTGTGGAGCAGATCGTGGCAATCGTCAAGATAATTGATATATACCAAGGTCTAAACAAAGTCAACATAGCTCAATATTTCACTTACAATGATGATATTGCGAAAGGATGTGTTGCAGAATTCCATACTATAGAGAAGAGTATTGGTAGTGCAAGGATCTGCCTAGTCCAAGGTTAACTCGTGACCGACGCATTGGAGGTGTTGAACATAGTTTGTGTGCTTAAGAAGGCATGGTTGTGCATGTGGCCAAGTGTGAGCCACTATTATTTGCTTTTTTTCAGTTGGGGCTTCATTCGTTTCATCACCATAAACTTCTGCTATTGTGCCAATGGATTTAATTCTCTGGTTTTGTAACCATTCATTTTGCAAGTTGTTGCAAAATCTAAGTTTGCAATGAATTTTTGTGTATTAGTATGTCATGTTATGGTATTTTTGCTCATCATTGAAGTGGCATTGGTATTTTTGGTCGTCATTGAAGTGACATTGGTCTGACCAACTATTGTCACAATTATGAGTGTTTTTTGGAACTGGTCATTCCAACAATACACAAATTTACAAGAAAATTACCAGATATGATGAAGACATGACATTGAAGATTGCATTAGAGGAGTTGCATCAAAGATTAAAGGATGATGGACAATCTAGTTCGTGTGTGAGTTTGTGGAATAGACTCATGATGATGGTGTATTATGTGACATACATTTATTAGTAAGCAAGTCTAGGATGTTTTGTACTAGTCTTTACAATGTTTGTACCTGGTAACTCAAAAGTTGGAGTTGTGTTGTAAGCCTTGTAAGGCATGTGTACCCCCATACAATTCATGTTAATCTAAAAACCACTTTTTATTTGCAGTTTTGGTTTGTGGTAAGCCAAAAACCATGTGTGAGAGTGAAGTGGAGAGGGATTCTTGTAGGCATGGTTTAGGATCAGCCGAGAAAACCCTTGGCCTGGTTGAGTCCGCTCATTGGTGAGCCTTAGTTGCTGGAGTTCCCTAATGGCAGGTTGGTAGCCCAGAGTGGCTGGAGTGCCCTAGTGGCAAGTTTGTGGCCCAGAGTCGCTGGAGTGCCTTAGTGGCAGATTTGTGGCCCAAAGCGACTAGAGAGCCTTCATGGCTGTGTTGAGCCTTCATGGCTATGCTGAGCCTTCATGACTAAGTTAATCCTTGGTGGATGTGTTGAGCCTTGATGGCTGAGTTGAGCCTTGGTGGCTGAGATCCCTTGGTGGCATGGTTGAGGGTGATCTGATAAAACCCAGAGCATGGTTACGAGTAATCCGATAAAACCCAAGATGATGATGGATGGGGATTTGCAGGTACAGGTACATGTATGAAGTTATAATGGTTGACTGAACCATGTATGCAAAGGACATCCTACAAGACTAGCGGTTGCAGCAGTTAGCACCCATGCATTCTAGTGGATGGTTGCTCTTTTATATGGACATCAACATATTCTTTTGTTATGTTTGACCACAACTAGACTTTGCAGATTGATATCGAGACAAGTACTCATTAAGAGGATGTGTTGGAATATGTAATTCCTACTTGTCTCAATTGTGATTCTTTCTATCTAGATGAGTTTGTTCCTATTTTGTTTCCTAGATTAGTGTGTGGTTGAGATATTATCTCAACCAACAGATTGTGTGTCCAAGATAGTTTCCCTATCTTGAGACAACAGTTCATATATTTATTTATAGCATTATTTGATTAATGGAATATAGATTTCCTTATGGAAATTTAACATACTTATCACTTCCCTCCATACATTACGAGCCCTACACTCCAGCTCCCATCTTTTGGGTCCACATGACCATGGGTCCACTAGGTTCTAGCACACCCCCTCCCCTTGTTCACATTTCTCGGTCAGGCTTGGAAACTTTGTCCCAGAAGTTGACGCAACTAAATGAAACTCTTGATGGTCCCCCCTTTTCATCCGATGGTCGTTATAAGAATGATCAGTTATTCTCGATTAATGATGAGAAAGTGTTTGAATGTCACACGATAGAAGAGAGCCAATTAAACTGATAGAAAAGAGCCTAAGAATGGAAGTTTCATGCTACATGATAAGAACTTAGGAGTAATCCAATCACATCAATACTCAACTACTACATAGTATCAATTGGCTACAAAGAAAAGCTAAGTTGGGATCAATTTCAAAGAATGGAGAAGAATGAAAATCCCATGCAAGGAGGGGAAGTTAAAGAAAAATGTTTAATCATTCAAAATTTCTTAGTAAGAATTAGTGACCACATCACTTACCTAACCACTAAATTGTAACTACACATTCATATGAAGAATCAAAATGTAATCTAGAAGTATCCCCAGGCACACATTCAATGGGAATGCATGAGTATTTGACAATGTTAAAGGAGAACTCATGATGCTCAAGTTGCTCCTAGTATTTGATGGAGAAAGATAATTTATGGTTACATGGGATGAGAAATCTAATTCATGGTTACATGGGATGAGAAAGTAAATGTAGCGACATAATTATTCCTTCAATTTAGAATCTTTTATTTCCATTTACCACTTCAATTAAAGGTTTTTTTTTTTGTGGCAGGATCAAAACTATGACCACTCAACCATTTTAATAAAGACACTTTTTGGAAGCAATTTGAAATTGTGCTACAATGAGTATAGATCTATTTTAAGAACAGATCTAGGAAGAGCCAAGAGGGATCTAATCTCTTGAAATTGAAACTTTTTTAAAGTGCAAAACTTGAATAAAAAGTTTACACCTCCATAAATCTGATCTCTTTGGATGTTTGATAGATCATGGTTAAGGTGGATCTATGTTGATTACACACACCATGTGTAATTATTCATTGTATAATTTGCATTTTTTAATGTAAAAATGGATTCAACATCTTCAAAGTTTCCTTTCTTGAGAATTTACTTAGACATTTTGATTGTACTACACAGGTTAACCTTCAAATTCTTTGTTCTCAAACAAAGTTGGTTGAAAAAAGGCCATGTAAAATAGTGAGACTACTAAATATTTTAACCACAATGTTTTTTTTTCAATTCTATATATAATGTATATATTGTTTTTGTAATCATACATAATATATACATAGCTAATATTGAAATATTTTACTTAACATTAGAATTAAAATATTTTATTGATGGTTCATATTGATTTTATTATTAATAATAATATTTTTTAAATGTTACATATTAATTTTACAATAAGAATTAAATCAATTACACATCGATCTTATTATTTTATTAGGAAGTAATTTTTTATTTTTTTATTTTTAATTTTCAATTATATTTTTCCTCATTTTTCTCAAAATTTCATGGTCTAGAGTGTCCCCCCCAAAAAAGTTATAGCGAAAATGCTAAGATTTCTCATTTGAAACTACTTTGATGACCATTTTGAGAAACCCAAAATTCCATGGGGTGTATCTTCGAAAGTGTATCCAAATAGAGTGGAAGTTTTATGAGACGTACATTGACATCTATCCCTAATTGTCTCAAAATTTCATTGTTTGAAGCTTCCCAAAAAACATTATAGTGAAAATTCCACAATGACTCATTTGAATCAACAAAGCCCTAGGTTCGTATGCTTTGATACCAAATTTGATGAACCATGCACCTTAAAAAATGATAAGATGGAAATAATTACAGTCCACTTCAAAGGGGAAACATTCTTTCACAATGAATACAATGTATAAGACAATATTTGATGATTTTAAGACTAGGTCTCTTGGTAGGTATATATATATATATATATATATATATATATATATATATATATATATATATATATATATATATATATATATATATCAATATATGAGACAAGAATACAAGGAAAGGTTTTGGCCTATTGATCTGGACTTATACAATAATGGAACAGAATAAAGATACAAACATAAACACTAAGATGTAGCGGAAACAAAACTTCATTTCATTAATATCAAAGAACTGAAATGTGCTTACATATAAAATGGAAATAAACTAGCTCGAGTAATGGTAGATTATCTCTGAGAAGAGATGTGGCAGCTACATGTCTCTAGACTGTGTTACAATGAGACTTAAGGGCCTTTTTATTATTGAAAAATAAGGGGAAACCCTAAACAACCATAACCCTAACCCCAAGAGATGGAACACCAAGAGTTTGCGGGCCCCATTAGGGTTAGTTGGGTAACCAACTTCCTAGATTTGTAACTTGGTCATATGATCTTTGTTTGGCATGTACGATACCTCGTTGGAAAGATCTTCTTGAGTACTATAGGATTTGTCATAAGATCATTCCTATGACTATAGGCCTACTGCTTCAGAAGTTTAAGACCTGAAAAACTACTAAAAATAGTAAATGTTGATATAATCAAGGAAACAAATGAAACCAATTGGAGTTCTGGGTGGAATAGGTGGGTGGCCACCAATATCCACCTAGATTAATCCTCCCCACTTAGGAAGAAATGTTCTCCATTGCGTGCAGAGCCTCCATGAGGTGAGGAAATTTTTGTTGAACCTAGTCCTTCATGAACCACTTGCCCTCGTGAAGGAGTTGACCTGCTTTGACAACTCGATATAGTTGGATCCTCTGCTGGTGAGTGTTCTTGATCTTTGTGTCCATGATACTGTCAGTTGTGGCCTGTTCGGTGCAGCATGGGTTGAGCTCTGTTAGTGTCAGCTGCTTAGCAACGTTGGATGTGTCCAACAATGGGGGAAAGTATGGTTGCAACCAGTCCACATTGAATACTGGGTACAGGCCAAGTAATGGTGGAATGCTAAGCTTGAAGACATTATCTCCTACAACCTTGGTGATGGTGTATGGACCAAATCAGAGTAAGAGAATTTTGCAGTGGGGCCCAACAAGGTGCTCCTTCTACAGATGTAACCAAACTTTGTCACCCACATGGAACCTATGTGGCACCCGATGTTGATCATGACGTTGCTTGTACTTAGCATTAGCTCTGTCCAATATGTCATGGACCTGTTGAGGGATGTGTTAAATGTGATTAATGAAGTTGTTAGCCCTGTCAACTTCAATCTGGACATGAGTCGAATCTTCCCAAGTAACTGCAAATGCTATGACCACATCAATTGGACATAGTGGCTGGAATCCTAACCCCACTTGAAAGGGATTGTGGCTAGTTGAGCTATCAAGAGCTCTGTTGTAATTGTGTTGGACATAAGGGAGGCTTTCATCCCATGTGCATGGATGCTTCGAGTTGTACATGCACAAAATGTTCACGATCATCCTATTGACGACCTCTGTTTGGCCATCAGTTTGGGGGTGGAAGGTCGTGAACTTAGTGAGCTTGGTATCCAACATCGGCTAGAGGCTTGAAAAAAATTTACTCAGGAACCTGATGTCCCGATCTAAGATAATGGACTGTGGATACCAAAGTGTACCCACACTCATTCAAAGAGGAGTTTAGAAGTGGCTTCTGCTATGATACTCTTCTTATAGGTTGCCAGAATGGCCATCTTAGAGAATCTGTCGACGACCACGAAAACATAGTCATTGCCATGCTTAGTAAAAGGAAGGCCCAACACGTAATCCATGGGGATGGATTCCCAAGGCTGACTAGGAGTAGCTAGAGGAGTTTATATGCCTTGCTTCTTGATGGTCAGTTTGGCAATGGCATAGGTAGTGCAGGATCTAATGTACTTCCCAAAATCATGTTAAAGGTTCGACTAATAAAAATACTTCTACAACATTGCCACTGTTTTCTCTATCCAAAGCATCCAGTGACTCGATTATAGTGTGCCTCACTTGAAGGAACACAAAGGTGTCCTATGTGGCATAACAATGCACCTTGGAGGTGAAAATCAAGAACTTGCTTGCCTTCGCTCTTGTAAATATGCAACCACCCGAAAGTCTTGTGTCCATAAGAGTCGAGCATAGTGGTCAGTGCCATGACTAGCAGTCGATTGAGGCAATTCACAACATTTTTGGTGTTTCATGTGCTTAATGTTCAAATAGAATTGTTGCAGGTATGTGGACCATTTCTTATGGCGATCGTTCAACAACTTTCTTTGTGTCTGTCTTTGTATTCGTGGTGTTTTTCTTTACCTACGGCTTTGGTGGGTTGTCCTGGGTCACCCTGCCTTGGATTTGTCCTTTATTCTGCAGTTTGGGCACCTTTCCCTTGCTTCATATTCACAGATCCAAAATACCTCTTCTTATATTTAATTTTTTTCTCAATCTTGACAGTGTATCAATAGGTGATGCCAAGAAAGGAGATATCTAGGAAATCCACCTTGTCCTAGATGTACTTGTATAGACAGTCGCGGTACTTGAGTACCAAATTCTGCTTAGAATCCTTGATATCCAACTTCGTGTGAAGGGTATGAAAAGTGTTTGTAAGCTTCAACATGTCTTGGTCCCTTCACTATCGCAACATGGTCCACTTTATGTATTTATCTTCATAAATTATGATAGGGTAATATTGTTCCTTGATGGCATCTCGGAAATAATTCCAAGTGGGTGTGAATGGAAGCAGTGAGGGTTCCCTCTCGTCCTTCTATTCACAACAGGTTTCCCACCAGTCCTTGACATGGGGGGTGGCTTTGAGGAGTGTAAAAGTAATAATTTCCCAATTAGAAAAGTCATCAACCAAAAAGTATCCTTCCAATAGATTTAACCATCTATCTACGACGTCTACATCTATCTGACCTTCAAATATGGGAATGTCAAAGTTAACTTTGTACCTTAAAAGGAGTGGTGCCTCCAAAGTGGATTTCGATGAAGATGTGTCGCCTGTGGGTAGTTGCCAAAGAATTTGAACAAAGTTATCCATAATCGTATTCCTCTGTAACTCGGGGTTTGCAATCCTGGTCTTGCAAAGGTTCAGCCAGTTCCATCCCTAACTCCGTATACCCTGACCTCGGTGGGGACATGCAAAGAAAAATAGAGAAAGAGAAAACCGCTCTAATACCACTGATCCAGACTTATGCAAGAACACAACATAATACATATACAAACATAAAAAAATGAGATGCAACAAAAGTAAAATTTCATTTCATTAATATCAAAGAACTGAAATATGCTTACATACAAAATGGAAATAAACCAGCTCGAGCGATGGTAGCTTATCTCTGAGAAGGGATGTGGCAGCTACATGCCTTTGAACTGTGTTACAATGAGGCTCAAGGGACTTTTTATTATTTAAAAACAAGGTAAAACCCTAACAACCGAAACCATAACCCCATGAGATGGAACACAAGGAGTTTGTGGGCCCCAATGGGGTTATTTGGGCAGCTAACTTCCCGGCATCGTAACTTGATCATATAATCTCCATTTGCCGCGTATGATACCTTATTGAAAAGGTCTTCCCAAGTACTATAGGATTTCCCTAGGCCCTTGCCTATGGTTATGAGCCTAGGGGCTTGCTGCGGACCTCAAGAAAATGCATTTTAGGGTGTCAAAACAGCTCCAGAAGTTCAAGACCGAAAAACTGCTAAAAATAGTAAATGCTGCAATAATCAAGGAAATGGATGAAACTAACTAGAGGTATAGGTGGAATAGGTGGGTGGCCACCAATATCCACCTGGATCACCGACAAAAAAATATAGTAGTAAAAATATAATAAAACAAAATATATGGCTTAATGAGGCGTTTTATGGTTAAAATGGGGGCCACCAAGACAATGCATTTTTAATTCTCATTTTTACACTTTTTCTCATTTATGTGCAATTTATGTGGTAAAGTGACATTTTTAGTGAGAACCATAAAATTTTCCATACAGAAATTCACATGAAACGTCATTGAAATGTTTATGAATCTCTTTTGCATCCATTCAAACATCCATATCTACATCATCTACAACATCCATAAGTGTAATTAAATGCATCCAACTAAATATCCATATAAACATCCATATTTTAGTGCTTACTTGTCTTTAGTTGCAACTTCAAGTAAGGATGTTTCTTGCAGAATCATTTAAGAATGTTATACCACTAAGGTAGTATAACATTATTCAACCTGATGGAACATCAAGAAGTTGGACCTACCACCACAAGTGGATGTCTTGCATTTATATCCATGTACCTATAATTATTCATATCTACCAACATTGGATTCATGCCGTTTTTCTTAGGCTTTATGTACTTCATTAGGATACATGACATTGCATTTGAATCCATGATAATGCATCAGGTGATGATGGGGATTCCACATCATCATGTTGACACATGGACCACTTTGAGATGGACCTCTTTCATAGTTGGATTCCTCATTAGCACACCTGAATGATTATTCTTTCCTAGGACCACATGTGGGAGTTTGTTGAGGAATTTGAGGACTCCTAGGAGGTGGTTGAGTAGGGTGATAAGTTGTTATAGTGGTTATAGATGACATGGAAGCTAAGACCTTTCTTTTGTTTGAGGAGTTCCCACTTGAGGAGCCACATGTGTAATCTCACATTTGATTCTATCTTGGATGTAACACACATGTGGGGTGATGTCATGCAATTTTCAAGTTATTATTTCATGTTTTTTTCCACCTACTCACTCTTGGGAGTTTGTTGAAGGGGTGCTCTAGCCTTTGGGCCTTTGGTTGACCACATCTTCACCTATTTTGATGGATGTTGGTTACATTTGAGGGAGGCACCCTTAACTTATCCCTTTTATGCTCATGTATGTGATCTTTGGTTACATATTTGACCACATTTTAAGGGGGTGCTCACATGTTGGATGTTTATGAGGATCATTTGTGCCCACTTGATGTATTTTTCCCATTTTTTGAGTTGGGTCAATGGTTTTTTCCCATAGTTTGATCTAAACACATTGTATTACACCTTGTATTGAGGAGGATATCTATCTATATAAGGAGGATATCTCTCACATTTTCATTTGTTGGAGATTAATGAGAAAAAATGTTTAAAGAGTTCTTGTGCAATTTTTTTTTCTAATAGATATATTTTAAGGGATAGAGTAGGAAATTATTCCAAGTTTATTATAGGAAAAAGCTATTGTAATGCCAAATAAGGCTACCTTGCTCCACTTGGATGGGTAAAATGAGGTATAGTCTTCTTGCCTTACCCTTTTGACCATTAAAGAATTATTCCATTGCATTTAGGTAGGACACCTTAGGGCTCTTTCTTCTTTCCTTGGCACAACTTTGCAATCACCTTGCTAGTATTTGGAGAGGATTCCTAGAGGACCAATGCCCCTTTCCATCCTTGAATAAAACCTAGTGTTACTAGCTAATGCTTTAGAGACAATCCTCATTGGTTCCCTTAATGTTGTCTCATCCTAATCGTTAAGATTCACATATAACTTGCATAGAGAGACTATAACCCTATAAAGGCACTAATCTTTCATCTTCTTCCACCAAAAAACCAAAAAACTTCAATATTTTCCCTTTATTTTTTGTTTTCCTTACAACCTGGATTTTTACTTGTTTGATCTCTTAATTTAAGTTGTTTTGTTTAAGTTTGGTCCCATTTCTATATCATTTTTCCTTAGATCTTCTCATGCTAATTAATATTGCAATGTTTAGCATTTAAACTTAGCATTAACGATTTGGTGCTTTCATTGCACTAATTTTAGATCTAATTTTAATGGTAAGGTGACTTTGAAGTTGTTTGGTATTTTCCACACCTATAAGGTTGCTTTGAATGTTTCGTTCGTGATAATACATGTTGAATGAATGATCTTTGCATGATTATTTCACTCAAAATCACAAGTTTTCCTTATCAATTATATTGGACCATGGACCATGGTTTTAAAGAAGGTTTTCATAAAAGTCAAAATGTGACTCATTACTCCATTCTTATTGCAATGTTACTCCATTCTTATTGCAATGTTACTACTCATAACTTGTCCAATGTTTCTATTGCAATGTAAGAATACATCCATAAGTAAGAAAATGCGAAACATTATCGTATTGAAGTCGAAGGTCACATGTGTTACAAGTTTGTCCTGAATATTTGACATTAGTATTATTACAGAACTAAGACAAACTTATTCAGGTAGTAATTATTTTCTTTCCGTGGCTTAAACGGACATGGTTCCAAAGGAACCTTGCCTAGCCAGAGAGAAAGTCCAGGTTTCCAAGAAGGATGGCACCCAGAAGCATGCCAACATAAGCAAGGGCAAAGACAATACAAGCAAGGGTAGCAACATTGTTGGACAGATGGCTAAAAGGAGAATTTACTGTGTTGCCAATAGCACAGAATAGTGAAGTAGAAGTCCACCCTGGTTCAGAAGAAAATTGGCCTCTCAATGATTGTTCACAACGAACACAGCTTTTTGGGAATCTCTTTTCCACCAGTTTAGGCACACTGCTATTCAATCTCTTCAGATCTTCAGCTCTATTACGTGCAAAAGAAGTTGCTTCCAGACTTTCCATTGGCTTGCAGTTCTTCTGAGGGCATTCTGATAGATTTTCATTTCGTATGGAATGTTGACACAAAGCATTAATTCCCGGGTATGGAAAAGACAATTCACCTTCTTTGCAAGCAGTGGAATAACCCCTGTACATTTTGTTTGACGAAGAGACATCCCATGTGACTTCTGAGGTGCTTGGAATTTTTTTGTCACTGCCTTGCTGATACTCTTTTGATAGACGCCAAAAGGCTAAAACTTATGGTTGGTTTTTAACGGGAAAGTAAACAAATGAGCACTGGGTGGAATCAGGCCCTCACCAAGCGAGAAAGAAAGGGTAGGCCCTTCTGTTGAAAGCAAACTGGGATTGCTCACTGGGTCAGATTGGAGCAATCAATCTATTATCCATCTTCTAGATTAACCATCATTGCTGGACGTTGCACACTTGCAAAACACGATCAATTTGATGACTCGGAAAACGAGGTGGAGCGAGAGATAGATAAAAGATGAACGAGTTACAGTCAAACAAACCATACCTGTAGTCTTCTTTCAGTGTCCAGGCCCTTCACTAATGGATATCAGATCCTAAACCTTTCTCTCATGAATAAATTTTCAAAATTGACCTTCATGTAACATTGATTTGCTGCCAGCAAGTTGTGTCTGTGGCATGGTATATCTGTGATTTCAATTAGAACATTTTTTTTATTTTTATTTTACAGTGATATCAATTTTAAGCAAACCGGAATTTTTGCTTGCCAGAATCAATTTTCATCACTTGAAAGAGGGAGGCCTTCGGATTCTTTGTTGATACTTGATCAGTACTAGCATGGTTCAGTAAATGAAGGCCTTTAGAATTCAACAATGCTCTTGGTGATTGTTCACTTACGATAGTTGCCGCTGGTGATGGGGAATCCAACGTCCCATCCAGAATCGCTTCTGAAAGGTTTTCAACTGCCAAATGCATCACATTAACATAATCATGCGGTAAGGATGTAGAATCATCCACCATCTGTTCATTTTCCACCCATATGGTATCATCATAAATGAAAAACCAGGCGCAGTTCACATTGCTTCCCTATTTTCCAGTGAAACAAAGCTATTTCCTGTTTCCACCATGCAAACTGAAATGCCGGTGCCAAAGACGTCAGGTGGACTCATAACTTCAGTTGCATCTTCTCCTTGTCTTGGAAAAATTCTCTTGTCTTGGAAATAATAGTGAAAGAAGCTCGGTCAACTAACTAGAGATCTTTATGCCCATATAGAGGATCTGTATGTGACAGCTGGAACTTCCTTTACTTCTTTTGCTTCTTATGATAAAACACCTACTACTGTTTTGACTGGTGTTACTTATATTCCTGCTTGCTATGAAACTAGTTGTTAGGCTTTCTAGTTTTACATTTAATAACATCACAAGCTTTTTAGTTTTACATTGTTTTAAATAATTTTCATTTGTCAATAAATTTAACTAGAAGCGAAATGATTTAGATCACATTAAGATCTCTAATCAAGGGGACCATTTGATGAATATCACTATAGTAATTGGATAAGGCTTTTTCCAGCAGCCTGGCCCCAAGTGTTTAATTAACTGGTTCATCAACAGTTAACAAATTTATGCAGAAGTTCACTCCAGCTTTCTTGATCTCTTCCATGTCTTGGGTGCATTCGTCGTTCTCCTTTGTGATTTTCGTGATTCTATTAGCCGCCTATGGATCACTTGAGTAAGAATTACAGTGACCTCGGGTCAGCGGCTAGAACCACTGCTATTTTCACTATGGATGCCCAATTAGGTACTGCTTATGAATAAACTAGATTATCTGCTGGTGAATCTGTTCGAAGCTGCGAAGCAACTTGTGCTTGCTTCCGCTCACTAGCAACCAGGACAGGACACCCAAACCTCAATAGCAGGAAACATTGTCTAGACAATAGTAGAGTGCATGATTCATATTATCTTCTAATTCAGTTTCCACCATTTGGTCTCAGATGGTAAAAGACCAAATGGTAAAAGAGCAGTTTGTAGCGGACCTTGAGCTACTCTCATTCCTTGTACTCCAGATTTTGGGTTTATCTCTCCCTAGTCTGTTGCTACTCTCATTCCTTGTACTCTAGATTTTGGGTTTATCTCTCCCTAGTCTGTGTTTTTATATATAAGAGTTCTATTTAGATCTTAGATCAGGGCACTTCCCGCTTCTTGCTTGACAGTGAGGTTGGGTAAGACAAGACCCCTTCTTCGAGGCACTAGTGATGTTTATCACCACACCCAGGCCAAACAAGGCCAAACAAAACCATGTAACGAACGCCTACCCTGCACTAGGCATATGCTCCTCTTTGGTCAACCTGCTCTTTGGTCAATAATAATAAAAGGCATAGATGATGAGGGCACATGTACAATCCTTGGGATTGGCGGTTAGTGAGTAGCTCTTCTTATGGGTCATTCATCCAGACCTTGTTGAAGGTAAATGACATTCAACATGCCTCACTATACTTTTTTTTCTTCCCGCCTCCTTAAGGCAGGGACTTGCTGCCTTACAACTCTCCTTGTCTGCAAGTGTGATTGGTGATTTTCTTGCTACGACTCATGTGACAGTGCCACTATGGTTGATATATGATTGTTCTTAAGTTTTGTTGTTATAAAGCCCAGGTGAGGCATTCCAGTGCCACTATGGTTGGTAATGTTTGTTTCTAAGGTTTGTTATTATAAATCCCAAGTGAGGCATTTTAGTTGGTGATGGTGGAGTTAGCGAGGATGCTGGTCCCTCAGATTTCGGGTTCAAGTTTTCCTTGGGTGAAAAAATGTACTCCAAGTGAAAAAAATGAACAAAATGATGACCAAGGGTCAACCTTGGTAGAGGCACTCGTTACTCTAATGACCCACTATATAAACATTCATCTATATTTCTTAAGCTCTAGTAAGAAAGGATGTTCTCAGTATCATTATTATGGGATATAAATCTGATGTTAATCCTCTTTTTATTCTCACATATTCTTTTTGGGAATTCATATTCCTTGATCTTAGCTTGTATGTAGAAGGAGTCTCTACTCTTGAATATATGGTTATTTCCTCTAATTATTTATTGTAGTTAAAATTCCTAGGATCATTTTCTCTTATGTTTGAATTGCCCTTGTAGAGTTTCCTCTTTTGCATTCTCTTCTATACCCTATATGGATTTAGGGTCTTCCTTAGGCTTATTATCCCCTGGGATTTGACTACATGTGAAGTTTCTTCTTTGTCAATTCTTACTTTGAAATCAAATGAAATTAAATTTCAAAATTAATAAAGGGACATTGCTAGGAAAGTTCCATTCCATAGTTTTTCCTACCATTGAAAATGGTTATGCCAAAAATGTTTCCATATCCTTTAAATATGTATCTCTTTTCTACAACCATTTCTACTTATTTTCTTTTACTTATTGTAGGTTTTTTTTGTTGTTCCCCATCTTTCACTTTTTCTTATATACTTTTTCCTTTGAACTTCCATGTAAACCCTTAGCTTCCTCCTTCCACACTTAATTCATATATGGATTTGTATATTCCTTCAAAACATGGTGGGGTTCATGGAATTTTAGACATTTAATTAGCAACTTCTGATAGTCAAGGGCTTAGACAACTTTCCAAGGTCACTTAATGATTCAAATTTTTACCCACATAATTGGCTATGTGTACATCAAATAATTTATTGAATTTAATTTGGGTTATCATTGCCTTGAATCAAGGATAAAGGACCCCAATACCAATTTTCTTTCCAAAATTTTGTTTGCATCTCCTTCTCAATAGAACTCAAAGTTCAATTAGCCTTAAATGAGAATATCAAACTTTGGAATGTAGCTAAGGAACCCTAGCCATGATTATTCATAACTACAACAAAATCTTTACCACTTCTCTCCTCGCAAATCATCTAGCTAAAATTGTTTCCATGAGCATCACAATGTATTCCATACCCATTTTTTCACCTGGAACCAAACGAACTTTATCTCTTCAAATTTTGATACATTTTTCCTTCTCTCTCTATTTAATCTACTTGAATTTAACAATAAACCTTCCTCTCTCCTACTTTCGTCCTCTCATCTTACTAACTATACTAGTGATAATTCACCAAACTTTTACTCTAATCCTCCACCTTTTGGATCTACAAGTTTGTATACTCTTTGATCTTCCTATTTTTCATCCTTGGGCCAATAGAGCTAGTAACATTTTCCCTCAACAATTTCATTCGATGTGTGACCTCAGGACAACCAACATTGATTTTTTACTAATTTCTAATCCTACAGAATCAAGATGTGACTTGGGTCCTTCAAATGTAATGTCAATGTTCACCCTTTTATCCTATCAAGAATAAAGTGTGGGGTAAATTTTGTACCTTGTGATCACCCAACAAAACATTATAGTTATCCTTCACACTAATAGGGTTATAAACTCCCCCTAATATTATTATTGAGTTCTTCTCTATTGACCCTAAATCCTTCTAAATTTTGAATAATTCATCCCTTGAGTTGAATATTGACTTCCAAACTCCCTCATCTCACTTCCACTAGTGTACTAGTTCCTCCTCAATCCTTCTTCATCCTCCTCAAACCTTAATAATCATCTCCCATTAGAGATTACCTATGATTATTAGCTAGTATTGTCCTCTAGTATGGCACAACAATGAATAAAATTTTATATATTAGTGGTATGCTTTGTTGGATTCACGATTATATTGAGAGGGGGTGTGAATCAGTATAATGAATATTTTTACTTATTTAAGCATTAAAATGTCATAAAACATTACTATCATAAACTGAATAAGTAACACAAGATATATGTGGAAACCATTAAGGGAGAAAACCATAAAACTTATTTATATGAAAGATATTGAAGGCACCAGGGGTGGTAGGTGTGGGAGGGATTATCCTTAACCTCGATGGCAAACTTGAAATAGAGTATAGTTGGGGGATATGAAAACTTGCAATTAACTTGGTAGAGGCCTATGGGATATTGCAAGGGCTATCCTTTGCTAAAGAAGAAAAAATTGCAGACTTGGTGGCGTTGGGGGACTCTTAGATAGTAATTCGACATCTCGTTCATGGAACCTTACCCAGGGACTGCAAATTGTGAAGCATAATTGACTGACTCCAAGCTCTGAAATCAACTTTTCCAAACAGAGGGTTCTTTCATGTGTTATGGTTGAACAATTATGTAGCAGAGAAGCTTGCAAATATAGGGGTAAACATGGAGGAAGTGGTCCTCGTAATGAATGATAACCCCTCCATTTTAGTTATTCCTTAGCAATGGTTGGGAAATCTCAACAAAACTTGATTTGGAAGAGGTTTTCCAAAGTCCCTTAAGGCCCCTCCCCCAAAAATCAACTTTGTTTTAAGGCAATACCATTCCATTTCAATTCGAGCTTATAGTGGAAACATGGAAACATGTTGGCATTGGACTGCCCGGTGACCACCACCATCACCCAATCCCATGGAATTTCACTCTTGCATCATCCTTATTAAAATTGAACGATATGTCTTAATGGAAGTCATGAGTGGTTTATTGCACCATATGTGTAAGGGAATCATGGTCATTTTGATAGATTGGAGCAGGTTTAATTCGTTGAATTCTTTGGTTTTTTTCTTGTTTGGGAATGAGATATTGAAGTGGAACTTATCTTGTGGTGTGTGGGACAAGACCCTCTGCGATGCCTCCTCCCTTGGATTTCCGGTTTCATTCTAGTTGAAAAATGTTTGTGGGCACAGTCACCTTTTCAATGGAGTTGCTCCTTCTTAGACAAGTTGTAATTTTGAGGAGGAACTTTGGTTGGTGGATCATAACTCAATCCTTATTTGCTAATTTGGGTTACTTCCTTCTCGCCTTTTTTTTCAATCCCACTTTTAATTAAAAATGGTAGTAACGAGCCAAAGGAAGCTTGTGGCATAGTCACATTTGCAGTAGATCAATTCCTTCCCCAACAAGCTATAATTTCGATAAGGATCTAAGATGGACCTTAAATCAATATTTCTTTGATTATTTACGTAACTTCCTTCTTGCTCTTATCTCAATCCATTTTTCAATTCGTAATGATGGTGCACCTTTGATTAGGAATGGCACTTCAAACTTATAATTTTCTATTCTTGGTGGTTTTTCGACCTGCGTAGTCACAATTATATGCATGAGATAATCCAGAAGATTCATATTTTGGGTTGGCTCATGGTAGCATTTTCACCCTCCTTAAGGTTGAAACTTCTCCTCCCCTGTTGTGTGGAGAGAAAGCTCGTCATGTGACCAACCATTTTCATCCTTTGCAGGTTAAACAACAATCTTGTTATAGCTATGGAGATTAGGGACCAAGGAAACTTCAGTGATAATTTGGCTGTGGGAATTATGGAGTAGAACTCACTATGGGAATTATGGAGTAGAACCTATACATGATAGAAGCGAATCAAGAGTTTTTGTGGGAGAAATTGACTCAGGTTTCATAGGTAGCAATGAATGTTTTGGATAAGATTATGGAGTATCAATTCATGCACAAAAGAGTGGAAGATGCATTGGAATATTTTAGGAAACTTCTAGAGGATCTATGAATATTTGTCTTACAAAACAATTCTGGTTGTCCAACTGAAGAAAGAATTAGTAAAAATATATTGTACTTGAATGTTCCTCCCTTGGAGGAGAATCACCAAGATGACTAATCTATAAAAATTGTCCAAATATTGTTATGCAATGTAAATTTTATTAAATTTTATAGGTTTTTTGGAGAGTGTACAGCTATGAAGACCCTGTGTTTCTTAGGATGTTCAACACGTTTATTGTGAAGAAAATAATAACGATCAAGAGGTTACATGTATCGCTGGCCTCTAGGGGATCTCTATGTAAACACCTACTATACAGGTTGTGATCTAGGCACAATTTTTTGACTAATACAACATTCTAATTATGGTTTTAAAAAAGATTTTATAAGAACCAACCAACTATAACATTAATTTGTTGGCACCAACCTACAAGAGACATCAATTCCCTCTATTTTTTTTATAGGAATTGACCTATAGGAGACAACAATCCCCTTTGTTTCTTTGTAGTCACCAACCTATAGGAGACATCAATCCCCACTACTGCAATATTTCCAGGCACCAACCTACAAGAGACACCAATCCCTACTACTACAAATATTCGTAGACACCAACATACTTCACTGAATATGCTTTTGTGTTCACGAAGTCTACTTGCTACTTCTACCTTCATTAGGTTTATTAGTTGCTTATGCCTTCACCAGATCTACCTACTGCTTCTTCCTTCATAAAGTCTACTTCTCCCAAAACTTGTTGCTTTTGGTTTCTTCCTAAGAAAAAACTTGCACAAAAGGCCACATATCCAATTTTGCAAATCTAGGTTTGAAATTTCTACCACAAGTACCTACAGATCTCTTCTCTATCTCCTTCATATTTCATAGTCTAAAACATCTTAGAAAGAATGTTATAACAAACTTGCCAAAGTAACCTGTATGAAGCATGTTTCAAGAGCATTTCGGACCAATAAATCTCTCAAATTATATATATGAAACTACAATGAAACATGGTCTGAAATTTCTATCATAGATACATTGAGATCTCTTCTTTGTTTGATCTCACATATACTTGAGCTAATTTATCTTCCCCTTATAACACATTTCTTTTCTCTTGAAATGAAAAAGGATATAATGTTTTGAAATATAATTAAATAAAAATATTAATATCTTAAAATTTTTCCATTCTCTTCTGGCCCCATTCTTTTATAAAAATATGATAAAACATCTTACAAAGAATATTATAACAAACTTTCCAAAGTAACATGTTTGAAGCATGCTTCAAGAGCATTTAGGACCAATAAATCTCTCAAATCATATATATGAAACTACAATGAAACACGGTCTCAAATTTCTATCATAGTTACATTGAGATCTCTTCTTTGTTTGATCTCACATACACTGAGCTAATTTGTCTTCCCCTTATATAACACATTTCTTTTCACATGAAATGAAAAAAGATATAATGTTTTGAAATATAATTAAATAAAAATATTAATATCTTTAAATTTTTCCATGGTTTTTACCGAACTTTTTTAATTATCAAAATTCCTTCTTTGATTTTTAGTGAGCAATGACCTAAGAGTGCACCAAATGAAAATGATATCGCCCAATAATCTTGGAGCCATATCTCATATTTTACTCATCATGGTTAATAATATCTAAAACATAAAACATATGGAATTATGTTTCTTCACGTTTGTATATCTATAATTTTATGTGAAAAAAGGTATAATGATATTATTTATATGTTTAAGGATTAATTTTGATGTTTAATTTGAATTTATTATTAAGTTGAATTTATTGACTTTTTAGAAATGTTGTAATTAATTGAGATTTTTTTTCTATTTTTATGGAAATGGAAATGATATGTATCAATTAAACGAGTTTTGTTTTTAGTCCTTGCTTTTTAGGCTGCCGGGACAATAATAATTGATTTTGGAGAATGTATTAGTCATACACAAAAACCAAAATGAATTTTAAGATTTTAAATCAAAGTTTTATGAAATTATATATATTTTTTTCAAAATTATTATTTCTTTCAATGATTTTAATCAAAATTTAAACTTGGAGGTCTTATTTGGCCTCTTCCCAAGGCACAAACATTTTCCTTGTAAAGCAATGCTAGAATTACTTAGCATTACTTGACTAAAAATAAGTATTTAATTAATTCCTTTCGATTGCTTGTTTAATTAACAACTTCTGGTTGCTTCCTTTCATGACATTTATGCTTTTCCTGGCAAGCACATAGGGCCCCTTCCCCTTCCTTTACTATGGGTGATCTTATCTCTCTTCCAACCACTGCTGCTGCACCTTTGCCTCTGTCTCTGTGGGATGAAGGTAAGTAATTTAACTTTCAACTCAATATGCAATGGGGTCAGTTGCTCGTGCTAGTTGTTGGTGTCTACAATGGGGTCAATTCCTCTTGCTAGTTGCTAGTGCCTGCAATGGGGTTAGTTGCTAGTGCTTGAAGAGATGTTGTGGGCTTCACCACTACAACTGGGGTTTGAATTTCCTACCTTTCACGTTGGAATAACATTTCGTTGGGAAAGTTTATGCTTTCTACTTTCAATGGTAATTATTTTGTACTCATGTTCTCTGTTCATTATAACATTCAAATTACAGTCAAGGAAACAATGAGTGGTATAACATTCAAATTATAGTTATAACTATATATATGTTCTTTTTAATTCAAAATTCCCGTAGTGTTTAATTTTAGAAAAAACTATACAGAGATATTCTGTCGTCTGTAATAAAACCCTTGTAGTATTGGGTCACCACTGTAAAAAGGTTTTTTAAGCTGAGTTAGATGGTATTAGGTTGCAGTCTTGAGTCACCACTAAAAAAAAAAAATCATTTGGGTTTGAGTTCTTCAACTACTTGTGAGCATTCTCAGTAAAGGTTGGTACAAAGAGTTTATCCAACACATGTGGGTACTTCTTATACGGTTCAACCGCAGTGGAAAAGGTAGGGATATGCTCCTCGGGTTTTCCAAATCCATCATACTTGGGAAGTTGTGGAAAGAAGATAGGAAAGCTTCTTATATGGTTCCATTGCAGATATGAAAAATTGTTGTTGGAGCCTAGAATAGTAGGACTGCCCTATAACTAAAGCATTTATTCAGGCAAGTTGTTCTCTACATCCAAACTCATTACTAGAAGTTTCCTATCGGTCACAGGTTTCCTACCAAATTCTATAGTAACCTCTTCTTTCTCTATTAAATGCAATAAAATGAAGTCTTAGTTGAAGCTTGCATTTTATAAACCTAAATATGAAAATGAGAAAGGTCCTACCATCAGTCACATAGAACCGCCCTACTATTTATTAACGATGGTCTTTAGGGGCGCTTATTCTCCCTCGTTTCAAACACGTAGTCAGGGACAAAAGTTACATAACTCTAAAGGAAGGGATGTTGAGCTTAGTCAAATGCAATCTCCTTCTCACCCTCTCCCCCCCATCCCACTCGGTGAAAACTATCGGGAAAGAGAATGATTCCCTAGGGTATATTATTAATTAGCAACACAAGTTTTTCCACCCCTTCTTTTTACCCATTTTTAGATCCAATTTCAATCCCATATTCATAGATAACCGTTTGATTTTATCAAATCGATGTTAAACTATTAGAAACTAATGGTTTGCAGCCATAGCCAACAATAATTATAGAAAACCTAAGATGTTTATGTAGAAATTTTGAATAATATGACACTTATTCACAGAGATTATCCCAATTATACACTATTGCGGAATACATGCATAAGACATAACCTCATCTAAGTTGATCATCAATTTAGCAGCATTAAAAACAATGAAACATCAATCGTATGTGCACATTAACACAGTATGTAACCCGGGGAAAGCTTACAGCTGAAAACCCCACACTATCTGTATATTATAATGATTGAGAACATGTAACAATACATAGTAAAATACTCCACACAAGTACTCAGTACTATCTCCACCTGTTACACACAAACTAGCTCAGATCTGATGCCTCAAATCTCCTCCACTGTTTGCATGCCTCCACTGCACAATCCTGCATGAGAATAATGATGAATGGCTGAACCAAACTCGTATTTCCTTGGATGAACCACGCAATCCTCATTGGAATTACTCAATCCATTGATTGTGCAAGATCTCATGCACAACTATAGTCACAACTGATAGCAATCTCAACCTCTAACACCTGTCTCCACTAAACTGCCCATGCACTGAGTTAACTGATTCTGCAGTTAGACTAAATACAACTATTTTAACCAAGTCAAACTGAACACAACTCCATCAACTCCTCAATCAACTCCACCAAACTCAACCACATGAGTTCTAACTGAAGTCTACCATGCAATAGCTCAACTGACTCATAAGAAAAGCGTATTTCCTTTTGACAGCTACATGTGCCACATCTGTAGTTCAAATTGAAGTGCTCCAAGAGGATAAGATAATGTTTATAGTCCAAATATTATTATGAGCTAATAATATTCGACTGTTCTATTTTTAGCCTGGCAGTCTAAAAATAGAAACCACCCATATGTCTAAAAATAGAAGTCCATCTATTTTTACCAACATGACCAATCATCCACAAACAGCATCCTGCAACTCATAGACCATGATCCATATGTCTAAAAATAGACATAGTCTAAAAATAGACTTTGCGCCAAAAATAGCTTGTGGGCCCACTTAGTGAAGGCGACTCCTTTCCACTAAGCTCCATCATCTTGTTGCATTCTCAACACTCCCTCTCAACAAGATATGGATTATTAGCAACCCCTATCCTGCCTTGGTGGTACTCGAATTTGCTCCTGGTGAGGGCCTTTGTCAAGATATCAGCATCCTGATCCTCCGTTGGAATGTATGAAAGTAACATGATTCTCCGCTGCACACAATCTCTGATATGATGGTACCTGATGTCAATGTTCTTGGATCTATCATGAAATACTGGATTAGCCGAGAGTTTAATGCAACTCTGGTTATCACAATAAATCACTACAGGCTCCAAGTATGAACCGAACAACCCGAACAGGATCTTCCTCATCCATATAGCCTCGCATGCAGTCAAACTTGCTGCCATATACTCGGCCTCTACTGAACTGAGTGCCATGATCTCTGCTTCCTGCTGTACCAAGAAACTGTTGTCGACCCGATACTGAAGACCCCTCCAGATGTGCTCTTTCTGTCCGTTGGGCTCCCTACCCAATCTGCATCCATGAAGCCACATAGCTTCACCTCATCATCCTGTCTGTACCACAATCCATATCCCGATGTGCCTCTGAGATAACGCAATACATGCTTGCATGCCTTCCAGAAGAGCTTGGTTGGCTTAACCATAGCTTGTGAAAGCTGGTTAACAGCATAGCATATATCGGGTCGTGTATTGACCAGATACATAAGCGACCCCACCAACTGTCGATAAACAGTGGCATCCACTACTTCTGCTGAAGTAGCATCCTCCTTCCTCCAACCTCCAGGAAGAGGAGTATCAACAGGCTTGTCGCCATGCATGTTGAACTTCTCCAGTATCTCCCGAGCATACATACCCTGAGAAACAAATAGTCCATCACTGCGCTGCCAAATTTCCAATCTCAGGAAATAATGAAGGAGGCCCAAGTCCTTCATCTCAAACTCCTTAGCAAGATCATCCTTGCATGAAAGTATCAACAGCTCATCACCTGTTAGAATCAAATCATCTACATAAAGTACAATGATAAGCAACTTACCCTCCACCACAATCTGGTATAGGTTAGGATCCGCCTCACTCTTGGAGAATCCAAGTCCAGTGAAATAACTGTCTATCCGTGTGTACCAAGCATGTGGTGCTTGTTTCAACCCATACAGCGCTCTCTTGAGCCTGCACACATGCGACTCGCTGCTGAAGATCTCGAAACCTTCGGGCTGCTCTATGTACACCTCCTCCTCGATGACCCCGTTGAGGAACGTAGTCTTCACATCCATCTGATGAATGTCCCACCCCATCTGCGCTGAGAGAGCAAGAATCGTCTGTATGGAAGAATACCTTGCGACAGGTGCAAAGGTCTCCTCATAATCAATCCCCTCTATCTGTGAAAAGCCTCGGGCAACAAATCTTGCCTTGTACTTCTCCACACTCCCATCAGCTGCCTGCTTTACTTTGTAGATCCATCTCGAACCCACCATTGATTTCCCTTCCGGTCTTGGGACAATCTCCCATGCACTGTTTCTGACAATTGAATCATACTCTTCCACCATGGCATCTACCCATGCGGGGTCCTCCACAACTTCCTCGAAAGAGGATGGCTCAGTCATGACACATTTGCTCACAAGAGCCATGTATCCAGTGTACCGATCAGGTGACTGTCTCTATCTACGTTGAGCTGTAGGTGGTCCTACAACCTTCTCTGCATCTTGAGCCAGTCGCTCAGCTTCTGTAATGCGCTTTCGCCCTCTGATGGTTGGCACTGCATGAGTGGTCTCTTCCACTCCATGAACTTCGTCCTGTGGCTGATCCACATCCTGAAGCTCATCCTTAGGAACTAATAGCTCCTCATCTGCATGCAAGTGTGGCTCATTCTCAAGCGAACACTTCATGGCTTTCTCCTCCCGAAATTTTATATCCCGTCGCACAACAGTCTTGCCATTGTCTGGAAAATACACACAATAGTTATGGGGCGTATTAGTGTACCCCACAAATATCCCAACCTCTGCGGTTGGCTCCAACTTCTTCCTGGCATCCTTTGTCACATGCATGTAAACATTAGTGCCAAAAATCCTCAAATGAGAAATATCAGGCCTCTTACCAAAATAAGCCTCCTCGGGTGTACTCATGCCAAGTATCCTGTGAGGAAAACGGTTCTGCACATATACTGCAGTATTGCATGCTTCCGCCCACAAGTGAAGGGGTAGGCCCTGATCATGCAACATCGCCCATGCAGCACCCACGATCGTTCTGTTCTTCTGCTTAGCAACCCCGTTCTACTGTGGGTTATGGGAAGCTATGAGCTCTCTTCGCATCTCTTGTGTGCTGCAGAAGTCCTTGAACTCACCAGAGATGAATTCACCACCATTGTCGCTCCTAAGAGCCTTCACCTTCTTCCCCGGCTCCTTCTCGACCAGTGCTTTGAACTCACAGAACATTGAGTATGTCTCGCTCTTCTTCTGCATGAAGAAGATCCAGCACTTTCTAGAGAAATCATCAACAAAGATCACATAGTACCTGTGCTTTGTTGTCGAAGCTATTGAGAAAGGTCCACACACGTCTGTGTGAATTCTCTCAAGGATCATTGTGGCGCGACTATCCTTCTCGTGAAAGGTGGATTTCACAAATTTTCCCAAAGTACACCCCTTTCACTGATCTGTCTGCGCAAGAGTGCCTTTAGGAAGCCCTGTAGTAATCTGCTGCAGTATCTTCAAGGCTCCATGGTGAAGGTGACCGAATCTCCTGTGCCACAGCTCGCCATCATCCCGGCTCACCAATCCTTCTGCCTTGCATGCCATTGTTGCGCAACCATCTACATGCAATTGATAAAGGTTCCTGACTCGAACCCCTATCTTTCGGGTTTCTCCAGTTGTCTTACTGTGCAGGAAAGCCTTTCCCTCGCTGAAAACAACATCATATCCCTTGTCTTCTAACATCGCCATAGAGATAAGATTCTTCTTCAATCCTGGCATATGCATCACTTCCTTCAATACGAAGGGTTTACCAGACTCCCTCTCAAAGGAAATGGTACCGATACCGGTCGCACTGTATCTACCATCATCGCCCATCTTGATGTGCACTCCAAGATCTTTCTCCTCCAGATCAGAAAACAAATCTCGATCTCCTGTCATGTGAAAAGACGCACCACTGTCCAAGAACCATACCGATCCCATCACACTTGATACCAAGCATGCGATCAATGAAAAATCAAGCTCAAACTGCAAGGCTAAGGCCTCTCCCACTGCAGATCCAGCAACTTGCTTATTTTTCTTCTTCTACAGACAATTTGTGGCATAGTGTCCATGCTGGTGACAATGAAAGCACTTCACCTTGGACATGTCCTGCTTCTTGCCTTTCGCACCGGAATGAGAAGCTTTCTTGTTCTTTCCCTTCTTTTCTTTGGCAGCCAAAGCGCAAATTTCTTCATTAGTTGCCTTTGATGAAGATCTGTCCCTGGTATTCCGCCTGATCTCCTCCTGCACAAGATCTGACCAAAGTCTCTCCCATCCTGGCAATTTCTCCCGACCATTGATAAAGTCCTGATAGGAATGCCAACTCTTCGGAAGACCAAGGAGAGCCAAGCTCACCAAGTCCTCATCATCGACAGTCACCCCCACACTTCCCAGCTCATCCTTGCATTGAGTGAACTTCGTGAGATACTTGGGCATATTGTCTCCCTTATCGCACTTAATGATTCTGAGTTTATCCTTGAGCCCAAGCTTCCTCTGATCGCTCTTGCTTTGGACTACATATGTCAACGCTTTCCACATCAAGTATGGAGAAGCTTTTCCATGCAGGCTAGACACAATGTGATCCTTCACGCCCTCCAACAGAATCCTTCGACACTTTGCTGTCTTCTTTTGCCAAGCATCAACTTGCGCAGTATCAGTAGGCTTTGGGACCTCAGCCTCTATGAACTCCTTCAGCCCATTGTCATCTAACACCGCCTCCATCCTGTCTTTCCATGCAATATAATTCGAGCTGCCCTCAAGAGCATACTCCAATCGCAATTCGTTGAAAGACATTGCAACGTTGACACCAAGAAAACACTGCTACAAATTCAAATTCCACCAGCTCAAAACTCAACCGCTTCTGATCTAAAATTCGTGAGAACAAATTATTTCTCGTACAGAGATTGACTGTATGGGCTTTTATCGAATATCTCACCTTCCAAAGGAAGGATGAATCCAGAGGCTACCTGGCCCGATTACAGACTCTGCCTGAAGAAATAAAATGTAAACACTTTCTGAATAATAGATCTGATGATCAACAGCTCTGATACCATGTAGAAATTTTGAATAATATGACACTTATTCACAGAGATTATCCCGATTATACACTATTGTGGAATACATGCATAATACATAACCTCCTCTACGTTGATCATCAATTTAGCAGCATTAAAAACAATGAAACGTCAATCGCATGCGCATAGGGAAAGCATACAGCTGAAAACCCCACACTATCTGTATATTATAATGATTGAGAACATGTAACAATACATAGTAAAATACTCCTCACAAGTACTCAGTACTATCTCCACCTGTTACACACAAACTAGCTCAGATCTGATGCCTCAAATCTCCTCCACTGTTTGCCTGCCTCCACTGCGCAATCTTGCATGAGAATAATGATGAATGGCTGAACCAAACTTTTATTTCCTTGGCTGAACCACGCAATCCTCATTGGCATTACTCAATCCATTGATTGTGCAAGATCTCATACACAACTATAGTCACAACTGATAGCAATCTCAACCTCTAACAGTTGTCTCCACTGAACTGTCCATGCACTGAGTTAACTGATGTATTCTTTAGTTTCTTTATTAGTGAATTAATTAAAAATTAATTCACATCACTCATCACTAGTGTATTCTGCAGTTAGACTAAATACAACTAGTTTAACCAAGTCAAACTGAACACAACTCCATCAACTCCTCAATCAACTCCACCAAACTCAACCACATGTGTTCTAACTAAAGTCCACCATGCAATAGCTCAACTGACTCATAAGAAAAACGTATTTCCTTCTGACAGCTACATGTGCCACATCTGTAGCTCAAACTAAAGTGCTCCAAGAGGATAAGATAATGTTTATAGTCCAAATATTATTATGAGCTAATAATATTCGACTGTTCTATTTTTAGCTTGGCAGTCTAAAAATAGAAACCGCCCATATGTCTAAAAATAGAAGTCCATATATTTTTACCAGCATGACCAATCATCCACAAACAACATCCTGCAACTCATAGACCATGATCCATATGTCTAAAAATAGACATAGTCTAAAAATAGACCTTGTGCCAAAAATAGCCTGCGGGCCCACTTAGTGAAGGCGACTCCTTTCCACTAAGCTCCATCATCTTGTTGCATTCTCAACAGTTTAAAACTCCATAAATGACACCCTTTTTAGTATTATTTTCAGCCAATGGGTTTGAACCTGTTTGTGGCCAAAGCTGGCAGTAGTTATAGATGTTATTAAAGATACTAATTTTTTTTTCCTAAAATGAAATCGTGGGTATTGAGAAACATACCATTGCGAAGCATGCATAGCTAGTTGACCACTACGATTAAATGAAGTTTGAATTTCTCCTAGATTTCTTTTAATACCCTTTAACTCTGTAAACTCTTAGAAAATAGATCTTCATACTCTGTTAGCAAGGCTTCAACTTCTATCATGGTATGGTCATCCCAATAATATCCAATTCATGCAATTTGAGGTTTTGCCTCAGTCATAATATTCACCTTCCATAGCTTCACAAGTTGGTGATAAGGCTTCTCGGTTCCATCCTTACTCTCCTCCTTGATTTCTCGAGTCCCTTCTAATTATTTTAAACTCAGATGTTGTAGGTCTAGAAAATTAGTTTCATCAGTCATTTTGTTCTACCTTCCCAAAGTACAAAGAGAAGCACAACTACCCAACTCCCTGCAATCGATCTGACTAAAACTAAAATTCTGTCATATGGTAAGAAACCCTAAAAGCATCAATATTTTTATTGTTTCAAGTTTTCTAGATGCAATTTTGAGCATACGCTTACAAATATCATTTTTCTTCATGGCTGTGATAGAAACATGGCCATGAAGGCATTGGAATATGGGTGTTGGGAAGTTGAAGACATTTAAATGGATGTGTTGCAATAAAGCAGTTCACTTATGCCAAGTACAATAATGAATGAGAGGTATCACGAAGCAATCAAACCTTATTAGACTTAGATATATTTCATCCTTTAACCACCACTAATCATAGAAACAACCAACTTCAAGATCTCATACATGTTCGTTGATCTGCCATTATTATGTGTTCCAACCTCATGATCTCATACATGTTTGGTGATCTACCATTATTAATTGTTTCCATAATTTTCCTTAAACTAAATGTAGGCACATATAACAAATTAGTTTTTAACCAAAATGAGTAGATTTTTAATATAAATATAGCACGCCCGTTCACAAACAAAACCAATATTTTACATAGTTTTTTCAAGCCTTCAAAGGGATGATGATATATCATTTGGTCTGCAAACCTAATGTATAAGTGTTCTTTGTTCTTCTCACAAAAATTCCCCATTCTAGAGCTCCTACAACTATAAATTCGACAAAATTGAAGCATTAAATATTTACATTTACATTGTGCCATTTAGAAACTGTGAGAAAAAACTTATAAAAACTAAATATCCATTGGTGTTGGACTGTTAAGGTCCAGGCCAATGGAGACTTCTTCGGTGCCTTTGTTCAGGTCCAACTTGGTAGATTCCTCCTCATTTTTCTTGTTGCTCTCCTACACTTTGAGCTTTAGATTCTCAATTTGTTGCCGCAGTGCATCTATTTCATCTTCAAGTTGTCGAATACACCCTCTTTTCTATTTGTCTCTCCTGCATCGTCAGGTTCTCTTGTTGCTAATGATGTATGCTACACTGCAATTCAGCTAGGCCTTCCCTTACATCCAAGTGGTCCTGCACACAGATGATGCAGGTTGGCCTATTTCTCCTACACGCTAGAGAAATTCCCACCCGCGACCCTCTTGACCTCGGCTTGCGACTACCCCAAGAGCTCGACTAGGAACTATCTTATGCATTCTGCACACTCGAATCCATCTTCAGACTACCCAAAATGTCCCAGAACCTTCTGTCACTCTCGATGAATTCTAGGGTAACCTTGACCCACTGTTCTAGGAACCAACCTTCCACCACCCCGTCCACCTCATTGGTCTCCAAAAAAGCCCTAGGGATCTAACCCAGGACACCCTCACAGACCTGAGATTTATAAACCTTCTCTCCAACAAAAATCTTAAATTCAGTCGTGTTGAAATAGACTTCCCTCCGCGGGTCAACGCTCAATTATTCCCCAAGGTTTTGGACCTGAACCTCCTCCCAATTCAGCAAAATAATGACACCCAACCCAACAACAACACTCATACCCTTAATTGCACTCAAACTTGCGCCCTCCTAAAGCTTCCCGCTCGAAATATCAGGTACATCCGACTCCTTAACTTTCTTCCCTTCAACCCAGACCCAACAACTAACTCGCAACAACCTCAGCTTCAGCAGCAAGGCCTTTGCAACGGCCACCTGAGCAAAATAGAACCTTAAACCATAAAAATTGAACATGTCGTTATTCCTTTTATATCAGTTACAGGAATGTGCGATGATGTTGTACCATGTGAAGAATCTGATGCAGCTGAGATCCCGATGGGCTTCCATTATTTCCCAGTCATCTGCCATAAAATCCCAACACTGCTCCTGATCCATCCTTCCCATCCTAAGCATCCTCCCACGAGTGAACAAGGTTGTTCTGTGCACCAGAATTAAATGTTTCTCCGAAATCCCCATTATCCTGCAATCTCCCGAGGTGGTGCGTCATCCTTTTGACCTTGAACCAGGATGTGGGACCTGAATACACATGCAAAGGTCTCTTCCATGAACAAGTGGAGTACCAGGGTGACGAACACAGACATGTCGCATATGTAAGTAGAGGACTCTCCTTCCACAAGGCTTGATGACAGTCTAGGGCTCTCATGTAATGATGCGACAGGGCCCAAGGGACAGGGGGATGAGGTGGGCAGGGGTGGAGAACATGGCGGGAAGGAGGGGAGGCGGGATTGGATGAGAGAGGGGAGCGACGGGGAAAATGATAGGAGAATGGCAGAGGGAAGGGATGGTGGGGATAAATAGGGAAGAGGGGAGGTGAAGGGAAGGGAAGGGGATGGAAAGGGAAGGGAGAGGAATAAGGGAATGGTGGAGGGGCCAAATAACCACCCCAAGAATTTTGAAAGCAATTTCCCCAATTCCAAAATTTGTTGACTTCCTTGCAAGGCTGTTATAAAACTCCACAATCCAAAATTTATATCTCATCAACACTCTTATGGGATGTTAGTTGTGCTCACAACCTCATTCACAATGCCCCTTTCTTCTCTAAATTGGCATGCATGGCTAGCCTATTTGTCAACTTCGTGGGTATTTCCTCTGATAATATGGAAGAAAGACACTAATTCGAAGGAGGGGATCAACCCTTGGGATCTCTTGATAATTTGGTTCAAGGTAGTGTTTTTAGCTGATGAAGCATAGATCATATGCCTAATAATTATCATGGACTCCCCTAAAACTTGTATTGTTTTAATGCCCTTCTTTTGAGTCAGTGTGAGGTCGAGGAACAAACCATATGCTTCTTCTTGGTTGTTGGTCTTCCGTCCAAGTCCCCAAGCATATCTATATTCAATGCTTCCTTCGGGATTAATGAGAATCTCTCTCCCTCCTACTACCCCACACATATAACAAATTTTAAAGAATCAATGAATTATTGAATAAAATGCAACTAAATATTATGTCTAAATTTTCAAAAAAAATATTAATTATGAATTGCTTAAAATCTTGCTACTTTAAAAGATTAATTCAATTATTAATATTTCTAATCATTTGACTAACTCTTACAAAATATTCATATATTAATTCACTCTTCCATTTAAAAAATAATTAATAAAAATATAATAGTGTATTAAAAAGCAATGTTGCAAGTGGTCGTTTATCCCGCGTGGTTGGGACGGCCAGCTTATGGCCTCCCCACCCGGGTTCGACCCACATTGCATGTAGCGCTGCTCCGCAGCATATTGTAACTATTTCGTCTTGCCGCTCCGCCGGATATGTGTGAGTTGCCTGTGCACAACAGATGTTTGTCTCATGCTGGGTTGCTGTCAAGTGTGACGCAACAGATGTACGGTTTCAGTTGTACAAATATTGTATATAATGTAATATGTTGCTTCTTCAGCGGGGATGCCCTTCCCCTCTTGAAAAAAAAAGAAATGCCGCAATCTTAAAGAAAACATCCCTTTAATTACCAACAACATCGGAAAATCCAAAATAAACCTCAAGATAAACAGTTTTACCCTCAATTTAACATATAATCAAAAGTTCATTGGGCACAACTTACTTTAGAAGCACGTGAAAAATAAATAGATAAAAACTAAAAACTAAACTATATGATAATGGTCGACAAGTTCAATTGAGAAACTCTTATTCAATGTTGAGCACACAATTAACTGCAGTTACTACTCAGCGAGTGACACTTCCTGCTTGGCAGGGACTCGTTGCTTAGCAACCGATCTTGTTAGAAAAGGGTTGGGTTTGTGCAAAATTATTTGATTATATTTTTAAAGTAAGATTTGGACTTGTGTAACCAACACTTACTTTTTAAAACATGTCTTAATTTTTTATTATTATATTAATTTCATCGCACTTTAAGGTTTTATACAGTATATAGGTCTTCGGTTTTTATATTAAAATTTAATATCTTCTTATATTATTATTGGAATTATTTTTTAAAATTTAATTTTATTAAAATTTGTATATTAATACAATAAAGTATATAATATTAATTAGAATTGAAGTAAAAAAAATAAAATAATATATACATTATTATATGTTGGATTAAAAAGTAATACTAATACATATTGATGATGATGATGATTAACGTCCACTAAGATCAATGCGGTCTATTGGACTTTAAGAAAGTAAGAGATTAATTGAGACTCTTTAATATTTCATTTCTATGATTTAAAAGAAGGGAAATAAGCATTCCTAGGTCACTATAATTTTGTTGACTTATGAGTCAAGAAGGTTGGTAGTGTAGCAAATGTTTTGGAAATGAGAGCATTTGTGAATAAGAGTCAGACAACCCAAGAGAAAGTGTTTTCCATCTTCAACCTTCTTAGTATCACAACGGTGATAATTTCTTTCATCCAAGGGTGTTTTGGAATAGACCAATGCCCAGTTTCACTCTGGAGCTCATGGAAATTAGTTCTTATCTTCATAATGTTCATTTTCTTCTAATAGCACTAGTTAAGACAAAAAGATAATTCTAGTTAGCAAGAGTGGATTTGATCACTTCTTTCTAATACCTTAGCTTCCTTTTACCCTCTAGCTCCTTATCATCCCGCAACTTATCCTTAAATTTGGAAGTAATAAATGTTTAGTATTATCCTTGTTCTCCAAGATGATCTCCTCATTTATCCCCCAATGGTCGAGCCAAGACTGGGGATCCTTGTGTCATCCTCACTTGAGTTAAAGGTGGGGATTCTAGCTAGAGTTATAAGCAACTTTGGGGAGCCTCTTGACATCCATGTTGTAAAGCTTCTTCTTATACATTAAATACCTAAACATAACCATGAGTTTCTCACCCACGAGTTGCACCAAGCCTCTACAACAGCAAGCTCCCCTGCTGCCACTTACCTCACCAATCCCTTCCTCCGGATCTGGTCTTTTGGTAATCACCGGTCCTCTGCTGGAACCTTTCGAGCATTTCTCCACTGCTCCTTCAGGCTTCACTCATCTGCAACTTCCAAGAACACACTTGTCCTTTTCATTCAACCTCTGTTGAATCTTTAGGTTCTGCCACATTCACCTAGAATCCCTTGCTGGACTCCTTCATCACTGCACTTCAGCTGTGATCTGCTTCTTCCCGCTGAGACTTTCTTTAACCTGCTTGCAACTTGAATTCTGCAAACAACTTTCAAACCAGAGTCAAATATCATCTGACAAGTCACCTTCAAGATCATGTTGATCTCGCTTCCCTTTTTCAACTGCACTTGCATATCTGTGCTGCAATCTTCATTAGCTTCAAAATCAGATATTCATTCATCGCATGCAATTAACTCAATTCAATTTAAAACTTAAACCTTCACAGATACCAAAATTGACGCAGAGCCAACCATGCAAACACAGAATCATTCCTCTCTCATGCATATACAAATTCATCATCAACAAATCCCCAGATAAGACTCTGATTTAAATACCATCAGCGCCCCTATGTTGACTGGACTGAGTGCCAATACACATTCGATTTTGACAATCCTCAACAAACCAAATATTAAAACTGGCAATTACTTACCTTCTCCATTATCGAACCCGACTTTGCTCTATATCAGTGTTGTGCTCTGTAGAAATTTTGAATAATTTAACACATATTCAATGGAGATTATCCTGATCATGTACTATTTCGGAATACATACACAATACATAAGCTCCTCTACGTTGATCATCAATATAGCAGCATCAATAACAATAAAACATCAAGAGCATTCACACATTAACACGGTATGTAACCCAGGGAAAGCTTACAGCTGAAAAACCCACACTATCTGTATATTAATGATTGAGAACATGTAACATTGCAAATTACAATGCTTATCACAAGCAATCCAGTACCAGCTCCACCTGTTACACACAATACAGCTCAGATCTGATCTCCAAATCTATTCCACTGCTTGCCTGCCTCCACTGCTCAATACCTGCTCAAGAATGAATGAGAATGGATTAACCAAACTCGTATTTACCTCCAAAGAATCACTCACACTGGGAAAGACGTGAGCATAGGCTATAATACTGGGCAAATACTTGGGCAAGCTCATTGGCATACTCAATCCCTTGATTGTGCAAATCCTCATGCACAACTATAGTCACAACTGATAGCAATCTGATCCTCTAACACCTGTCCCTGCTGAACTGAACATGCACTGACATGCAACTGAGTTAACTGATGTATTCTATAGTTGCATTATGAGTTAATAATTAGTTTAACAACTCATCATTAATCTATTTGCAGTTAGACTAATTACAACTAGTTTAACCAAGTCAAACTGAACGCAACTCCACCAAACTCAACTGATTGAGTTCTAACTGAAGTCATGCATGCAACAACTCAACTGACCCACAAAGAGAGCGTACTTCCTTTTGACAACTACATGTGCCACATCTGTAGCTCAAACTGAAGTGCTCCAAGAGAATAAGATCAAGTTTATAGTCCAAATATTATTATGAGACAATAATATTTGACTTTTCTATTTTTGACAGCCAGTCTAAAAATAGACTTTGATCACTCCTGCTGTGATCACTCCTGCTGTGATCATCCCTGTTGTGGTCACTCCTGCTGTGATCATCCCTGTTGTGATCCAAAAATAGAACTTGCACCATAATTTGCCTGCGGGCCCACTTAGTGAAGGCGACTCTTTTCACTAAGCTCCATCATCTTGTTGCAATCTCAACACTCCCTCTCGACAAGATATGGATTATCAGCAACCCCTATCCTGCCTTGGTGGTATTCGAATTTGCTCCTGGTGAGAGCCTTCGTCAAAATATCAGCATCCTGATCCTCCGTTGGAATGTATGAAAGCAACATGATCCTTCGCTGCACACAATCTCTGATATGATGGTACCTGATGTCAATATGCTTAGATCTATCATGAAATACAGGATTAGCCGAGAGTTTAATGCAACTCTGGTTATCACAGTAAATCACTGTAGGATCCAAATGAGAACCGAACAAACCAACCAGGATCTTCCTCATCCATATAGCCTCGCATGCAGCCAAACTTGCTACCATATACTCGGCCTCTGCTGAACTGAGTGCCACGGATCTCTGCTTCCTGTTGTACCAAGAAATTGATGTCGATCCAATACTGAAGACCCCTCCTGATGTGCTCTTTCTGTTCGTTGGGCTCCCTTCCCAATCTGCATCCATGAAGCCACATAGCCTCACCTCATCCTCCTGTCTGTACCACAATCCATATCCCGATGTGCCTCTCAAATAATGCAATACATGCTTGCTCGCCTTCCAGAAGAGCTTGGTAGGCTTAACCATAACTTGTGAAAGTTGGTTAACTGCATAGCATATATCGGGTTGTGTATTGACCAAATACATCAGCAACCCCACCAACTGTCAATAAACAGTGGCATCCACTTCTTCTCCCGAAGTGGCATCCTCCTTCCTCATCCCTCCAGGAAGAGGAGTATCAACAGGCTTGCAGCCATGCATGTTGAACTTCTCCAGTATCTCCCGAGCATACTTGCCTTGAGAAACAAACAGTCCACCACTGCGCTGCCATATTTCCAATCCTAGGAAATAGTGAAGGAGGCCCAAGTCTTTCATCTCAAACTCCTTAGAAAGATCATCCTTGCATGAATGTATCAACAGCTCATCACCCGTTAGAATCAAATCATCAACATACAGTACAATGATAAGCAACTTACCCTCCACCACAATCTGGTATAGGTTAGGATCCGCCTCGCTCTTAGAGAATCCAGGTCCTGTGAAATATTTGTCTATCCGTGTGTACCAAGCACGTGGTGCTTGTTTCAACCCATACAACACTCTCTTGAGCCTGCACACATGCAACTCGCTGCTGAAGACCTCAAAGCCTTCTGGTTGCTCAATGTACACCTCCTCCTCAATGACTCCGTTGAGGAATGCAGTCTTCACATCCATCTGATGAATGTGCCATCCCATCTGCGCTGAGAGAGAAAGAATCGTCCGCATGGAAGAATACCTTGCGACAGAAGCAAAGGTCTCCTCATAATCAATCCCCTCTATCTATGAAATGCCTCGGGCAATAATCTTGCCTTATACTTCTCCACACTCCCGTCAGCTGCCTGCTTAACTTTGTAGATCCATCTCGAACCCACCACTGATTTCCCTTCTGGTCTAGGAACAATCTCCCATGCACTGTTTCTGACAATAGAATCATACTCTTCCACCATGGCGTCTACCCATGCGGGATCCTCCACAACTTCCTTGAAAGAGGATGGCTCAGTCACAACACACTTGCTCATAAGAGCCTTGTATTTAGTGTACCGATCAGGTGACTGTCTCTGCCTGGGTTGGGCTGTAGGTGGTCCTACAACTTTCTCTACATCTTGAGCCAGTCGCTCAGCTTCTGTCAAGCCCTTTCGCCCTCTGATGGTTGGCGCTGCATGAGTGGTCTCTTCCAGTCCATGAACCTTGTCCTATGGCTGATCCACGTCCTAAAGCTCATCCTTAGGAACTAATAGCTCCTCATCTGCATGCAAGTGTAGCTCCCTCTCAAGTGAACACTTCATGGCTTTCTCCTCCTGAAATTTTATATCCCGTCACACAACAGTTTTACCATTGTCTGGCAAATACACACGATAGTTGTGGGGCGTATCAGTGTACCCCACAAATATCCCAACCTCTGCAGTCGGCTCCAACTTCTTCCTGGCATCCTTCGTCACATGCATGTAAACGTTAGCACCAAAAATCCTCAAATGGGAAAGATCAGGCTTCTTACCAGAATAAGCCTCCTGGGGTGTACTCATGCCAACTATCCTATGAGGAAAACGGTTCTGCACATAAATTGTTGTATTGCATGCTTCTGCCCACAAGTGAAGGGGTAGGCCCTGATCATGCAACATTGCCCGTGCATCACCCACAATCGTTCTGTTCTTCCACTTAGCTACCCCGTTCTGTTGTGGGTTATGGGGAGCTATGAGCTCTCTTCGAATCCCTTCCGCCTTGTAGAAATCCTTGAACTCGTCCGAGATGTATTCACCACCATTATCGCTCCTAAGAGCCTTCACCTTCTTCCCCGACTCCTTCTCGACCAGTGCTTTGAATTCACAGAACTTTGAATATGTCTCGCTCTTCTTCTGCATGAAGAAGATCCAGCACTTACGAGAGAAATCATCAACAAAAATCACATAATACCTGTGTTTTGCTATCGAAGCAACTAGGAAAGGTCCACACACGTCTGTGTGAATTCTCTCAAGGATCGTCGTGGCGCGACTATCCTTCTCATGAAAGGTGGCTTTCACAAACTTCCCCAAAGTACACCCCTTGCACTGATCTGACTGCACAAGAGTGCCTTTAGGAAGCCCTGTAGTAATCTGCTGCAGTATCTTCAAGGCTCCATGGTGAAGGTGACCCAATCTCCTGTGCCACAACTCGCCATCATCCTGGCTCACCAATCCTTCTGCCTTGCCCGCCATTGCTACGCATCCATCTACTTGCAACTGATAAAGGTTCCTCACTCGAACCCCTATCTTCCAGGTCTCACCAGTTGTCTTGCTGCGCAGGAAAGCTTTTCCCTCGCTGAAAACAACATCATACCCCTTGTCTTCTAACATCGCCACTGAGATAAGATTCTTCTTCAGTCCTGGAACATGCATGACTTCCTTCAATACGAAGGGTTTACCAGACTCCCTCTCAAAGGAAATGGTACTGATATCGGTCGCACTGTATCTACCATCATCGCCCATCTCGATGTGCACTCCAAGATCTTTGTCCTTCAGATCAGAAAACAAATCTCGATCTTCCGTCATGTGAAAAGATGCACCACTGTCCAAGAACCACACTGATCCCATCACACTTGAAACCAAGCATGCGATCAATGAAAAATCAAGCTCAAACTGCGAGGCTAGAGCCTCTCCTGCTATAGATCCAACAACCTGCTTGTTCTTCTTCTTCTGCGGACAATTAGTGTCATAGTGTCCGTGTTGGTGACAGTGAAAACACTTCACCTTGGACATGTCCTGCTTCTTGCCTTTCGCACCAGACTGAGAAGCTTTCTTTCTCTTCCCTTTCTTTGCTTTGGTAGCCAAAGCGCAATTTTCTTCATCAACTCCCTTTGATGAAGATCCGTCCCTGGTACTCCGCCTAATCTCCTCCTGCACAAGATCTGACCATAGTCTTTCCCATCCTGGAAATTTCTCCCGACCATTGACAGAGTCCTGATAGGAATGCCAACTCTTCGGAAGACCAAGGAGAGCTAAGCTCACCAAGTCCTCATCATCGACAGTAACCCCCACACTTCCCAGCTCATCTCGACACTGAGTGAACTTCGTGAGATACTTGGGCATACTGTCACCCTTCTCGCATTTGATGTTTCTGAGTTTATCTTTGAGCGCCAGCTTCCTCTGATCGCTCTTGCTTTGGAATAGATCTGTTAAAGCCTTCCACATCAAATATGGAGAAGTCTTTCCATGCAGGCTGGACACAATGTGATCCTTCACGCCCTCCAACAGAATCCTTCGACATTTTGCGGTCTTCTTTTGCCAAGCATCAGCTTGAGTAGCATCAGTAGGCTTTGGGACATCCGTCTCTATGAACTCCTTCAGCCCGTTATCATCCAATACTGCCTCCATCCTGTCCTTCCATGCAATATAGTTTGAGCTTCCCTCAAGAGCATACTCCAATCGCAATCCGTTGAAAGACATTGTTGCGTTGCCACCAAGAAAACACTGCTGCAAATTCGAATTCCACCAGCTCCAACTCAACCGCCTCGGATCTAAGATTCGTGAGAACACAATATTTCTCGTACAGAGATTGACTGTATGGGAATTCACCGGATATCTCACCTTCCAAAGGAAGGATGAATCCAGAGGCTACCTGGCCTGATTACAGACTCTGCCTGAAGAAATAGAATGTAAACACTTCCTGAATAGTAGATCTGATGATCAACAGCTCTGATACCATGTAGAAATTTTGAATAATTTAACACATATTCAATGGAGATTATCCTGATCATGTACTATTTCGAAATACATACACAATACATAAGCTCCTCTACGTTGATCATCAATATAGCAGCATCAATAACAATAAAACATCAAGAGCATTCACACATTAACACAGTAGGTAACCCGGGGAAAGCTTACAGCTGAAAACCCCACACTATCTATATATTAATGATTGAGAACATGTAACATTACAAAGTACAATGCTTATCACAAGAACTCCAGTACGAGCTCCACCTATTACACACAATACAGCTCAGATCTGATCTCCAAATCTATTCCACTGCTTGCCTGCCTCCACTGCTCAATACCTGCTCAAGAATGAATGAGAATGGATTAACCAAACTTGTATTTACCTCTAAAGAATCACTCACACTGGGAAATACGTGAGCAGAGGCTATAATACTAGGCAAATACTTGGGCAAACTCATTGGCATACTCAATCTCTTGATTGTGCAAATCCTCATGCACAACTATAGTCACAACTGATAGCAATCAGATCCTCTAACACCTGTCCCTGCTGAACTGAACATGCACTGACATGAAACTGATGTATTCTATAGTTGCATTATGAGTTAATAATTAGTTTAACAACTCATCATTAGTCTATTTGCAGTTAGACTAATTACAACTAGTTTAACCAACTCAAACTGAACACAACTCCATCAACTCCACAATCAACTCCACCAAACTCAATTGATTGAGTTCTAACTGATGTCATGCATGCAACAACTCAACTGACCCACAAAGAGAGCGTACTTCCTTCTGACAGCTGCATGTGCCACATCTGTAGCTCAAACTGAAGTGCTCCAAGATAATAAGATCAAGTTTATAGTCCAAATATTATTATGAGACAATAATATTTGACTTTTCTATTTTTGACAGCCAGTCTAAAAATAGACTTTGATCACTCCTGCTGTGATCACTCCTGATGTGATCACTCCTGTTGTGATCATCCCTGCTATGGTCACTCCTGTTGTGATCATCCCTGTTGTGATCCAAAAATAGAGCTTGCGCCATAATTTGCCTGCGGGCCTACTTAGTGAAGGCGACTCTTTTCACTATGCTCCATCATCTTGTTGCAATCTCAACATGCTCGACCTCTGCTTTGAATATCTACATTCAGAGAAAATCTAACTCTTCTACCTGCACGCTTCCATAATCAATCGATTCATTGTCTCCAGCTTCACATAAATGTCGCCCTTGAGTTCTGACTCCTCAGATCGAATCATTCATCCCGCGTTCTGGTCTTGATTCAACTCGCTTCAATGTTGACTTATGCAAATGCCTCTGCGCCCAGTCTTTCGCTATGACAACTCATATAACTCTGATTTTATCCAGAAGCCGAATACCAATAAAATGGAATTCCTCCACTCGATTTGCAACAACACTTCTCTTCGTCCTCAGTTCATGATTTACTCACACCTACGTTCGTTCTTCTGCAAACGAATTGGGCTTTTGACACTGCAATTTCAATACATTCGTTCATCCAGCCGATGTGATGCCAATCGGCGATCGCTATTCGGAAAGACTTTTATTATCACAATTGTCGACAACTCCCACAATGCTATGATATATATCGGTTAACAACTGCTCCGGTGCGATCTCAATCGGAAATCGCAGTTTCCCAGGATGAATGTCATTCAACTATCGCCCAGTTCCACAGCGCCGATGCGAAATCTCTGGACCCGATTTAATTCCAAACCTATCTATAGTATTTCGCATCCGGATATTATGGTTATAAGGTGTGATCTGGAAATCTCTTTCCGTCCGATGCGATAACACTATCGGAAGTTCTCAACTCGCAATAATTTTTATGCTACAACTGTAGACAAATTGCCACAGTGCGATGCACTTCAAAACTGAGATGTATTTAATTCAACTCCGCTCCGAGAGGTCTGTAAAGTCTTTTAGACTGTTTCACTGTGTTAAAAACTTTCCCAATTCACTACTTTCGACAATGCCCAATTTGCAATAAACATCGAATTCTTATCATTTTAATAAAAACACAGATTGAAATCGATTCAGCAATTACCAAGAAACAAACGCACCAACTTATGCTCATCACACATCAATGTACATTAAATCAAATCTACTCAAAAGTTCTGTGACGTCGTTTTACACCAATTTTTTGTGTTAAAGGCTGTTTAAGCTCGCAATCCAATTATGCCAGGTTTGCCTTAATCATGGGAAATTTTACAATTTAAAACAAATACACAGATTGCCACCAATTCAAGCAATACACAAGAAAAATAAACGCATCAGTCTTCATGAACCCATCACACATTGAGGCACAAAACATTAAATTTATTCATAAACCACAGTAAAACAGAGTCTCGCCCTTTGCCACAATCATATAAGGAATGATCTCTGGTTTTCACAAAACACGGTCCTCCCTACAATTCTGAGCTTTCGCTCCACCCCAAACCTCACTAATCTACCTCCTAAAAATCCGTTTCGCTCATTACAATTTTCTCTATTTATCATCCACTAACAGCAATCTCCTATTTTTTATAAATCAAACAGAAATATGCTATTTCATAGCTTCTCAACCACATCTATACAAACGAATATTTTCACTAATCTAAAATAAGACAGTCTCTCATTTATTACAATAACAAACTATTTGATAAGTCTATCCTCCTCAGTAAAACCGAATTCGACCAAACAGTCAATGAATTTCACTGTGTTTAGCCACAACATGTGGACAAATCTCCACATTGCTGGCTAATCCCGATGCTCCTGCATCAGTTACACTTGGTAACAGTAGGATCACCTGGGGGAAACAGCGCAAGAAAAAAGGAGGCTTGGAGGGCAGAGGTGAAGGTTTGTGAGAAGCTTTGTTTGCCTGTGAGCATCCAAGAGGATTGTACAGAGAGCTAGTTAGATGTGGGAGCTAAGGCTTTGTGTAATTCTAATGTATTTCCACCTTGTATGATAATACAGATAGTGGGGTTTTTAGCTGAGGCTTTCCCTTGAGTATTCTTTTGTGTTTCATGTGCATTGATTCTTCTTCTGGTTATATGTGTTCAGCTTGATCTTGCTCAAATCTTTTAAGCTTCTGCAAAATTAATTGTAGAAGTAGATTAAAGTATTTTGCTTTAGTTATATTGCATTATTAGGTTAATCTACAGTCATAATTTCTACATGGTATCGGAGCTAGCTAATCTATAGAGAAATTTCTACACTTCTAGCTTATTGATATAAATGCCAAAAGGGGTAGGGGATAAGGGATACCCTTGCTTAATGTTGATATTGCATTTAATTTCTTTCAACCAACCCTTGGTGGTCATAAGCTTGGTGAAAACATTTTCATATATCCTAATCACAACAACTCCCAACTCAAGAGGAACCATTATCTCTGCGGGTCTTTGCCATAGCTTATCTCGGGGAACTGTGTCAAATGTTTTTTTAAAATCAACAAAACAAGAGAAGATATTGATTTTACTATTGTGAGATTCTTCGGCAATGATCCTAAGAGTGATAAAATGGTCAATAGTTGAGTGATGTCTCTTAAAACCAACTTGTCTTTTAGCTCTTTTACCGTGGCTTTCAAGCCAAAGGCTAATCTTCTTTTCCAAAATGAGCCCATACAATTTGGCTAAAATGTGGCTAAATAAGTGTTTTATAAAGTAGATATGATATTTAAATAAAAAAATATTATTATTATAATGTAAATATAAATAATTTGATATTGCATAAATGTTATGTTGTAAATTTTATTTAATTAAAAAAAATAGGTTGTCAACTGAGTGTATCTGAGGTGTTTAGAAAATTTTAATGATAACCTCCTCACCTAAATTCAAGTCTTATTAGCACATGATACTCTATTAAAAACCACCTTTATAATGATTGTCTTGACTATATTAATTTTTTCTTAAAAATAATCCAGATAAAAATTCAATTTATTAAATAATATAAAACTTTAAAATTTTAATTCATTTTGTCTTTTCTATTTTAATTAAAATAAAAAAATGTTGAAATTATATTCACAAATATAACCTCATGTAAGAGAATCTCGATATAAAAAATTATCCATATTCATTCCTATCTAAATCCATTAGGCCACAAAAATATCACGTAAAATTATTGAGACAAGATAAAACTTTACTTATATAAAATAAATCTGAATGGTAAAGCAAAAAAGATGACATAAAATATTACGGTGAATTAAAAAATTTAATATATATATATATAAAACAAGCGACAAGAGTAGGAGATGATGCCCAAGATCTCCTGAGATTTTGCGGAGTTAATGATCAGTTTGGCCAGATTGAGAACGGTTCCCCATGGATAAGCCTATTTATTGTTTTTAATGGGAAATCACTCTTTATTGGAAAGTGAGGATGTGGGTATATATTATAGTTGAATTATTTTATTTATTTTTAGTAAATTGTGTGTTGTATTTGTTTATTTATTTTTAATACTTTTAGTTAATTTTTGGTTTATTGCTATCTGTGCCAGACCTAGACCTCTGTGCAACCTGTTGCCATTGCTTTTGTTTGGATCTAGACTTTCGGTTCTGGAACCAGTAAAAGATATTGGCCTCCCCAATTTCTCCGAATTCTTGCAGTTGAGCGGTGATTTTCTTAATTTCATCTCGTGGAGGGTTCACCTTGCCGGAATTGAATCTCTCTTCCAAAATCTGGACCTGTTCAGGCTTGGGATTCCATCTCGGCTTTGGATCTGGTGTGCTGCTCTCGTCATCATGCGATCGCATACCTGTGCATTATCATTTTCTGGGTGACTATCGTAAAAAAAAAATTAGGTGACTGCCGTAATAAATATCTTCCGCAGGGTTATCTTTTATAGGGTTTTCCTTCAGATCTGACTGATATTGCTCTCATGGCTATGAGCGGGCAGAGATAAGGTTTTCTGAGCTAGATCCACCATGCTCCTGTGATGATCCAGGCTCCGATCATGTTTGTGGCACTATAGAACCCTCGCAAAATTCTTGGGAGGGCATAAAGTCTGCCTTCATGTTCTGGTGATTGATCCTCCGATAAGTCCCGGTTATCATTCTCCATCCCCGTCCAGGAGTTCGATACCAGAGTTCTAGGCTATCGAAAATTCATTTATCAGATACGCAAGCAACAAGATAGAGTCCTGGCGATGACATGAGTGATGGATCTGTAGTCTGAAATAGATCGCGCAAGGAAAGCAGATATACATCGCCATCGCTTTGTGCTCCCGACTTAGGTCTTTCGTCTTTACCCCAAGTGAATCTTTTGCATGGTTATCTTCCAAGTTTGTATTCTTCTGTAGGGCTTTTTCGTTCTTCCACAGGGGCATACATAAGCTTGGGAATCATCGATCGCCTTGATCGAGAGGGCTCCCAACTTCGCGAAAATAGCTCCTTGCTCAGTTTCGTCTGCCTCTAGGGGGCAAGCTCCTACCCATATCGTCAGTGAAGCCCCAGCTCCCACTGTCCAGGTGGTCCAAGCCTCACTTGATGAGGCTTTAAAAGTTTTCTAAAAGTGCCCTAATTTGCCAGTTAAATGGTTTTTGGCCGCGGCTGACAACTCTCCACAGTTGGATCTCGAAGGTATGGAAGCCTGTCATTTCTGATGAAATTAATATCTACCCCTGTGCTAGGGGTTTCTTTATAGTAGATTTTGAAAACCCTGAAAGCAGACAATGTATTATAGATTCCGACCCTTGGTTTTGGGAAAACTCGGGCCTATTCATGAAGCCATGGAACCCATCATTCGATCCCTCAACAATAGTCATGTAGAAATTTTGAATAATATAACACTTATTCATAGAGATTATCCCGATTATACACTATTTGTGGAATGCATGCATAATACATAACCTCCTCTACATTGATCATCAATTTGCAGAATCAAAAACAATCGCATGCGTGTTAGGGTCCCACCCTAACCCCCTTATTCATGTAGTAGGATCGAGTCATAGTTATAGTTAAGGAGTCAATAAAGCCCATATTAATAATTGTAAGTGGTTAACCCGCAATTAATGACGGGACCACAGTTAGTTGCAAATGGGCCATGGTATTAGATAGATGGTATTAATAAGAACCATGGTATTGATCCATGGTATTGCATGTATGAGTCATATATAAAGGATAGAGACTCCCTGCGAGGAGCATCGTGTCTTATTTTGTAATCGAGCTCTACTCTATTGGAGGTTGCCCCCTCGAAGAGGCAAGTGAACATTGCTTTCTGAATAATAAAATACTTGTTGTTGTTTCTCACTATTCTATGTTCTGGGTATATTTCTTCGCATATTCTGTATTCCGGTATCGTCTTGCAGGTTAAGAGCATAACAAGTGGTATCAGAGCTCTTTCCAGGGCCGGTGGGATCTCCATTTCTTAGCAAATTTTTTTTTTTTGGCTAGAGACATGTTACGGCATCTTTAAACCACGGGATCTGTCGTTGAGCGCATAAACCTGTGGATTTGGGGAGGCATGCACGCAAGAAATACAAGAGGTGGTCACGCTTGTTGGACTCCCTTGTAACCCCTGTGGGTACCCCTTCGAGTAGCAGTGCATTAGACAGAACCGTGCATGGACTGTCTTCCAAATACCCTCTGGGTATATCGGAAGCCCCCTAGCTCCTTTGAAACCTCGCCATAGATAAACCGTCGGCCATCTTGCTGCTACAGTACACCGAGAACAGCACTTGGAGAGATTACTCGCCCGTACGATAGGGTAGTCGGGTTGTACGGCTAAGGGTACAGTTGATCCTCCTTAGTTAGAGCCCTGAAACATTGGGCCGAGTACTACTGTCAAACCCTTATGTATATTGCGATCTATAGCACCTGACACTCCTCGAGACCATAGTCCCCTTTTCTATCTTGGGATCACGCATAATCTTTGCCAGATCAGATCTCGCAAGTGGGGTTGCAGCAGCAGCAGACATCAGTCCTGCAGTTCCGAGTTAGCAAACCAGCCTTTCTGATCCATCAGATCCGCAGCAGCAGTCGGTGCCGCCGCTTAGAGCTATCCGATCAGCCATTCAGATCTCTTAGATCCACCAGATCTGAGTAGTTGTGTGGGGTTCCTATACCAGGGCATGATTTTCGCAGGACTTTTGGCAGCATTGACATTTTGGGGATTCGGCTACTGCAGTATTCCTAAGAAAGGAGTAAAACTCCGTTAGGAGTTTTCAAAAAAAAAAAAAAAAACCTCGGAGTGCTTATTGGTGATCTAGCCCATAAGAATCAGGACGACGAGCTGAGCAAGGTGGTACCATTCAATTGTCAGTGAAAAAAATTCGGGCGGTCCCAAATTTCAAGTACATAGGATCGGTGCATGGTAGAAACTAGAGCTCAAACTATGGCCAATGAGAAGATCAACAAACTTGAACAATCCTTGCAATCCATCCAATCTCAACTTGACAGACTAACTAACACACTCTTTAAAGGCAAGGAGGAAGCCCACGAGGAGGCGTATATTGGCAATGGACATAGTGAGGGTGAGTCTAGCCACTCTCTTCACCTCTAGGGCACCCACCAACAATCCCATCCACGACCTCACCCTGGATGTGCATAATTTGATGGTACTCACCCGACCACATGGATAGCACAAATGGAGCAGTATTTCAACCTGAATAACATCTTAGATAATGAGACTCAGCTTATGGTGGGGAGCATGTACTTGGACAATGCAAGATGGCAATGGTGGGAATGGCATCAACGTTGCAATGAAAGTTTTCTAACTTGGGCCACCTTCAAAAAAGCTCTTACAGAGCGCTTTGACCAGGAATCTTCTTTTTTGGGTCGTCTCACTAAGCTCCGACAGACTGGCACAGTGGATGAATATATTACAGCCTTTGAAGCCTTAGCTTTCCGCACTAGGGATCTCTCAGATGCGTTCTACACGGAATGTTTTATCAGCAGTCTTAAAGAGGCCATACAAGCCAACATTCGACTACACCACCCTCCCACATGGTCGGAGGCTTGCAAGGTAGCTCGTAATGTGGAACGTTCGTTAGCAGCCCAATCCGTTTGCCCAAATTTCACTGCCAAGGGTCACCCCCCACAGGCTCACAGCACGACTCAAACACTTAAGGTTCAAAAGGTGTCACCTGCAGAAATGACCGAAAGAAGAAAACAAGGATCATGTTACTACTGTGATGAAAAATACTCCCCAGGTCATAAATGCAAGGAGCCTAATTTTTTTCAAATTGATGCCACTGATTACAGCTCATCGGAGGAAGCCCCACCACTTGAGGAACCGGAGGAGGTAGAAGAAGACAACCAGAAGGGCAATGTCCCTGACGAACCAATTATTTCGCTGCATGCTTTGGCAAGGATTTCTTCACCTCAAACTCTCAAAATCAAAGGTTTTATTAAACATCGCCCAGTAGTAGTCTTGATTGATAGTGGAAGTACACATAATTTCATCCATCAAAAAGTCACAAAAGCAGTGCATTGTTTTGTACGAGCAATTTCTAACTTCCAAGTCCAAATTGTGGATGGGTGAACAATGAAATGTGAAGGTCACTGTGAAAATGTCAAACTTCAAATGGGGGATTATCAGTTGAAGACCCACATGTTTTCCATACACATGGGGGGGTGCGACATTGTCCTTGGTGCTGAATGGCTTCGCACTCTTGGGCCAATTACAATGGATTTTCAGGAGTTATATATGAGCTTTAAGCAGAACAACTCCACATATACCCTCCGTGGACTCTAGGCGGGAGCTTCCTCTATCATCAGCTCACATAGGATGGAAAAATTGCTAAAAAAGGGCGATCATGGAGTTATCGCTCAATTTAATGCCATCCGGGCCGTCGAACCCAATTCTCTGTCGATTCCTCCTGAGATGCAACAGATTTTAAATAACCATTTACCAGTCTTTAACAAGCCTCATGAGCTTCCACCCTCGCGAGGGAACATGATCATAGCATCACCTTGGTTCCAGGGGCCCAACCACCAAATGTGCGCCCATACAGATATCCATTCACCCAAAAGAATGAAATAGAAAAAATAATCAAGGAACTTTTGGAAGCAGGTGTCATTCGTCCCAGCATTAGTCCTTATTCATCACCAGTGGTCATGGTGCTCAAGAAAAATGGGGAATGGCGGATGTGTCCAGACTTCAGGGCCCTCAATAAGTTGACAGTAAAAGATAAATTTCCCATCCCGGTTGTTGATGATTTGTTGAATGAACTCAATGGGGCTCAATTCTTCACTAAGTTGGATCTTCGCTCAGGCTACCACCAAATTTGCATGAAGGAAGTTGACATTCCAAAGACTGCTTTCAGAACTCATGAAGGCCATTATGAGTTCCTGGTCATGCCATTCGGTCTTTGTAATGCCTCATCTACTTTTCAGAGCCTTATGAACCACCTTATCAAACCATATCTCAGGAAATTTGTCCTTGTCTTCTTCGATGACATCCTCATCTATAGCTGCACTTGGGCCACACATCTTCAGCATGTAGATCTGCTCTTGCAACTACTGCGCAAGCATAAATTATTTGTTAAGATGTCCAAATGTTCTTTTGGCATGGAAGAAGTTGAGTATTTGGGCCACATTGTGGGGCGAGAAGGTGTCAAGGTGGACCCCAAAAAGATCCAGGCAATGCAGGATTGGCCTCAACCTAAGACCTTGAAGAGCCTGAGAGGATTTTTTGGTCTCACAAGCTATTATCGCAAATTTGTCCGCAATTATGGCCGCATTGCGAAGCCCCTCACTCAACTCCTCAAGAAAAATTCATTCTTCTGGAATGATGATGCACAACAAGCATTTACAACTCTCAAAAATGCCATGTGTTCCACTCCAGTCTTAGCACTACCTGATTTCACCAAATCTTTTGTCATTGAATGTGATGCTTCGGGTACGGGTATTGGGGCAGTCTTAATGCAGGAAGGTTGACCCTTGGCCTTCACAAGCCAACAACTAAGTGGGAGGAATCTGGGACAATCTACCTATGAGAAGGAAATGATGGCCATCTTACATGCAGTAGATACCTGGCGACCTTACTTACTGGGGCGACGTTTCCAAATCCGCACAGACCATCACAGTCTTAAATATTTTTTGGAGCAACGCCTATCCTCCCCACAACAAAATAAATGGCTCGCCAAAATTCTGGGATATGATTATGAGATCATTTACAAGAAAGGGCGCGAAAATAGTGTAGCAGATGCATTATCTCGCCAATTTGAGGAGGAAAGTACCCTGCTCGCAATTTCCCTTCCCATTCCAGAATGGATTGAAGAGGCTCGCAGGGAATGGTTTTCACATCCCGGGCTCTCCCAACTCATTACTCAATTGCAGGCGGATCCAAATTCCACCAAAGGCTACTCGTGGCAGGATGAGATTCTTCGCTACAAGGACAGAGTCGTAATATCACCAACATCCACCCTCAAAAGCCACATGTTGGTAGAATTGCACTCATCCCCACTGCAGGACATTCAGGATTTCAGAAGACATATGCTCGCACTAGAAGATCATTTTTTTGGATAGGCATGAAAAAGGACATCCTTACTTTTGTAGCGGAATGCGATGTCTGTCAACGCCACAAAGGGGAGACAGTCAAAGCACCCGGCACATTACAACCGTTGCCCATCCCGGCATCTATATGGATGGAGGTTTCTATGGATTTCATTACAGGTCTTCCAAAGTCAGGAAACAAGTCAGTCATCATGGTGGTTGTGGACCGACTTTCTAAGTATGCTCATTTCAGTGCCCTACCCCACCGGTTTACACCGACTTTGGTCGCTCAATCTTTCATGGATTAGATCTTCAAATTGCATGGCATGCCCACTTCTATTGTGTCTGATCGTGATCCGATCTTCACCAGTAAATTTTGGCAGGAACTCTTCAATCTACAAGGCACCCAACTAAAACTCAGTACTTCCTATCATCCACAAATGGATGGTCAAACTGAGGCCGTCAACAAATGTCTGGAAACCTACCTTAGGTGTTTCACTTCAGTAAAGCAGCATCTATGGGTACAGTGGTTGCCTCTAGCTGAATGGTGGTATAACACCAACTATCATGCCACCACCAAAGTGACTCCCTATGAAGCAGTTTATGGTCAACTCCCTCCTTCCCCTACTTCTTATATCAAGGGGTGCTCCAAGGTACAAGCAGTGGATCAACTCCTACAAAACCGCACAACCATGCTCGCCCATTTTAGAGAGAATCTTCATCAAGCTCAAAACGCATGAAGCAATAGGTAGATCAGCATCGCTCAGAGCGCCAATTTCAAGAAGGGGATCAGGTATTTTTGAGGTTGCAACCATATAAGCAAACTTCACTCAAAGACAAGGGTTGTCAAAAACTATCTCCAAAATTCTACGGACCATATCAAGTACTTCAGCGCATTGGAGAAGTGGCCTACAAGCTAGCTTTGCCACCCACTGCAAAAATCCATCCAGTTTTCCATGTCTCATGCCTCAAGAAAGTGATTGGGAACAATTGCAGAATTCAAACCAGTCTACTTGAATTGGATGAAGAAGGGTCAATCTGGCTCCAACCTGAACAGGTTCTAGACACACGAGAATGGCACCTGCATGGCCGCATGATCAAGGAAGTCCTCATCAAGTGGAAAGACACCTCTCCGGAAGATGCAACCTGAGAACCAACCACTATTCTTCAGCAGTTTCTGCAGCTTCAGCCTTGAAGACAAGGCTATTCTTAAGGGGGAGGGCATGTTAGGGTCCCACCCTAACCCCCTTATTCATGTAGTAGGATCGAGTCATAGTTATAGTTAACTAAGGAGTCAATAAAGCCCATATTAATAATTGTAAGTGGTTAACCTGAAATTAATGACGGGACCACAGTTAGTTGCAAATGGGCCATGGTATTAGATAGATGGTATTAATAAGAACCATGGTATTGCATGTATGAGTCATATATAAAGGATAGAGACTCCCTGCAAGAAGCATCGTGTCTTATGTTGTAATCAAGCTCTGCTCTATTGGAGGTTGCCCCCTCGAAGAGGCAAGTGAACATTGCTTTTTGAATAATAAAATACTTGTTGTTGTTTCTCACTATTCTATGTTCTGGGTATATTTCTTCGCATATTCTGTATTCTGGTATCGTCTTGCAAGTTAAGAGCATAACAATGCGCACATTGAAACATCAATCACACATATCAACACAGTATGTAAACGGGGAAAGCATACAGCTGAAAACCCCCAACTATCTGTATATTATAATGATAGAGAACTTGTAACAATACATAGTACAATACTCCTCACAAGTACTCAATACTATCTCCACCTGCTACACACAAACTAGCTCAGATCTGAATCAAGTCACAGGTTCAAATCTCCTCCGCTATCTGAAGGCCTCTACTGCGCAATCCAATGTGAGAATAGGAATGATTCAAGCTCGTTTTCCTTGGCTTGTACTGCGCAATCCTCATTGGCAATCCCAATCACTGATTGTGCAAATCTCATGCACAGCTATAGTCACAACTGATAGTAGTCTCCACCTCTAACACCTGTCTCCACTGAACTGTCCATGCACTGAGTTAATTGATGTATTCTTTAGTTGCTTTATGAGTTAATAATTAGTGAATTAATTAATAATTAATTCACATCACTCATCACTAGTGTATTCTGCAGTTAGACTAAATACAACTAGTTCAACTAAGTCAAACTGAACACAACTCCATCAACTCCTCAATCAACTCCACCAAACTCAATCACTTGAGTTCTAACTGAAGTCCATCATGCAATAGCTCAACTGACCCATAAGAAAAGCGTATTTCCTTCTGGCAGTTGCATGTGCCACATCCGTAGCTCGAACTGAAGTGCTCCAAGAGGATAAGATAATGTTTATAGTTCAAATATTATTAAGAGCTAATAATATTCAACTGTTCTATTTTTAGCCTGGCAGTCTAAAAATAGATTCTGCCCATATGTCTAAAATTAGAAGTCCATCTATTTTTACCAACATGACCAATCATCCACAAATAACATCTTGCAACTCATAGACCATGATCCATATGTCTAAAAATAGACTTTGCACCAAAAATAGCCTGCGGGCCCACTTAGTGAAGGCGACTTCTTTTCACTAAACTCCATCATCTTGTTGCATTTTCAACAAGTCATAACCTCAACACTAGTTTGGGTGAGATTTCCAAACCTACCCTTGCATCTCTGGAATTTCTCCTCGCTAAAAGCCATTGGAAATGCAATTGGGAAATTTTACTACAGGTGTCCAAAAACAGAGGAATATGCCAGAACCACCTATGCACGCATCTATGTGGAAATGGACTTCAGCGCCGATTCCCAGCTGAAATAAACCTAACAAGTAAAGACTATGTGTGGAACTAGAAACTTGATTATGAAAGTGTCCTCTTCAGATGTCGATCTTGCTTTGAGACATGCCATCTAGCCAAAAATTTCCCAAAAGCCTCCCAGAAAAATTCTGCTAGAAAGAATCACCACAGATCTACATGGTGGGAAGGAGCACAAAAAGAACATTACACTGTCATCAAGGAAGAATACTCTCCAAAAAACTTTGAATCGCAAGAAATCGGGCAAGAAAGAAACAACTCTCAAGACAAGCAGGGGGAAAGCCCCGCCCAACAGCAAAAAAGTGAACTCGACAACCCCTCAAGCATCAACAATTATGAAGATTCGAATACCGCACAAAATAAATCTTCATTTAACAGCAAAGCAGATCTCCCAGACCAAACTTCTTCTCCGACTATCTTCAAAAGGACGAACACAACAAATCGCGAAGCTAAGACACCAATGTCCCAAGAACCAGAAGAGATGAAGGAGATGCAAGATAAAAGAAGTTGGAAGACCGTAGAGAAAAAAAAAAGAAATCTACAACACCAATCTCGCCAAAAAAGACGAAAAGCCAGACAATTAAGAACTAAGAAAATTATAGGTCCGATAGACCAATTTGGTCTCAGTGGACGTTAACCACCACCACCATCATCATCAATAAAAAAATTGTTATATACTATAATTGTGTTGTGTATTTGTTTATTTATTTTTAATATTTTTAGTTAATTTTATTAAAAATTGATAAAACCTGTTATATTATTTGTATATTATAATTTGAATATTTTATTTTATATTAGTTTATAGTACGTTATATTGTAATTATTTATAGTTAAAATGATTTGATTTTCAATTAGTTTTGAAAAATATTAAAATATTATAAAGTTTATTAAAGTTTGGAAAAATTTAATTATTAAACTGAATATTTTTTAAAATTAAAAATAATTTTTGAAATTTGAATTTTTATTTTCTTATTGGCTTATGAAATGACTTATTTTATTTTATGGGGTTATAAATAACATTGGTCAGAAATAAAATTTATTTTAAAAATCAAAAATAAAAAAATTGTGTATGTCACCCAGTGTCTCATAATAGTACACACATCAAATCTCAATATTTTGGAAAATAAAAGATAAAAGTTAAAAAAAAAAAATCTATATGCCACATAATGAAAAACAATAGACACATCAAAAATTTATTATTTATGAAAATTTCGCTTCTTTGACTTTTAATTAATGTAAACTTTTGAAAATAATTTACAAAGTTTACTTGAGTTTTAAAAAACACTTAACACTCACTTTTTTATTTTGTGATTTTTTTGTGGTTTAATATATGTGTGTGTGAAATCACTTTATATAAATTCATCTTTATATATATGGTTAACATATATAATCTACTTAATATAAGAAAAACATTTAAAATTATTGTCACTACTTAAATAAAATATCCCTAAATTATAATGGGAATTTTTTAACAAAATCTATTTCAAGGATTACTACTAAGATTCTGATACTATTGCAACAACTAAAAAAAATCCAAAGAACACATTTATGATATTCTATCACTCCTATATCGATATAAATGTATTTTTGAAAATGCAATCTAAGTTTTTCCTCTAAACTCTTGTTCGATTTGAGTCCTTACATACATTAATATAACTTTTTTAGATTGATGATCAACATTTGAGTTGAAATATATATATATATATATATATATGAATTGTTTTTTACCTTCATAAATTAATTTCTAATTGGAACTCATATTATAGTCTCAATTTTACATTTATTGTCTTTCTAATCTATAAACAACTTGAAGTCTCCCAATACTTATAAATATTTTTCTCTTGTTTTTTTCATAAAAATATAAAATCCCTAAAACTTAACTATTCCTTTACAACATCATATTTCAAAATAACATAATGTATTGATAAGAAAAAACAATGTCCCCTCCATTATAATTATTTATAACTCTTTGATATGCCCCTCAATCAACATGCCTTTTCATAATTAATTATGTGTTCCTTTAATATTCTACAATGTTTTTCTTTCAAACATTTTTACGTACCTTTAATAGCTTGATTTTATGGGCAACTTGTGTAGGGGTCATATAAGGGCTTGATATATCAAGCTGTCAAATAATGCAAGGCAAATACTTACAATCATTTATAGATGCATTAGTTATTTAAGAACATAGACAACAAACAAAATTCAATTGATGCCATTTGTTGTGGAAATTTTTGTTATAAATGATTTTAATGCAAAATAGAAATTTTATTGTTTTAACTAAACACTTATTGAATCTTAACTTTGTGAATTCAACTACAAAATCCTCCCTACTTAAAAACTTTAACAATTCTATTTGTTTTAACATTTTGAAAATTTGTTTTAATATTCTGAAGTAGAAACCTAAATTCTAAAGTTGAAGAAGACTGAAATTATTATAATGTCGCCTATAAAATGGAACTTTGCAAATCACCAGTTTAATAATTAAAAAACTTTAAGATCTTTATCCATGGGCACGAGGGAATTTTTTTTTTTTTTGGGTACAACAATTTTTGCTATGAATTACTTTTTAGCATATTACACTTGTTATATATGCTTATGACAAGTTATGTTGTAATCATTTTATAGTCAAAATGGTTTTACTTTTAATTAGTTCTGAATTTTTTTTAAAGGATTTATAAAGTTTATTGAAGTTTTGGAAAAAATAACTATTAAATTGAATACTTTGAAAATTAAAAATAATATGTGGAATTTTTGAAATTTGAATTTCTATTTTCTTATTGGCTCATATAAATGAATTGACTAATTTTATGAGGTTATAAATAGAATTTGTGAGAAATAAAATTTATTTTAAAAATCAAAAATCAAAAAGATTATATATGACCCCAAGTGTCATAATAGTTCACACATTAAATCTCAATATTGTTGGAATATTAATTCCTACTTGTCTCTAGTGTGACTTTTTATATAAAGGACTATGTTCCTAGTCTATAGGAGTGATTTCCCTAGTTTGGTGTGTGGTTGAGATATTCTCTCAACCAACAGATTGTATGTCCAATATAGTTTTCCTATCTTGAGTAAATACTCTTGTATATATGTAATCTAATATTTGATTAATGAACTGTGAAGATAATTTACACTATCAATTTTTATCATGGTATCAGAGCCCCGAGGGCTTGGCCCCTTGTCAGTTTTGCCCTGGGCTGAGGAACCTTGGCCCATCGTGGACCGAGGGAAATAAAGAGTTCGTTTTTTTTTTTTTTGGTTTTTGTTTTTAGTTTTTCCATTATTCGATTGTTTGGCTAATATCTCGGTGGCTCGGTGGCGGTGTGGTGGATCCGTGCTATGGAGTTTGCTAGGAGGCCAAGCAGTGGAGCAGTGGCGTGATATTCTATTCACCTCAAAGAACAAGTATGAAGCTACTTGGTTGAGCCATCGGTGGAAGCGATAAGCTGCAGGATTTGAAGGTTGGTGGCGTGGCTGCCCGCGAAGGGATTGTTGTACTGAGGTGTGTTCAGCGAGAGAGATTGCAGTGTGAGCTATTGTCTTTGCATGAAGGCTGCTTAAAGGAGATCGGTGGTCATGGCAGGATCGAACCACAGAGGGATCGATTGAGGCAACATTTTTTTGTGCAACATCTTGGATCGCTACGAGATTAAATCCCTAGAGGAGGCTAGGAGTAGCTATTGGTGCGGTGAGGGGTTTCGCTGCCATATCGACGTGGATCGCAGGCCAGAGACTTGCCCGGAGGCCGCGTGGAGGATCTTCTTAGGGATCGCAGGCCGGAGAACCTTCAAAGAAATATTGTGCCAAGCGATAAACAAGCTGCAAATTGGACGGGAGTCGTTGTCGAGGTTCTACCTGAACGAAGGACCTCCCACTTTGATTCCATGTCTCTGTTTCGGTTGGTGAGAAGTGGGCACCAGTCGGATGCCACTTGCATCAATTTGTGGTTCCACGCATCTTTGAGTTGAGGAAGGATTGTACCTATGGAAAATTGGCAGGCATGCAATTGCCTGATGCTGTCGAGGGTTTATCAACTTGTGAATACACAATGCCACGAAGATGCGTCCATGCTTGTCACGTTGGAGGAATTATTTAATTAAAACGAAGAAGGGGGCTGGTTATTTTAATTGGGGTTTTTATTTAAGTTTTTTTATTAAAGAATTCAAGTCTCTGATAGCAAATCCTGGGAGAAGACGTGGAACACTACTGCAAGATCTGCGCCGCGAGGAAGTGGAGGTCGAAAGAAGGGTGCCATCTGATAATTTGCACTATCAGATTTTATCAAATATTTATGAAAAATAGTGGACACCAAATATCAATATTTATGAAATTAATATATATATGTCACCAAGTGTCATAATAGTACACGCATCAAATATCAATATTTATGAAAATTTAATTTCTACGTAAGTGTGTCAAACTGATGTTTGACTTTTAATTAATGTGTAGCTTTTGAAAATAGTTTACAAAGTTTACTCAAGTTTTGGAAAAATTTTAACAATGACATTTTTATTTTATGATTTTTTTTTGTGGTTTAACCCACATATATATATATATATATATATTCACTTTTATATATAATATTAACATATATAATCTACTTAATAATAATAACATTTAAAATTATTGTCACTACTTAAATAAAATATTCCAAAATTATAATGAGAAAATTTTAACAAAATCTCTTTTAAACCTTACTATTAAGATTCTGATACTATTGCAACAACTACAAAAAATCCAGCAAACACGTTTATGATATTATATCACTTCTTATATCAATATAGAGATATTTTTTTAAATGCAATCTAAGCTTTTCCTCTAAACTCCTATTACATTTTAGTCCCTTTATACATTAATACAACTTCTTTAGATTGATAATCAACTTTTGAGTTGAAATATATATATAAATATATATGAAAAAAATCATTGGAATTGTTGTTTACCTTCGTAAGTTGATTTCTAATTGGAACTCATATTATAGTCTCAATTTTACATTTATTCTCTATCTAATCTATTAATAACTTAAAATTTATTGATACTTTCAAATATTTTTCTATTGTTTTTTCATAAAAATAAAAATGTATAAAACTTAATTATTCTTTTACTAACAACATGTTTAATATAATGTGTTGATAAGAAAAAACATTATCCCCTCCATTATAAATCTTTATAGCTCTTTTGGATGCCCCTAAGTCAACATGTTTTTTCATAATTAACTATGTGTTCCTTTAATATTCTATAATGTTTTTTTTTCAAACATTTTTACCTGCCCTTAATAGTTAGCTTGATTTTATGGGTAACTTATGTGAGTCATATAAGGCCTTGAAATATCAAGTTGTCAAATAATGCAACGTAAAGACTTATAAACATTTGTAAATGAATTAGTTATTTAAGAATATAGACAACAAACAAAAGCCAATTGATACCATTTGTTGCGGAATTTTTTGTTATAAATAATTTTAATACAAAATAGAAATTTCATTGTTTTAACTAACACTTATTGAATCTTAACTTTGTGAATTCAACTATAAAAATCTCTCTACTTAAAAACTTCAACAATTTTATTTGTTTTAACATTTTGAAAATTTGTTTTAATATTCTGAAATAGAAACTTAAATTCAAAAGTTGAAAAATATCTAAACTATTATAATGTAGCCTACAAAATGGAACTTTGCTTGGCTTGGCTAAGAGCTCATCTTTCTCGGATGTAAGAAAACAGTTAACGTCCCAAGACCCAAAAGCATCTCGCAGGAGTGAAAGCTTACCCCCTTACGAACCACCAGCAAATTATTATTCCAGGTGACATGGTTTTTTTTCATTAACAGTGATGAGTCAGTCTACATTCGCAGTTAACAACTAGAGATAATTGTCCTCGCTATTAATTTGAAAATTAAATTAAAATAAATTTACTCACATGTGAAATATATATATATATAATAATTAAAGTGATTAGGTTCATGGTTTCAATGCTCTGCCTCATCATTTCCATGTGCACGCCTCGGTTTTCCTGCATGCCATCTTATTAATAAATTAAAGGTTGAACTTTAGGACTTTCACAACTTTTCCATTAATTTTTTCTACAATTTGATAAAGGTTGTAATCACAAGTCCAAGTTTTAGCTATATAATATAATATTCCAATGGTTTTTCTGCATTGGATATTGTCGTATTTTAATGAAAAAAACTAAAATGTAAAAATGTATTTGCATTATAATTGTGGAAATAGATTATTTAACTATATAATATAATATTCCAGTGGTTTTTCTGCATGGAATATTGTTGCATTTTAATGAAAAAAAACCAAAATGTAAAAATTGTATTTGCATTATAATTGTGGAAATAGATTATTTAGCTATATAATATAATATTCCAATGGTTTCTTTGCATTGAATATTGTTGCATTTTAATTAAAAAAACCAAAATGGAAAAATTGTATTTGCATTATAATTGTGGAAATAGATTATATTGTAAATAGATTATATTGTAATTAGTTTATGGTTAAAAAAAAATCATTTTCAAAATTTTTAATTAAATTATAAATTACAAATTTATTTAAAATTTTTTGAAATTTATATTTATATTTTTAACTGGTTAATATTAATAAATTTTATGTGGTTTTTAATAGATTTGTCAAAAATAAAATTTATTTAAAAAAATGTCCATAACAAATAAGTTTTATTAAAGTACACATATCAAACTTTAATATTTACAAGTGTTATAAAAATACACCTATCAAATCTTAATATTTATGAATTATTTTATTGTTATAATATAATAACTAAACTCTTTTTCTCTCCAAATATATATCTTCTTCGAAATATTATTAAGTGAATAATACTAGTCAAATATTATTAAGTCATAACACCAGTCACACACCCTTCACACCACACAAAATCTAGTAATTAAAAGCACATTGTACCTCTAGGGCATTGGTTACCTTATCATTATTTATAAAAGAACTATTAAAATATTACCCACCTTGCTTTATGTGTATGTGTAATTTAAAAAAGAGTAGTCTATTGAGCCCACAAATTTGCCTTGAAAATAGTGGAAATTATGACATAATTTTGCCAAAATCCAACATAAATTTTTGGGAAATCTCAGTTACATGATCAAGTGATCAAATTTTAGCTCAAAAATGAAAGTGTCAAGAAAGTCTTGAAACTGGCGTCAAGTCGAAGTGCTCATTGTTTTGAACCCAACAACGTTCGTTTCACCTCAATTTGACACCGTATGCTCAATTTATCGTGTGCTGGTCGTTTGGCCCAACAAATAAATTTTAGCAGGTTTGTTGACTGGGCGACCGTACGGTGAGTCAGTAGGGTGATCGTTTGTACCCTGAGCCAACCAGGTGTTGACACTTTGCATGTTCTCGTTTGTTGGTTTTGACACATTTTTATCGGTTCGCGAAAGTTTGACTTGGACCAGTGATATGGTGCCACGTGATCTAGTCATGGGTTACCACGTGGCACCCCGGGGGTCCAATAAAATTATGGTATGGCAAGAGTCAAGTATGGGTGGTTAGAACCCTCAACCTCTGAACTAGTAGTGCAACAACTTACCATTAGGCCTTCATGGTGGATCTTAATATGTATAGGGACGAACTTATATTTAAGTTTTAATTTGGTGCCCATTGGGGAGAGGGGCCGAGCTGCCAGCCCTGGCCGCCAGTCGTATCCATCCCACATGACCTTAGACATAGAAGAATGGAGGGTGTTAAAACAAGGCCTCGGCCTCATGGGCATATGAAGCACCACAAGACCATGGGCTAAAGGAGATAGGCGCTGGTGGAGGGGGACCCTAGCCCTTAGCCTCGGCCATATGTATGCACATAGAACCGCATCAAGGCACTCATCCGAAGGTGTTTACGAAGGGGGCCAGCGCTTGGTCAAGACTCCAACACATAATCACAGTGGGTGCTAACGGGAAGGGCACTACGGAGGGGGGGCCAGCCCCAGGTTCCATGACTGCCAATGTGACCCAGTGCTAGGAAGTCAAGGGGCTCGGCAGGAAGGGCGGGCTGTTAGCCTGACCCTTGGTCCTGTCGCACCCAAGTGACCACACGCCCGATGTTTAAGGGCTAAGCTAGCAGGGGCGGATATTAAGGCCCAACCCACAGCCTTATGTGGCCATATGGCCCGAATTTTTAGCCTTAAGGGGTCATTAGTCAATTTAATCGTCCAACAAAATGCACTGGCGAAGGGCGAAAATGTCACTCCATTAGTGAAAAACATGGCGTATTTGTAGAACGGTTAGACTGTTGGTCCATTTGTAGGACAATTAACAGTAAAACTCATGGGAGAGCTTGTAGAGCCATATCTTTTTAAGTTTTTGGCCAAATTGAGCTCAAGAAGAGTCTACCTAAGGGTTTTTGGACATTCTGGATCCAATGGTGATCTCTATTTTATGATTTGAGCACATATAAAGGAAATTTTTGTAGGTTCAAATTCATGGGTGTATGGATCAATCAAGTTTTTGAAGCAATTCTTGAAGGTGTTTGAGCATGGAGAAGGCCTTGTAGGGGTTTTCTTACCTTCAGAAGTCTACTGCAATAGTTGTTACTTGCAAGGTTCAACTCATGTTTACTTTTCTCACTATGTCATGTTGAGGAAGGCTTTGTTTTTTCTCTTCAATGTGGAATTGAAGTGTTCATATGCTCATGTAAGCTCATTTCAGTTGGAGTATAGGGTCTTTGTAGGAGATGCCTTGTGTTGTTGTTTTATGTGAGAGTTCTTTGCAGGAGAACATTTCCTTGAAGGGGAAATAACCACATGTTTTCATCAACAAACTTTTATGTACTCCTTTTTACACTGAATATATGGAGTAGGGTAGCTATGTTGGCAAGCCTGGAGATGTTGCCTAGGAGGGGTGAACTCTGTCACCAAATCTTTTGTTATGCTCTTCATGGTGCTTGTATGAGTTATGTGATATTATGTTGTTTATGTTAAATTTACATGTGAAGATTAACTCGTGACTTGAAGAGAACTTTTGGTAAAACCTATTTTGTGTGAAGACGCATTCTTCATTGCAAAGCATTGGAACAGTCCTTGTTTGTTTTTGGATAAGAGTAAAGAGACTACCTCCTCCATTTTCAGATCATTACAACTATCAAGCTTCAGGATTTTGGGTGCTTAGAAAGTTTTTGATGGTGTTTAATCCATTTCTACCATAAAAAAGAAACAATTCAAACACTACTATGATCAAACTTTTTGAAAAAAACAATTATCAAATTCCGACGAAAAATAACTTTCCAGATAAATTTATAGCCTCAATGTTATTTAGTTCTACTATTAATTTCAAAATTTCAATGGCTTTGTGATGCCATCATAGCCATTTAAAAATATTTGGTTCTAATATCAAATTCAAAGGGCTTTGCTTCTAATATCATGACCCTCTGCCTCTCGACTACGACATATCTCCAAGGATTTTGGTCCTTACAAGGAGTCAAGTTTTATTAATGGAGTGCGTTTAAGTCTAATAGTCAAGTTTTATTAATGGAATGCGTTTAAGTCTAATAGTCAGATGATTGATATTATTATGATTCACGTGCTTTTAGCCCAACTTTTTCATGTGACCATTAAAGATTTTTTTTAAAGCATTTTAATATTTATATTTAGTTTTTAATAATTGAAAAAATAGGTTAATATTTTTTTTAATTTATATTTTTAAGGTTTACAATGAGTTCATTAAATTTTATTATGATTTAAATTTTTAAAATAAAAAGTGAACATTTTAAGGTTTTTTCACTAATTATTTTTAAGGTATAATTTAATTATTTTATTGGATTTTTTTTAATTGGCAATATAATTTTGGTTTTTTTATTTAAAATGTATTTTAAAAAATTTAAAATTTATATTTAAATTTTTATATTCAAGAAGAATATCAGTATTATTTTTAAGTTTCATGAGACATTTGAACAATTTTTTGAAGGTCTTAAAATAAGCAAAACCATTACTTAGGGATTTACCAAATTCTCTGTTCTTATGGAAAATGTTTGTTTGTTTGTTTGTTTGTTTTTTTTTTTTTTTTTTTTTTTTTTTTTTTGGTTTTTCAGAAGAAAAAGCAGTACTTCTTATGGAAAATGTTATATTGGCCAAATTGATCATTTAGGCTAGAACCTTCTCAAAGAACATATCATTTACACCCATCATAATCGCCTCAACAAATATATGATTATTGAACACTCTTAACAATACTAAACATCATATTTGTTTTTATTACACCAAAGCCATGATGTATGATCCTCATTATTCAACATATATTATTCGACCTATATTGTTAAAGAAACCTTATAAAAAGAAAAACATCCTAATAGCTTTAATCATGAATATATAAATTTAGTCAATCTTGACAATATATTATTCAACGTCTTCACCCTTAAATTAATATTTGATTAATTTTTTATATTTTTTATTTCATCTCTCGGTGTTTTTGGCTAAAAGTTAATCATGTCTCTTTACTTTTCTTATTTCTATTATCATCTCCTTACCTAAATATCATTAATTATCCTTAGATTCATATATTCTCTTTATCTATAGATTACTTTTTGCATAAGAGGAAGGTACTATGTAGCAACACTTTTTGCATAAGAGGAAGGTATAAGTAGCAACAATGCATATTATACTTGTTTTAATTTGTAATTGATTTTGAATTTTAAAGATTTCCATTAATTTTTTTAATAAGTTTTTATTAAAATTTTATTTATTTCAATAAAAAATTACAAAAGTAAAATATGTAAAAAAATTAACATGAACATCATAATTTTCACATTAAATATGAAGTATTTGTTTAATTAATGAAATCATTTTCATTAATATAATTATATATAAATGAAAAATATTAATGGTGGAGTTTCCAATCAGTGAGATTTTATACTATGGATTGCCTTAACATAACACCATGTCACTATCTACTTAACATAACACCATGTCACTACTTACTTTACTCCCATAGGCTAATACTTTTTTTTGGTCTATCAAAAATATTCAATTAATTTATCAAAATTTTACAATGGGTATACATGAGAATCCACAAACAGTGAAATCGGACGGTCATCCACAATTTATATGCCCAAAGGCCGCTACACGATGCTTCTAAAACTCCCTTTGCCAGGTGTCTTGACTGCTCTTCCTTACACCGACAATTGTCATGGGGTTATATGCTAGTCGTGCTTGTTGGCATTATGACTCAGGTTTGGCGTTATGGCACAGGTGTTGTCCTTGATGGCAACTCACTCAAGTGGCAAATCACTGTTCAGGCTCTCAAAATCATAGAAAATGAGATACACAGAAGCTGCGGACCCGCAGGTGCCCCGAACAAGAAGTGCGGGCATACCCGCAGGTTCTCCAAACAAAAGGTGCGGGCGTCAAATTCACTCACTTCAATGCAGAGAAGCACGCACACGTGGGAATTTTTATGATTGATCCATGGTATTTAGTCCAACGTGTTTGATCCTATGGTTTTGGTCTGTGGTATAGCATCTAAAATATTGAACCCCGGTTTTGGGTCCCTTGTATTGGCTTTCTATGGTTTTGATCCATGGTTTGTGTAAGGGCTTGCCTATAAAAAGGAAAGGAGATCATTTGGCTAGGCACTTATGTGTTGAATATCTTAAGTGGAACAAGATCTGAAATACTTGTAATCGGTTAATGAGATAAAATTAAACCTGAGCATGAGAAGACTGATCAATTGAGGGGTCGTGATCTCTTTGGCGCATGATCAGATCTGTGGATCTGACAGTCTGGGGTACAATTGAGGACTGATAAAGTGTTTATATCCAGAGGTCCGCAGGCGAGATACGGCTCAGGTGCGGAGGTGCGCAGTCCAGTAGATGGCGCAAGTGCGGAGGTACACAGTCCAGTAGACGGCGCAAGTGCGGAGGTCCATAGTGCAGTAGACGGCGCAGGTGCAAAGGTGCGCAGTCTGGTAGATGGCGCAGGTGCGGAGGTATGCAGTCCAGTAGACGGCGCAGGTGTGGAGGTCCGCAGTGCAGTAGATGTCACAGGTGCGGAGGTGCGCAGTCCTGTAGACGGCGCAGGTGCGGAGGGGTGCAGTCCAGTAGACAGATCAGGTGCGGAGCTGCACTGTCAAGCAGACAGAGCAGGTGCGGAGCTACGCAAGCTAGACTCAGCAGAAGTGTGGATATCTCACAGGTTTCTATTGGTGAAGTTGCAGACTTTTCTTGAAATATTTGTTGGCTGCCTTTTGTCTATTGTTGCAGAGTTCCGGGTTTAGATTACTCGTATTGCTTGAGGCTATTGGTTGATTCATTAGTTGATTGTAAAAGGAGATCGGTTGATTCACATGTACTTGATGATTATTTGATGTTCATGGATCTAGTCTGAAAATTGATGAAACGTGGTCCCTGGAAGAAAAGAAGTAGGTCAGCACCTACGTACTAGTAGCACATCTAGTACAAGAGCTAAGGGGGTTGTAGCTCCCTTCCAGGAGAGTCTGGAAAATGAGAGAGGGTTGTAGCTCTCTGCAGGTTGCAGTCTGCGTACTGGTAAAGGACTGCACCAGTACAGAATCATTGTAAAAGAAGTTTCTAATTGAAAGAAGATAGAGACACATTGCAGCAGGTGGTTTTCACCCACATTGGGTTTCCACCTTATATCTGGTGTTTTTTGGTGTGACTGTCTGTTTTTCTTCTTCCTGTTCATTATTATATGGTACTGACATTCAAATTAATGGTCAACATCTGAAGAATAAATTAAATTATAAATCTAGAGGGAATATTGAAAAGAATTCGATAATACTGATTCACCCCCCCCCTCTCAGTATTATTTCCAACAATTGGTATCATAGCAGGTCCTTCAGAAGAAGCTTGATTGCTTGAAGGAAGATCTATCACCATGAACAACTATGAGAGAGAAGCATCGATCAAGCCACCAATTTTTGATGGAACAAACTTCGTATATTGGAAGGTAAGAGTCACTGCCTATCTTCAATCTCTTGGTACAGAACTCTGGGATATCATAGTTACTGTTATCACCCCAAGAAACTCACCTAGGTTGTATATCAGTGATGCTCGGGAACATTACAAACTCAACAAATTTTTGTTGGATAAAATGATTGATGAATGGAAGAAATGCTGCACATTCAAGCCAAACAACCACTCCTACTATGATTTACCCCAGACATGGGTGAACACCCCCAAATTACAAGGCTTTTAAAAACCAATTACTCACAGCTTAAGAATAAGGTGATAATGGAGAAGACTGACCACACCGACAGATGCACAGGACCCTGTGATGGCTGGCTGCAACCAGTTAAGAGGTCTGTATATCTATTATCTAATACACAGACAGGATGACAGCTCTCTAGTATTCAACAACAGACATCTGCAAGCAATTTCAATGATACAACTAAATTCTAACACAGAGGTTGGATGATAGCCCCTCTGATGCTAAACATTCACAGACCATCAAATACATGCAAAGCAGACACAGCCTAGAACATAGAAGAAGTGAAAAGTGAGCAAGTAACGACAAAAGAAGCTTGTATTGGTTGGGAATGAAGACCAGACGCTGCAGGTCACATAGCAGTTACAGTCTCCAGAAGTTGAAACTCACAACAAACTCGCACTCAGCTAACACTCATCAAACTGATTACATCATTTTTCTTAGTATATATAGAGTTTGTCTACAAAAATCTCTGCTAGAGTATGCGTGGAGGTGTCTTAATGGATGACCAACCACATTTATAATTTGATATGGGTTTTCTGATTCATTCTGATTGTTTTAATGGATGAAGATGGCCTCCTGCTGTTCTGCTATACTTCTCGAGCTGGTGGAGTGGAATTCCATAACTGATACATGTGTTGATCTGCTCGAGGCTGGTCCTTTTTTTCCTTCGGCCATTCTGTCTTTAAATGAAGTTGGTGAGGAGTAATGGCGCAGATAGATAACCATCGTTGAATCACAGAGAACAACGGCGGAGATCGACTTGGAGGAAAATTTCAGGAGGAAAAGGGAACGAACAAACGAGAGCCGTCAGATCACTGGCGGACAGATTCGACAGCGGGGAAGCGATCGCAGTATCGCATCGACGGGAGACAAAAGGGGGAAGCCTTGATACAACTGTCGGATTGGGCGATTTGCGATTTGCGATCAGATCACATCGCGAAATCGCAATCGGCAGAAGACACGGTGAAACTTTAAGACACAGATGGCTGCGATTTGCAATAACGATCATATCGCATCGCATCGCAACGCTACATTGCATCGCAATGCTACATCGCATCGCAATATCGCAGTGCGGAAGACGAGGACGAAGATTTAACATGCCTGGCTACGATATGCGATAGCAATCCGATCGCATCGCAATATCGCAGCGGCGGAAGACATGGACGATAGGAGGCAGCGAGAAAATGTGCGATAGCGTTCAAATAGCACCGCAAAGGGAAGAAAACGGAAATAGCAGGATTATTAAGAGTATAATGGGCATGAAGGAAAAGGAAGAGAAGACCGCTGCGATCTGTCTTTTCTGAGCATAAACACGTGGCCAAGCTGATATTCGATCCTCCCAAAGGCTGAAGTATGTAGCAGAGCTAACACTGGCTCCTTCTGGGGATGAGATCCTCCCTGTGAGGTCTTCAAGAACCTGCAGACCAATGCCTTCGTACAAAACGAACTTAAAAACACTTGCCTAGTGTCCATTGGGCATGGAGTCAACTAAGCATACAACAGAAAACTAAATAAAAACAAAATATTTACAGCCTTTAAGGCCAAAGACCTTAAACAACATAATCTTTCAAAAACCGCCCATTAACTGGGCCATCAAAAACTGTTTCACCTCCCATACTTTTCAGCATGAAGGTGTTGTTCCCTTGAACCTGTGAAATGATGAAAGGCCCTGTCCAGAAAGCATCAAATTTCCCATGATTGCCTTTCTTTTCCTTCAGTGCATCCCATTTTAAGACCAAGTCACCAATTTGAAAACTATTTGTTTTTGCCTTCTTGTCGAAGGCTTCCTTGGTCTTTCTTTGATGTGCTGCAGCCTTTTCAACCAGTTGTTCTCTAATCTGATGCAGCTCTGTTAAATCAGTGATTCTGTTTGCCATATTTTCTTCTTCATTCTGTTCTTCTTGAAGAAATTTTGCCACAGGGAGAGTTAACTGAATTGGGAATATAGCCTTAGTGTTGTATACTAGCTTGAATGGAGAACTCCATGTAGATCTTTTAATGGTCACTCTATCGGCCCATAGTGCATGCTTGAGCTTTGAATCCCAATTCCTTTTATTGTCTTCTAACAATTTTTTAATTATCCTGATCAGGCTTTTATTAGAGGATTCCGCTAGACCATTTCCTTGTGGATACTAAGAGGTGGAATGAACAAGTTTAATGCCAATTGCATCACACATTTCCACCAACTCCTTTGCTCTGAAAGCTGCTGCATTATCTGTGACTAATTTGTGTGGACAACCAAATCTGCTGAAGATATTATCTGTTAAAAACTTCATGACCACATTATGATCAGCCTTCCTTGTAGGGACTGCTTCAATCCATTTTGTAAAATACTCCGTGGCAACTAATATCCACCTGTGTTGGCCACTGGAATGCGGATTGATTTCACCAATGAAGTCCAAGCCCCACTGCTGAAAAGGTCCTTTTGCAATTATTGGCTTCAGGGGCAGGGATTTCAGCTACTGCTTTCCTTCAAATCTTTGGCACCTGTCGCAAGCTTTAACAAAAACCAATACATCAGAAAATAACGTGGGCCAATAGTACCCAGCTCTGAGAATTTTGTGAGCTGTAGTTTTCCAATAATGATGCCCTCCACACTCGCTGGAATGAAACTGCTGCATGACTTCTCTTGACTTCTTTTTGTCCAGACACCTTAGAAATATCCCGGATGGATCCCTCCAGTAGAGCAGGGTATTATTGATGCAATATCTTGCTGCCCTGAGTTTCAACGTTCTAGCTTGACTTGTGCTTAAACCCGAAGGGATTTCTAGTTTCAACAAAAAACTAATTATTGCAGCATACCAATTACATGAGGCCAGATTCTCGACCACCGACTGTTTTTTCCTTGTTTCAATTGCGCTTTCCTCTTCTTGTACTTGACCATCTTGTGCAATCATGCCCAAGAGATCAATGTCTAAATGTCTGCAATTTTCTTCAGCCAACAACTTGGCAAGCCCCTGACCTCTTACCAGCTTGGTGGGCCTCAAGTCTATGTTAAACTCAATCATTTTTGCAATCCACTTAGCCCTTCTTCCATCAGCATCAGGTTGCGTTAGGACGTCTTTAATTGCAGCCGAAGGCACATATGCAATTATCTTTGAATGCAAGATATAAACTCTGAAAGCTTTTAAGGATTTAATAAGAGCATATGCCTGTTTCTCTATAATTTCATACCTTAGTTCGGCATCCCTCAAATTCTTGCTGAAAAATGCCACTGGATGTTCTGAACCTTCTTCATCTTGCTGCAACAGAACGGCTGCAATGGTATCCTCAGAGGCAAATGAAAATAGGTGAAACTCCTTACTATAGTCAGGACTTATTAATGTGGGAGCTTCCATAATAGCCTTCTTGATGGACTCAAAAGATTTTCTTGCTGTCTCAGCCCATTTTACCTCTGCTCCTTTTCTCAACATGGAGGTAACATGCTTTACCAGCTCAACAAAATTAGGAATGAACCTCCTTACAAAGTTAATTTTGCCCAGAAAAGATTGAATATCTTTCTTTGATCTCGGAATGGTCAACGCTTGAATTGCCTTGACTCTTTCTGGGTCAATTTGAACACCTGCAGCAGACACGATATGTCCTAACAGCTTGCCTTCATGCAAATAAAATTGTGATTTCTTCGAATTTACTGAAATCCCAAACTCCCTGCACTTCAAAAACACTTTTTTCAAATGCTGTAAATGATCATGATGGCTGCTGGAATAAACAGTTATATCATCAAGGTAGATGAGGACAAATTTGTCCTTCTCTCCCACAAACGCTATATCCATAGCCCTCTGAAAAGTGGCTCCAACATTCATCAATCCGAATGGCATTTTGGCATACATGAAAGTACCCCAAGGAGTGGTAAATGCAGTCTTTTCTTGATCATCTGGGTGCACAACAATCTGATTAAAACCTGAAAATCCATCTATGAAAGACATGACTTTAGCTCCTGAGACCTTTTGCAGCAAATGCTCCATCTTTGGCAAAGGATAATTGTCTTTTTTTGAGCATTTATTCAAATTTCTAAAATCAATGCACAGTCTGATTTCTCCATTCTTCTTCCTTACCACCACCAAATTAGCTACCCATTTAGAATACCTGAGGGGCACTATGATCTTGGCAGCCAGCAATTTTTTAATTTCCTTTTCAATTAATGGAAGAAGCATTGGGTTTATTGGCCTCAGCTTCTGTTTAAAAGGAACTGAATCTTTCTCAAGAGGGATTTTGTGCTGAATTATGTTCTCGTCATATGTTTTCAGATCACTATATTCCCAAGTAAACACATCAGCAAATTGCCTTATTAATTTACAGTATTTAGAACTTTGGTCAGCTGACAAACGAGTGAACAAATTCACATACCTGGGCTGACCTGGGCTTCCTATATCATGCTTACAAACTGCAGATTGATCTTCTTTTTGGGCAGCTTTGTAAGGCACATCATTTTGGTCAAACAGTCTCTCAAGAGGAATTAAACATTTAGGAATATGGTTACTAGGAAGTTGGACAATGTTGCTTTTGCCAATCTTACTTCTAAGCTGGGATTGGGTATTTTCTAACAAGGCATCATTTTCTTGGTCAATTTGCATTTCAGAAAACTCATCAATGACTTGGAGAAATCCGTTAATCTCACCATCATCATCGAAAATTTTCTGATGCAGGACATTGTCAGGCAGGGATGGTCTATATTTCATTTGTACTTCATACACTAGTTTGGGAGGCATTGGGGGAATAAATAAACTAGCAGAAACAGCAAGAGAATCAGCAAGCTGATTTTGGCTTCTAGGAATATATGAGATACAGAAAAAATTGAAAGAATCTCTCATACTCCATACCTCATCTCTGTATGCTCTTAGCCTTGGGTGCTTTGCTTGAAATGTTCTATTTACTTGCTGGATAATCAAATTAGCATCTCCAAACACCTTCAAGTTATTGATTCCTCTGTCTTTTGCTGCATTGAGGCCTAATAGCAGTGCTTCATATTCTGCTATATTGTTCGTCACTTGAAAAACTAGCTTAAAAGACAGTTGAATGCTTTCTTGTTGTGGAGATACTAGCACCATCCCTGCTCCTGCAGTCTCCTTGGTGCATGCTCCATCAAAGAACATCTCCCAAATTTGACTTCCTTGCTCTTGCTCAGCGTGAACAATTGGTTTCCTGATTTGCATCAAGGCCTTTTGAGATTCCTCTATTTGGAGAATACATTCCAAAATCAATGTCCATTGCATATATAGGATGATTTGCAAGATTCTTCTCATCACTGATGATGTATGCCAATTGTGCTTCTCTATACAACCTCCTGCTTTCTCCTCCAAATACTGTGACAGTTGCATAAGATAGGTCATTCTGTAATGTCCCACCCAGTCTCTTAATCCATCCTCTAGACAACAACATGCCAAACTTAGGAGGGACATCTGCCACCACAATATCCATCATCATACTCTTCATAGGCAGTTGGGTAATGGTAATGGCCAGATCCTTAATTAATCCAAGACATTTCACCTTCCTTGAATCAAAAGAAAATAAATCATGATAGGGTCTAGTGATATCAAGGCCTAACTCTTCCATGACAGTTTTAGGCATTAAATTGTGGCTGGCCCCTGTGTCTAGCAGACAATTGTGGAGGATTTTATCATGGATGGTTAATGAAACATAGAAAGATGGAGAATTATTATCAGCAGGTTGAATCATGGGGCTAAGCACAACAGCAGGCTTGTCATCTTGCAAATTGACTAAGTCAATGGAGATTTGTTTGGTCTCTAGCTCAATGGCTTCAAGGATAGGCTTTCTAAATAATTTACTCTTCACCAACTCAACCAAAGGCATAGATATCTTCAATTTTTGGACCTCTGACTCAAAGCTGAACGAAGAAAATGATTTATCAGCAATTTTTACCTCTTGAACTGGAGCTTTGATGGTGACAGGATCAGCTGATGGTCTTCTTTGCTTGATCCTCTGCGGTTCTACTTGGACGGCAACACTTTATGCAGGATCCTCCTTGGAATTTTTTACATTAGATCTCAGGTTATATCTCTGCTGTTGTTCACTAGATTGCAGCACAACACCCCTGTCCCACATCTGACTGTTTTTCTCTTGCAGCAATGACTCTTCATATTCAGCCAATGTTAAAAATGCAGCGCTGCCTTTATCTTCCATGCAGTGAATTTTATCTTCATCCTCCTCAAATTGTTCCTCCTCCATGACTACATTCTGGAAAGGAGCCTTAACTTTCTGATCTTCTTTTGACTCTTCACCCCTTTGCATTATTTGTAACTGATCATTTACTCTTCTGAATGGATTTGGATTTCTTGGAGCAAATGTGTTCTGCTGCCTTGTTTTGCCTGAATTCTGCTCAACCTTAAGCTTAGAAATTTCAGCGGCCAACGACTCTATTACTTTAGTCATTTTATCTAATTTAGGCTCTGAAGTTGAGGCAGAGGAAGAAGAAGTCTCACTGGCCCTCTTTCTTCTGTCAGCATGACCTTTAAGTTTTTCTGCTGCCATGATATTAGATTCCACCTCTAGGGCTGCATCTTGCATATCAGCCAAGGTAGCACAACGTCTTTCTCTCAACAACAAGCAGAAATCAGCATCAAAAGCATTAGCATATGTGAGTTTGGTAGCTGTGGGAGTAGGCTTTACCTCAGCTGGTATTTTACTATACATCCTATTAAATCTTTTATTAAAGTCAGGAAAAGACTCACCCTTCTCTCTTTTCAAGTTTCCGAACTCAGTATGATAATACAACAAGTCCTTCTTATCTCCCCATTGCTTCAAAAATGCATCATCTAATGCTTCTATATCAGTTATTGATCTCTGGGGTAATTCTCTAAACCACTTCCTAGCCTCCCCATCAAGGCTCTGGACAAAAACTCTCATCCACACATCATTCTCACTTATATCCAAATTGTCAGCATAACTGTAAAAAGATTCTAAATGTTCTTCTGCTGTTACTCCCTCTATTCCAGTGAATTTGGGCATATACTTCTGATATTCTCCCACAGGCATAGGATTTAAAGGCACAGGCAACACCAACGGTCCGTATCTAGTAGCTACAATTCTTTCTATTCTCGTAGGTGCTTGTTGTCCTGCCATGATTGGAGTATTTGGAAGGATGCTAACAGATGGAGGGGAAGGAAGCAATATGATGGATGGTAATGAATACGGGATGTTTTGGATTGAATGGGAAGCTTTCTTTGGACTGAGATTCAAAGGGGAACTAACTGAACAAGGGGCTGAACTAATCTCTGAAGGAACTTGCTTATTAACAGTGCTGATTTTTAAATCTTGAAACTGTAAATCTTCAGCAACAACTTTATCTTTCAGAGAAGAATTAGACTTCTTAGGCTTACCTGATCCTGATGCCCCTTTTTGTGATGATTTCTTTGATTTAACAGTCCTCTCAGGGTCAAGCAACGGTTCAGCTGGAGACTTCTGAGGATTTCTTCGGGTATGTCTCACAAACTGAGCCAGAACTTCAGTGTGGAGTCGCCAAAGGATAGTCTTCCACCAATGGAGTCGCCAGACAAATGATTACAACTGAAATACTGCGTTCAAACCTTGTCTGTCATCAAAGCTTGAAACTATGTCGTTCTCCCAGGGAAGCTGAGCTTCGATTCTCCTCTCCCCGGCAACGGCGCCAATTAATGTTATCACCCCAAGAAACTCACCTAGGTTGTATATCAGTGATGCTCGGGAACATTACAAACTCAACAAATTTTTGTTGGATAAAATGATGGATGAATGGAAGAAATGTTGTACATTCAAGCCAGACAACCACTCCTACTATGATTTACCCCAGACATGGGTGAACACCCCCAAATTACAAGGCTTTTAACCACCAATTACTCACAGCTTAAGAATAAGGTGATAATGGAGAAGACTGACCACACCGGCAGATGCACAGGACCCTCTGATGGTCGGTTGTGACCAGTTAAGAGGTCTGTATATCTATTATCTAATACACAGACAGGATGAAAACTCTCTGGTATTCAACAACAGACATCTGCAAGAAATTTCAATGATACAATTAAATTCTAACACAGAGGTTGGATGATAGCCCCTCTGATGCTAAACATTCATAGACCATCAAATACATGCAAAGCAGACACAGCCTAGAACATAGAAGAAGTGAAAAGTGAGCAAGTAACAGCAAAAGAAGCTTGTATTGGTTGGGAATGAAGACCAGACGCTGCAGGTCATATAGCAGTTACAGTCTCCAAAAGTTGAAACTCACAGCAAACTCGCACTCAACTAACACTCATCAAACTGATTACATCGTTCTTCTCAGTATATATAGAGTTTGTCTACAAAAATCTCTGCTAGAGTATGCGTGGAGGTGTCTTAATGGATGACCAACCACATTTATAATTTGATATGGGTTTTCTAATTCATTCTGATTGTTTTAATGGATGAAGATGGCCTCCTGCTGTTCTACTGTACTTCTCGAGCTGGTGGAGTGGAATTCCATAACTGATACATGTGTTGATCTGCTCGAGGCTGGTCCTTTTTGTCCTTCGACCATTCTGTCTTTAAATGCAGTTGGTGAGGAGTAATGGCGCAGATAGATAACCATCGTTGAAGCACAGAGAACAACGGCGGAGATCGACTTGGAGGAAAATTTCAGGAGGAAAAGGGAACGAACAAACGAGAGTCGTCAGATCACTGGCAGACAGATCCGACAGCGGGGAAGTGATCGAAGTATTGCATTGACGGGAGACAAAAGGGGGAAACCTTGATACAATTGTCGGATTAGGCGATTTGCAATTTGCGATCAGATCGCATCGCGAAATCGCAATCAACAGAAGACACGATGAAACTTTAAGACACAGATGGTTGCGATTTGCGATAGCGATCATATCGCATCGCATCGCAACGCTACATCGCATCGCAATATCACAGTGCGGAAGACGAGGACGAAGATTTAACATACCTGGCTGCGATATGCGATAGCAATCCGATCGCATCGCAATATCGCAGCGGCGGAAGACAAGGACGATAGGAGGTAGCGGGAAAATGTGCGATAGCGATCAAATAGCACCACAAAGGGAAGAAAACGGAAATAATAGGATTATTAAGAGTATAATGGGCATGAAGGAAAAGGAAGAGAAGACCGTTGCGATCTGTCTTTTCTAAGCATAAACACGTGGCCAAGCTGATATTCAATCCTCCCAAAGGCTGAAGTATGTAGAGAGCTAACAGATACAGGGTACACTTTTCCGTCAGCAACACCTATAGATTCGGCTGGTAAGAAGCAATATGAAAAAAATGCAAAGGCTGTCAATACTCTATTAGGATGTCTATCTCAATCAGAATTCATCAAGGTTATGCAATATAAATTCGCAAAAGACATATGGGACAAGATTGTTCTGACCTATGAAGGAGATGAACAGGTAAAACGAGCAAAACTTCAAACCCTCAGAATTCAGTATGAAAATCTCAGAATGCACAATGATGAAAGTGTGGCTAACTATTTCCTTCGTGTAGATGAGATTGTTAATTGTATGAAAAACTTGGGTGAAGAAATAAAAGAGGTTTTTGTGGTTGAAAAAGTTCTAAGATCTTTGTCTCCTAAGTTTGAATCAAAAGTTTCTGCAATAGAAGAAAAGGAGAATCTACGGAATCTTACCGTGTCACAGCTGCACGAAATTCTAATTGCTTACGAAATGAGGAAAGGAGGACCATCAGACAGGAGAGAAGTTGCATTCAAGGCTTCAGGCAGAGGAGATTACTATGAGTCATGACATCTATAAGAATAAGAAGAAGAATCAAATTTTGTCAAGAACCTTCAACGAGGTGCTGGAAGATTCAGAGGTAAGTTACCCTTCAAATGCTTTGCTTGTGGAAGAGTCGGTCACTATATTGCAAAGTGTCCTCATAAAGATAAGCTTGATAAAGGTAAGGAACCTGTCAGATGGAACAAGAAACATAATGTAAATAAGAAAAGTTATTACACTCATGAAGACAGTGATGGACTTTCAAATAGTGACGAAGATGAACAAGGTAACAATTATAGACTCTTAATGGCTTTTGAAGATGATGATTTCATGGATGCTATAGATGAAGAAGGTCTGTATGAAGAGATTTCTAAACTCAAAATTTGTTTAGAAGAGAAAAATATGATTATTGATACTCTGCAATTCCAACTGGCTGAAAAAGAAAAACTTCATGAAAAGTTAGAATGTGAAATTGTTGGTCTTAGAAAAGAGATTGAGAAAACAAAAGCTCTTAATCTTAAATTTGTTAAAGGATTTGAAACTCTGGATGAGATTATCAATGTGCAGCGTTCTCCACTAATCAAGATAGGTCTGGGATATAATGAAGAAGCATCTCAAGCATCCACCTCCAAAATTTATCTTGATGCAGCAAGGAGGAGTGAGCAAAGGCCTAATAGAAATCATCAGGTAAATCAGGGACAGTTTACCTCAAGAATGAACAAAGACTATCAGGTAAATCAGGGGAAATCTACCTTAAGGAAAAACAGAAGCTACAACCAGCCTCAGGTAAAACCTTCTCAATTTGCCTCAAGAATGGATGTCAATAGAAACTACAATCATTTGGCTGGTAGATTTGATAATCACAGGAGTTTCTTCAATGGCCAATGTTTCTCTTGTCATAACTTTGGCCACAAAGCAGCTCAATGTGTTTCCTATAAGACAATCATGACTAAAGAAGCTCAAAAACAAAAGAGCATGACTGGGATCGTGAAAAGAACCTACAATAACTTTTCTTCTCTTGAAAATGAAATAGAATGCTCTATTTGTAACAACTTCAGTCATGAAGATTCTGAATGCAGGAGCAGGTTTCGGCAGACAACTCAGAAGGAGCAAGCCTCAAGTGTCAAAACATGGAGAATGAAGGAACCACAACCAGAGAGATGTGGTATAGCTTTATATGCAGAAGGGCAAGAATATCAATGGTACATTGACAGTGGTTGTTGGAAACACATGACGGGTGATAAGGAAAAACTCCAGTCATATAGTTCCTTAGAGAAGGAGAAGAAGGTCTCTTTTGGTAATGACACCCCTGCGCTCATAAAAGGTAAAGGTTCTATTCAGTTGAAAGAAAAGGTCAAAGATGGAAATGTTATGTATGTTGATGGGTTAAAGCATGATTTATTGAGTGTTAGTCAAATGTGTGATCAAGGAACGGAGGTAATATTTCGATCAAATGGATGTAGTGTTTGTGATCTTGAAACAGGAAAAACAGTGATCAAAGGCATAAGGACTCCAAATAATTTATACATATTCAAAGAAGGACAACATCAATGCTATCTAAGCAAGAACGATGAACATTGGTTATGGCACAGAAGATTGGGGCATATTAGCTTCTCACAGATAAGGAAAGCATGTAAATACTAGGCAGTTCGTGGTCTTCTAGACATCAGAATTCCAGACAATACAATTTGCAAATCGTGTCAATTTGGTAAGCAAACCAGAACTAACTTCCCTAAGAAGGAAGGATCAGCTCGCAGGCCACTTGAACTTGTCCATACTGATGTATGTGGCCCATCTAGGAAAAGGTCACCTCGAGGAGAAGAATATTTCATATTATTCATTGACAACTTTTCCAGGATGTGTTGGATAGGACTTATGAAGCACAAAGACGAAGCCTTTGAAAAGTTCAAATCATTCAAAACCTTGGTGGAGAACGAATCAGATCACAAAATCAAATGCCTCAAGTCTGATAGAGGTGGGGAGTTTACCTCGAATGAATTTTTCGACTTTTGTGAAGAACATGGAATAAGAAGGGAATTCTCTACAGCTAGGACTCCTCAGCAAAATGGAGTAGTGGAAAGGATGAACAGAACGGTTCAACAAATGGCTCGTGCTATGCTTGATGAGTCTGGAACTCCCGCAACCTTCTGGGGTGAAGCCGCATTTTCTGCAGTTGTTATTCTCAACAAGACAAATATTTGGGTGAACAACACTCAAACTCCTCATGAGCTCTAGTATGGTGAGACTCCTTCGGCAAAACATTTCAAAAATTTTGGAAGCAAATGCTATATTAAAAATAATGATGAAAATCTTGGCAAGTTTGAACCTAGAGCAGATGAAGGCATTCTCCTTGGTTATTCTCCTCACAGCAAAGCATACAAATGTTACAATAAAAGGCTTGGAAGAATTGTCGACAGCATTGATGTAGTGGTGGATGAAAAAGACATTCCCAAGCAGGTAAGATCTGAAGACTCCGAAGATGATGAGGGCTATCCATCAACATCAAATCAGATTCATGATGAAGAAGAAACCCATGAGGCACCAGAGGAACAGAAAAGGATAGAAGAAAAGACTCCATCCAGGTATGTTCAAAAGAATCATCTAGAATCTCAAATTTTGGGGCAAAAGGAGGCATGCATACAAACAAGAAGAACAATTGCAGAAGCTTCAAGCTATTTGGCATTACTTCCCTCTACTGAACCACAAAATGTAAGAGAGGCATGCAAAGATGAATGCTGGGTCAAGGCAATGGATGAAGAACTTGAACAGATTGAAAGGAATAACACTTGGGAATTGGTTCCTAGACCAAAAGATAAGAATGTCATAGGGACAAAGTGGATTTTCAAAAATAAACTAAATGAAAATGGAGATGTGGTTATAAACAAGGCAAGACTTGTTTGTAAAGGATATGCGCAACAAGAGGGCATAGACTTTGAAGAAACCTTTGCACCAGTTGCTAGACTTGAGGCTATAAGAATGTTCCTTGCTCTCTCTAGCTTTCAGAAGTTCAAAGTATTTCAGATGGACGTAAAATCTTCCTTTCTGAATGGAGACTTGAATGAAGAAGTGTACATTGAACAACCAGATGGGTTCATCCTTGGAAATGATCCAAATCTTGTATGCAGGCTCAAAAAGGCTCTCTATGGTCTTAAACTAGAGCGTGGTATTATCGGTTGGATAAATATCTTCATCAACAAGGTTAATAAAAGGATCAACTGACAGCAATCTATATATAAAGGTTGAATATGAAAAATTGCTAATACTTGTTATGTATGTAGATGATATCATCTTTGGCAGAAATGAAGAAGACATGAGTCAAAAGTTTGCCTTGGTGATGCAAAAGGAGTTTGAAATGTCCATGCTTGGTGAGCTCACATATTTCCTTGGTTTGCAAGTCCAACAAAACAAAGACGAAATTTTTCTATCACAAACCAAGTATCTCAAGCAGATCTTAAATAATTATGGGATGGAGGATTCGAAACCAGTATGTACTCCTATGGTAACAGGATGCAGCCTCAGCGCGAATGATGAGTCGGCAGCAGTACATCAACCAACCTATAGATCCATGATTGGTAGTCTGCTCTATCTAACAAGTACCCAACCAGACATTATGCATGCAGTGGGAATAGTTGGAAGGTTTCAGGCAAATCCAAAGGAAACTCATCTTCAGGTAGTTAAGAGAATCTTCAAGTATCTTCAAGGAACTCAAAACTATGGCTTATGGTATCCTAATGGTACAGACCTCACACTTCATGCATACACAGATGCGGATTGGGCAGGGAGCGTGGATGACAGGAAAAGCACTAGTGGTGGTGCATTCTTCATGGGTCCTAGATTAGTATCTTGGTTCAGCAAGAAACAAAGCTCTATTGCATTATCTACAGCTGAAGCAGAATATGTAGCTGCTGCATCTTGCTGCACACAACTCCTTTGGATGATGCAAACATTGCAAGACATGCAAATCACTTGTACTCCACCTATCTCCATCTTCTGTGATAATACAAGTGCAATCAGTATTTCAAAGAACCCAGTCATGCACTCAAAGACCAAGCATATACCTATCAAATATCATTTTCTTCGGGAACAAGTGCTAGAACAAAAGGTCAAATTGGAGTATGTTCCCTCTAAGGAACAAGTTGCTGATATACTCACCAAACCGCTGCCCAGGGAGACCTTTGAATACCTCAGGCAAAAGTTGGGGGTAGTTGATGCATCATCCTGCTATTGAATCTTGTCTGTTTCAGAGATTGTTGGTTGTACGCAAGTTTCATATGGGGAATACGCGTACATTCGCTGGTTTATGGATTGGTCAAATACCAAATGGCGCAAGTTCAGGGGGAGCATATATTCTTCTAATAATGCATTGTTGGCATTATTGTAGAAGATCTTGGAGGAGCAAATACCGAAGGAGAACATGGAAGCTGATCTGAATATTGTTGCTAATGTTTTGTCTCTATGTCTTATATTTCTTTTGTCAAGGTCATGTAACGGCCTATGTCTGGGATGAATGATATAATGTACTTGGTTGTCATATGTAAATTTCTGATGTAACCCCACTAGGTTGGGAGGATGATCCCCACTTGATTGGGTGATGAATGTATGTATAGAGTCTTTTGGTGATAGGAAGGTCATTTATGATGCATGGTGGATTATGGTTCTTCTTGAAGAAAATTTCTTTTGCAGATCTGGCCTACAGTCAAGGGGAGCACGATCAGTACAGCAGAGCAGAGTTTTCAGCATGTTCTCAGGGGGAGCATAACCCTTTGCCCTTGATGACAAAGGGGGAGAATGACTTTGAGGATCTTGGGGTTGCCATCAAGTCCAAAGGGGGAGATTGTTGGCATTATGACTCAGGTTTGGCGTTATGGCATAGGTGTTGTCCTTGATGGCAACTCACTCAAGTGGAAAATCATTGTTCAGGCTCTCAAAATCATAGAAAATGAGATACCCGCAGGTGAGCCTAACAAAAGTTGCGGACCCGCAGGTGCCCCGAACAAGAAGTGCGGGCATACCCGCAGGTTCTCTGAACAAAAGGTGCGGGCGTCAAATTCACTCACTTCAATGCAGAGAAGCGTGCACACGTGGGAATTTTTATGATTGATCCATGGTATTTAGTCCCACGTGTTTGATCCTATGGTTTTGGTTCGTGGTATAGCATCTAAAATATTGAACCCCGGTTTTGGGTCCCTTGTATTGGCTTTCTATGGTTTTGATCCATGGTTTGTGTAAGGGCTTACCTATAAAAATGAAAGGAGATCATTTGGCTAGGCACTAATGTGTTGAATATCTTAAGTGGAACAAGATCTGAAATACTTGTAATCGGTTAATACATAAAATTAAACCTGAGCATGAGAAGACTGATCAATTGAGGGGTTGTGATCTCTTTGGCGAATGATCAGATCTGTGGATCTGACAGTCAGGGGTACAATTGAGGACTGATAAAGTGTTTATATACAGAGATCTGCAGGCGAGATACGGCTCAGGTGCGGAGGTGCGCAGTCCAGTAGACGGCGCAGTTGCAGAGGTACGCAGTCTAGTAGATGGCACAGGTGCGGAGGTCCGTAGTGTAGTAGACAGCGCAAGTGTGGAGGTGCGCAGTCCAGTAGACGGCACAGGTGCGGAGGTACGCAATCCAGTAGATGGCGCAGGTGCGGAGGTCCGCAGTGCAGTAGACGGCGCAGGTGCGGAGGTGCACAGTCCGGTAGACGGCGCAGGTGCGGAGGTGCGCAGTCTAGTAGACAGATCAGGTGCGGAGGTGCGCTGTCGAGCAGACAGAGCAGGTGCGGAGCTACGCAGGCTAGACTCAGCAGAAGTGCGGATATCTCGCAGGTTTCTATTGGTGAAGTTGCGGACTTTTCTTGAAATATTTGTTGGCTGCCTTTTGTCTATTGTTGTAGAGTTCTGCATTTATATTACTGGTATTGCTTGAGGCTATTGGTTGATTCATTAGTTGATTGTAAAAGGAGATTAGTTGATTCACATGTACTTGATGATTATTTGATGTTCATGGATCCAGTCTGAAAATTGATGAAACGTGGTCCCTGGAAGAAAAGAAGTAGGTCAACACCTACGTACTAGTAGCTCAGCTAGTACAAGAGCTAAGGGGGTTGTAGCTCCCTTCTATGAGAGTTTGGAAAACGAGAGAGGGTTGTATCTCTCTGCAAGTTGCAGCCTGCCTACTGGTAAAGGACTGCACCAGTACAGAATCATTGTAAAAGAAGTTTCTAATTGAAAGAAGATAGAGACGCATTGCAGCAAGTGGTTTTCACCCACATTGGTTTTCCACCTTATATCTGGTGTTCTTTGGTGTGACTGTCTGTTTTTCTTGTTCCTGTTCATTATTATATGGTACTGATATTCAAATTAATGGTCAACATCTGAAGAATAAATTAAATTATAAATCTAGAGGGAATATTGAAAAGAATTTGATAATACTGATTCACCCCCCCTTTCAGTATTATTTCCAACAGTGCTAGTGAGCACGAGTGGTCCCTTATCCTTTGGCAGGTGTCCTGACTGCTCTTCCTTATACCGCCACTTGTCATGGTGTTATATCCTATTCGTGCTAGTGAGCACGAGTGGTCCCTTATCTTCCACCCCGTCAAGCTAATAGGTTTTCATTTTAATAATAATTTATTTTATTAATAAATTTTTGATAATACTAACCTATTTTAGTGTTGACCCTTAATTAACATTAGAATATTAGTTACTTTGACTATATATCATTTTACTGTTGACCCTTAATTAACATTAGAATATTATTTAGCCATTTTTTATATAGTCGTTAATGGTCGCACTTAGCCGTTTGGAAGATCTGCTCTTCCTATTTAACCCACAGCTATGATCTTACTCAGCTATGATCTTACTCCTCAACTTGTCCTGATGAAGCTATGATCTTACTCCTCAACTTGTCCTGATGATGATCTTACTCCTCAACTTGTCCTGATGATGAACCACACTTGTTGGTTCGAAACACGTAGCTTTTAACTATTAATATTTGTTTCATTATATAGTAAGCCAATAATATTTAGCTATAGTGAGCAACTGTTAAAGATGGAAAAAATGTATTCCATTTTTTTTTTAATTTTAAATATTTAAATTATTATTATTATATTTTTATTTTAATTGGTTTGTTCATTTTGACATAAAGGCATTATAATTTTTATTTAATTATCAATAATTATTAGGTAAATATTAGAAATTTAATCTCTGCCAAATATCCACCAAATTTTTTAATAATAATTATGGATAAAATATTGAGATTTCTTTTAAATATAATAATGCCCCCTTTTCAAAGAGGAAAAACAATCTATCTTTCATTAAATAAAACAAAAATATAATTACATTTTCAACTTGCTAAAGTCCCCAAAATTAATCGCTAAAGGAAAAGATAGTAATGCCCTTTTTACTCTTTCATTTAATTAAAAAATGTTATGTTTAAAAATATTAAATTTTATTTGGTTTTTTTATGACGTTGAATTTTTATGGTTTATTGTTATTCAACTATACATTTTTTTGTTATGTGTTTATTTTATTTTTTTATAAGTAATAATTAAAATAAAATAAAATTATAATTTAATTAATTTTTATGATTTTTTAAAATTTTAATAGTATGAAATGTAACATGAAATAACTGTCATATACCAATTTATATGTTTATCTATATTTATCAGATTATACTGTTTGTTTATTTGTTTGTTTGTTTGTTTGTTTTTTTTTTTTTTTTTGGTGAAACTCACTTTCACTGTATTAAAGTTATTTTGTTAGAGTATGCTGCCCATACACAGAAACCAGAGCAATAACATAGTGACTCTTAAGATTACAAGTTTTCCTTTTCAACAGTTTGGACAACAAAAGGACAACAAAACGAAAACATAATCCATGAATACATACACATGCACAAGAGCAGAACTGTGGGAGTCACAAAGTAAATATGACTAATCTGAAACAAAATTGAGCTACCCATTGACAGTTAAAACACAGAATGTGGGAGTTCTGTTTGACAAAATAAATATGAAGAGAGCCACCACTAAACTGGTTTAGCCGAAGTGAAAGCCATTGGAACATCACCAGCCTCAATTGCACCACCCACAAACCTCTGGTTAACCAAGGAGCACATCCACATTAACAATAAGCAACCACGAAACATGAAGAGTTGTGATGAGAGCCATACCAAGAAAACCCATGATGGAACCATACAAAAGCAGACCATCCACCGACCATATGTCTTTCGAGAGCCCTGACATCAATTGTGAGCCATCATAGAGTTGCCATAGTGCACTCCCACCCCATCAACACTATCCCCAAATCAACGAAGCATGAGCCAAGCAAGCCATGCGCGTAGCAATTCCGGGGATCATGAGTCAGGAGAGACATAGGAGGGAGGCATTCAATTGGCACAATGGATGCAACCGAGCTTATCATATTAGGACCCAAATTCCACAATATCGAGTCCAACCTGCAAGAGTGAGACAAAACCAAACCTGCAATACATGAGGCCATTGCTGGACAATCAGAGAGTTGCTCGTGGGATGAAGGATACTCAAAGCCGCCTGCTCACCGAGAGGAAGCCAAGCCTTTATCGTGAGAGACACACCATTACCATGAGAAGAAGCCACCTGCTCACCGAGAGGAAGCCCAGCCTTCGTCGTGAGAGACACACCATTAACATGAGTCGAATATGACAGGGAAGTCCCCATCTTCCCCATGCACTCTGAGGAGGATGAAAGGTGTAGAGAGCGACGACAATGCTGACACTCCACCTTTGCAAGGACCAGTGCAAACCAACGAAAGGAAGGTAATGAAGGGAGATAATCAAGAATGTGGGCAATGGGCATGGCAAAAGGTAGGCACAAAGATTGCAGAAAGGAGAAATGACTATGATTGATAGCACACCTGATAAAATCTGGTTGGGCCAACTTGTTGATTATTTAAAAGAACATTTATTTATTTGTTTAAAAGAACATTTATTTATAGAGTTCAGGCTTCTATAATCCATATCAAGTTTGTGAGAGATTTTTCAGCGAAAATCACATGGAATACCATTTGTGTTTCGAATCAACTAGTGTGGTTCATCGTCAGGACAAGTTGAAGAAACGGATCCAGCTTAGCGTGTTAAATAGTCTGAGCAGAGCCTCCAACGGCTAACTTGACCAATGGCTAGTTTGACTCTAGGACCGGGGTCAAAATTATTTTATTAATTTAATTAGTAATATTTACAAATATTTTATATATTTTTATATATTTTTAAGAGATTAGGGTATTCCATGTGATTTTCACCTAAAAATCTCTCACAAACATTTATTTGTTTTCGAATTTAAGTTTCTATGATTTATATCTGGATTTTGCAATATTTTGTAAAAATTACATTGCAAAAATTTTGTAAATGCGTTTCAAAACCATTCAGTATGGTGGTAATGTGGTTCATGATGAAACTTGTAGACAAAATTTATGTAAATTTCTACAATGTAATAATTTTTACCGAAAGATATTTCAAAATCAACATCTATTTGCTTAACCTATTCTAAGCTGAAAGATATCTCAAAATCAACATCTATTTGCTTAACTTATTCTAACCTGAATTTTTACCGAAAAATATCTCAAAATCAACATCTATTTGCTTGACTTATTCTAACTTGAATTATTTTTCTATGTAAATCATCACCAGGCAAAAACAAAATTGGGTATATGATAGATTTTTGGGCGAAAATCACATGAGAGACCATTTGTCGACGCGTTTCGAACCAACCAGTGTGGTTCATCGTCAGGACAAGTTGAAGAACAGATCCAGCATACCCTGTTTAAATAGCTAGAGCAGAGACACCAACGGTTACCTGGGCAAAAAGTTGACTTAAGGAACAAGGTCAAATTTAGTTAAATTAGGTATAAAATAAATATATAAATGAAAATTAAGAAAATAAAAATAAATTAAAAATGGTACCATTAGTTAGGTAAAATTAAAGAGAAGAAGTTACCAAACGGAACTTCTCTTTTAATATATAAATATGTAAACAAATTAATGGGTTAATTAGTTAGAAATAATAAATAAATAAATTAGAACCGTAGAATAAAAATTAAATAGTCCAATAAAAGAGGAAATAAGGATTAGAAAATAAAATAAAATAATTATAGTTAGTTATAGGTATTAAAAACTAAAAGGAAAGTGGTTATATAACGGATAAATAAATAAAATTAATTAATAAAATAAAATAAAAATGTAAGAATAATTAAAAGATAAAAATATTAAAAGTAATAAACATATAAATGGGTTATTTGGAAATAATAAATAATAATAATAATAAGAAACATAATAATAATTATAATAATAGAATTAAGTTATAGAAAATAAATAAATAAATAATAATAAAAATAAAAAATAAATAAATAAATAATAATACTGATAAAGATATAAATAAAAATAAAATAAAATAAGAAAAACGATAATAGTATTTCATAATCGTTTATTATATTAGTAATAGTTTGTAAATAAATAAATAATAATTAAAAATATAATAAATAATAATTAAGTTATTAAATAAATAATAATAATAATAATAAATAGAATTAAGTTATTAAAAATAAATAAATAAAAATAAAATAAATAAATAACTAATAATAATAATAAAAATAAAATAAGAGACAAGAAAAACGATTACTAGATAATAGTATTTAGTAATAGTTTATTATATAATAGAATTTAGTAATAGTTTATTATTTGCATTTATAATAGTAACTGTTTAATAAAGTAATTGTTTAATAGTTACTTATTTGTATTTTTAATAGTAATTGTTTAATAAATAATAGTAAAGGATTAATAAATAATAATAATAAAAATATAAATAATAATAAGAGACAAGAAAAACGACTAAGAAGAAAGCGCTGGGACCCAGCACCTACTGATTTTCCATCCATCATCTCTATTGAGATTGTTGGGTCTCTTTTCAATCTCAATAGCTTCCCTAAATTTCCTATGATGGAAATGCGAAACCCTAGCGATAACACTAGCTTCCTCAATGCAAACATGATGATTGGTTTTTTCTACATGTTCAGCTAAAGCGGAAGACTTAGCTCTCCTATGCTTAAGGTCAGCAGTGTGCTCACTAATCCTCTGATTAATGGAGCGACCGGTTTCTCCAATATAAGGGGTCCCACAGGAGCAGGGGATAATATAAAACCCTTTCATATCTTTGGGGTCAATAGGATCCTTAACTGATCTGAGGGACGAATGAATGGTGCTAAGGGGCCTAAAGGTCACGGGGACACTATGCATCCTGAGAATCCTTGCAACCTTATCAGTGGTCCCTTGAACGTAAGGAAGATGGACACCTGGAATCTGTTCCTTAGGTTCCCTTTTTGACAGAGAATTCTTGGCGGCTTTTCGGAAAGCCTTCTGACCCAAGTATCTACTATAACCATTCTCAACAAAGACATCAAGGAGATGGGATTTTTCTTTCTCAAAACTCTTATTATCCGAGATCCTTAGGGCCCGAGTAGCAAGGGTATTGAGAACACCCATCTTTTGAGCTGGGAAATGGTGAGAATTGGCATGAAGATACTGCTCAGTATGAGTTTTCTTTCGAAAAACCTGGTGGGCGATGGAACCACAATCATTCTTCGAAATAAGAATATCAAGGAATGGGAGGCACCCATCAACCTCCTGCTCCTTAGTGAACTTAATGGCAGAGGATTGATTGTTGAGATGCTCAAAGAAAAGATCTAATTCTTTTTGGCCATGAGACCAAATGACATTAGTATCATCCACATATCTTTTCCAGAGCTTAGGCAAGAGACGAGAAGAATTCAGAGCCTTAGACTCAAAATCTTCCATAAAGAGATTGGCAACAACAGGGGACAGGGGGGAACCCATGGCGACACCACAGGTTTGCTCGAAGAACTCCCCCTCAAAACTGAAAAAGGTGGAAGTGAGGCAGATCTCAACCAACTTGGCCGTGTCAGGGTCAGTTAGGCGGTAGATCACCTCCAGGGCCTCCTTAATAGGAATGCAAGTGAACAAGGATACAACATCAAAGCTAACAAGAATGTCCCCAGGGTCAAGCTTAATGTCCTTAAGTTCATCAATAAAGGAAGCAGAGTCTTTAACGAAGGACTCCGTACGACCAACAAGGGGCTTAAGCTTCAACGCAAGAAACTTAGCAAGAAGGTAGGTAGGACCTCCAATAGTGTTGACGATTGGCCTCAAAGGAGCTCCTTCCTTATGAATCTTGGGGAGACCATAGATCCTCGGAGTAATAGGGTTGCTCTCAATGAGTTTATGGTGAAGGGAACTCAACGAACTACTGGATTTAATGGCAAGAGCCACATTCCTAGAAACCTTCTTTAAAGGATTCTTAGGAAGCTTTTTGTAGCAACCACTATTAAGAAGATGATCCAACATTTTGTTGCGGTAATCAGCCCTGTTGAGGATGACAGCAGCACCACCCTTATCAGCCTTAAGAACAATGATATCTTTGTTCTGGTTTAAGGATTTGAGAGCTGTTGACTCTTCCTTGCTAAGGTTGCTCTTAGGGGGTTTAGCCTTTCTTAAGACAACCGCACAGTCTTGCCTAATAGTATCCTTGATCCTATCAGGTAAACCTCTGATCCCAAATTCTATGTCACAAATAATATCATCCACAGGGATCTTCTTAGGGGCTAAGGCAAAATTCAGCCCTTTACTCAAAACATTAAAAACGCCAGGGGGAAAAGAGAAACTGGAAAGATTGATCACCTTGTTATGAGAGGAAGGGGGAAGATTAATACTATTAATACTATGACTATTATATCCTTTTCTAGAATTATTCCTCCTATCTTTCTTAATCTCGACCATCATATTATTATTACTACTAATAATATTTTCTTTGTTAGAATTATTGCCATAAGAACTATGATTACTACTATCCTCATAAATCATATTATTACTGCTAGTATTACTATTATTCCTATAACTATTACTATTAAATAAATTACTAATATTATTAAAATTGTTAATATCTACATTATTATTGTTATCATAATTAATATTATTATCAATACTAAAAACCCTATCCATATTATAATTACTAAAATTATTATTATATTTACAAATATCATTATCAATATCGTTCTCCTTAATATTGATGGGGTTATTAATATTATTACTATATTTAATTCCATTAACAATATTACTATCCACGCAATTCTCATTACTATTAATATTATTATCAATACTAATAACCCTATCATTATCAATATCGTTCTCCTTCTCGCCGTAATTCTCGTTGCGATAATTCTTATTAAAATTAACGAGCCGGGCAAGCTTATTAGACAAACAACAACCAGGGCGGGGAGAAGGGAACGAACCTTGATTGCTCCCATCAACGGAGTCCGCTCCAACAGCGCAGCCTGCCACATCGACTTCTGAGGAATCCATAGGAGAAAATGCAGAACAAACCGCCGGATCAGAGGTTCTAATCGCTGGTCTGGACTCTGGAGCCGGCGCCACGAACTTCTGCACTGGAATCGAGCTATGCTTAACCAGGCTACTGTCCGTTGCAACCAGATTAACAAAAGGAGAAGCGCTGCATTCGATTGGGCAAGCGACAGGAGGAGAGCCCGCAGAAACCACGCCGGCACCTGAAATCGAACCGTGAAGGGCACTGGAAACGCTGCCTTCTTCTGCGCAGAGGGGATAGCGGTCAACATGAGAAGCCAACCCAGAACCGCAGGAGGCACGGGAAACCCTGTCTTCATCTGTGCGGAGGTGGCTACGGTCCCAGATCTCTGCAAAAACAGAACCCAAACCAGATAAGGGAGAGATTGGCTTCGATCCATCAATCACTGGGGAGATATAACCCTCCATGCTGACGCCTTTCACCTTAGAATTCCCCGCAGATCTGTAGTGGGCAAAGGAAGGTCTGCCACCTACTGTGCAGGGGTTACCATGATCAAAACCCGTCGCAGAACCAGAGATCAATGGACCGGTTCCATCCGAGGGAGCTGCGACCTCCAGAGAAGGGGAACCAGAGATCCCACCTGAGCGCTCAGATAACCATTCCTTGAGCGCTGAGATTTGGCCTGAAGAGACACGGCTACGGCAAACCTCACCCAAGGATCTAACAGAATTACCAGCAAGCCTTTGAAACTTAGAAGCCTGATTCAGCTTTCGAATCTCCTCTAACCGAAGGGATTTCAAAGCTGAACATGCATCTATTCTGGCCCAAAGGGAGGCTGAAAATAAGTTCCCAAGATCCAGATGCAAATCTAACAGAAACCGAGAAACCTGATTCAAGGACTTTCTAACCCTGCTGATTTCTACTCGTAATAATGCCAAGCTCGCCTTGAGGAAAACCTGATGGTTTTGAGGAATGTTAAGGCGATGCTTAATCTGGGCAAAGACAGAGATGACAGAGGAGTCTCTACAACGTTTAAGAAAAGCTAGATCAGTCTTCAACCTTGAAACCTGCAAGCGTGCCCGCTCAAATTGATGGACCTTCGTAGCAATGGCTTTTCCGTGCAGGGATTCCGGCTCTGAATTCTTCTCGTCTCTTGCCTAAGCTCTGGAAAAGATATGTGGATGATACTAATGTCATTTGGTCTCATGGCCAAAAAGAATTAGATCTTTTCTTTGAGCATCTCATCAATCAATCCTCTGCCATTAAGTTCACTAAGGAGCAGGAGGTTGATGGGTGCCTCCCATTCCTTGATATTCTTATTTCGAAGAATGATGATGGTTCCATCGCCCACCAGGTTTTTCGAAAGAAAACTCATACTGAGCAGTATCTTCATGCCAATTCTCACCATTTCCCAGCTCAAAAGATGGGTGTTCTCAATACCCTTGCTACTCGGGCCCTAAGGATCTCGGATAATAAGAGTTTTGAGAAAGAAAAATCCCATCTCCTTGATGTCTTTGTTGAGAATGGTTATAGTAGATACTTGGGTCAGAAGGCTTTCCGAAAAGCCGCCAAGAATTCTCTGTCAAAAAGGGAACCTAAGGAACGGATTCCAGGTGTCCATCTTCCTTACGTTCAGGGGACCACTGATAAGGTTGCAAGGATTCTCAGGATGCATAGTGTCCCCGTGACCTTTAGGCCCCTTAGCACCATTCGTTCGTCCCTCAGATCAGTTAAGGATCCTATTGACCCCAAAGATATGAAAGGGATGAAAGGGGTTTATATTATCCCCTGCTCCTGTGGGACCCCTTATATTGGAGAAACCGGTCGCTCCATTAATCAGAGGATTAGTGAGCACACTGCTGACCTTAAGCATAGGAGAGCTAAGTCTTCCGCTTTAGCTGAACATGTAGAAAAAACCAATCATCATGTTTGCATTGAGGAAGCTAGTGTTATCGCTAGGGTTTCGCATTTCCATCATAGGAAATTTAGGGAAGCTATTGAGATTGAAAAGAGACCCAACAATCTCAATAGAGATGATGGATGGAAAATCAGTAGGTGCTGGGTCCCAGCGCTTTCTTCTTAGTCGTTTTTCTTGTCTCTTATTATTATTTATATTCTATTATTATTATTATTATTTATTAATCCATTACTATTATTTATTAAACAATTACTATTAAAAATACAAATAAGTAACTATTAAACAATTACTTTATTAAACAGTTACTATTATAAATGCAAATAATAAACTATTACTAAATTCTATTATATAATAAACGATTACTAAATACTATTATCTAGTAATCGTTTTTCTTGTCTCTTATTTTATTTTTATTATTATTATTAGTTATTTATTTATTTTATTTTTATTTATTTATTTTTAATAACTTAATTCTATTTATTATTATTATTATTATTTATTTAATAACTTAATTATTATTTATTATATTTTTAATTATTATTTATTTATTTACAAACTATTACTAATATAATAAACGATTATGAAATACTATTATCGTTTTTCTTATTTTATTTTATTTTTATTTATATCTTTATCAGTATTATTATTTATTTATTTATTTTTTATTTTTATTATTATTTATTTATTTATTTTCTATAACTTAATTCTATTATTATAATTATTATTATTATGTATCCTATTATTATTATTATTTATTATTTCCAAATAACCCATTTATATGTTTATTACTTTTAATATTTTTATCTTTTAATTATTCTTACATTTTTATTTTATTTTATTAATTAATTTTATTTATTTATCCCTTATATAACCACTTTCCTTTTAGTTTTTAATACCTACTAGCAATTGTCCCAAAAGGTACAAAGAGAGGCCGATAGGATTAGTAAAAGGAGGAAACCTATATAGATAGGCAAGCATATATAAAGCTCAGTAGTGACGAAGGCACTAACCACGATGACCAGCGTGTACCAGCGGAAAAGTAAATTACAGTGTTTTACATGGTAATTGAAAAGCGGGGAATTAGATTTGCAAATATTAAAACAAATCACGTATATTGGTGGTTCACACTATAACTAAAACATTAACTAATTGTAAGTTGCTTTTCATAAAATTCATTTAGTATCATTTATATAGATGAACCAAAAAATAGGTTTGTGCAATTGGATGAGAAAGCGTTCATAGAAGTCTTTTTAAAGAGAGCGAAATAATGGACAAAAAGCCCACTCATTTGATTCCAAAATCCCAACAAAAAAACATAACAAAAACATAAGAGATAAACCCAATCAACTCCAAAAATGTGAATTTGCAGTCCTGCATCTCAAAATTGCAAGGCAGACGTTTGGAAATGCACAAACTCACTACTGATACACTCCTAGATTGACAACAGTATTAGCAGAACAATAATCAACCAACATATACTGGACAAAACAAAAAAACCAGGAAAGGGAGTGTGGCAAGTACTCAATAAAAGGTGATACAATGATGAATCAGCAAGAGAGTTTACCTCAACTTTCTTAATCACTTGGTTGCAAATATTTAAGAAAAGCACACACTGTTGCTTCGTGTGATAACTACGCTTTTTCTAAATATTAACACCATATTTGTGGTTGCTTGATAACTTTTGCTTGGTGTCCTAATTTTCTCTACCACTAGACAAACACGAGCTTTCTAAATCTTATCACCTGACTAATCAGACCCCTAATAATAACCACCTTCATAGCCCAATAAAATTATCCCAGACAAAAGTAGAACTGTTTAGAAATGATAGATGATTATGCAATACACAAAATGATGAGTAGGAACACTGCCAGATGGGTAACAGTTCAATGCCAATTCAATTAACCTTCATGCAACCAAGGAAAACCAACTCACCTTTGCAGTATTGAATGCCACATTCTTGCAATGGGATATATGCTGACAGACCATGCAGGCAAGTCATATGTCAAATTATGAATGGTGGCAGTTATATCAGATCTAAACATCTGTGTTTGACAGACAAGCAACACATAGACCTAGTTTTCTTCCGTAAACATGTGCATGTAGCATCATCCAAGCAACGCTTTTCAATCATGCAAATTCAGACTCTTTGGTAGTGAGCAATGCCTCATCCTTATAAAATGAACTTCAAACAATATTCCAAGTTGAATGAAATTTTTCTAATGTACACATTTTTGTGTTATGCACCTCTCATGAGGCCAACTTACTAATACAAGCATGACAAATATTGAATATCTCTAGAGAAGGACCTAATGAGAAATCCTCAGGTTTTTCGCAAGGGAGGGCATTGCTGCTAATCTCAATTGCCACAAGGATCTTTTTTTCGCAAGGGAGGGCATTGCTGCTAATCTCAATTGCCACAAGGATCTTCTTTCCAATGTTGTGGCTCTTCTTCCTCATCTCCATTAGCGCCACCGTGCTTTCCTGTACAACAATTTTTAACCAAAATTTATAAGAAAAGGCCATAAATATTAAAAATCTTATACATTCATTTAACCACCATCACATTTATAACAGAAAAAGATGAAAGTTTAAGGATAAGAATTACAGTTACTTACAGTTCCTCAGTTTTCTGAATAATTGTTCAGGGCGCATTTTTATGTTATTCTCTTTGCAAAATATTGTTTCCTGTGACTCAAGGTGTAGTTTATTTCTTTATTATGGTGGCTGTAATGATGGTTTCTTATCATTTGTAATCTTGAGATTATTGGACATGGTAAATTGATATTGGAATTGGATTTATGTCCATATCTGCAAATTTCTAAGCAATTGAGAGTTTTCGAAAACAGAGTAATAGCAGTGTGCAACCCATTGTGAGTGTCTGGAGCATCTTCGAAAGCTGAACATCCAAATGATATAAAACTCAAGTTTGTGAATGTGATTTAAGGGTAAAATGCTGACATGTTTTTGTTGTTTAATGTAGAAGGAATCTTGCCATTTGGGCTCTAGAGCCCAACCTGCTCTCTCGTATTGCAAAACACAGATCATTTAACCAACAAAAAACACAGATTAACATTTACGAATGCGGTCTCCATTGATCTATTAAAATAATACAGTGAAGGAAGCAGCTGATGTAAGTAAACCACGAGGAAATTTGATATCCAGGCAACAAAAACTTTCAGATGGCAACCAATGACACCATTTCATTTACCTTTCAGAAAGATGAACAGGACCTAAACTTATCCACATTATAAGCCAGCAACTGTAATCTACAGTAAAGAATGTCGACTGAAAAAACCTGTCCTCCAAAATGAAAATGATATTACTTTTAAAATCCGAGTAAAGGCCCAAGAGCCATATGTAGACAATATGAAACTAAAATAACTCAACTCAGAATACTTGGCACTCTAACATGCATCACCAAGCATGTGAAGAGCTAGATCTATGCTAGTATAATAGAAATACTATTTCCAATGCATTCTATAGCCTGCCATTCCCAATGGCCAATTCAATGATCAGCACACTACAGTTTTGTACCAATAGGCATTATGTTGCTGTAAAATAATATCATTCCCAAAGGCCAATTCAATGATCAAATCATTACAAATTTGAGACAATAGGCTGTGCATATTACATTATTTTTGTGAATTACAGTTTCTTAAAAATATATCAGTTCTCATTGATTTACCTGTTAAAAAATGATACCTTCTAATTGTTAGGCATTTTGTTTTTTCCTAGGCATTTTTTCTTATCAATTTTGTTCAAAATTTGATAAGGATTTCTTGGAATCATAAGTTCCAACTGTATAATCTGCCCCACGAATTTTCCAGTGAGCTGAATCAATCTATTTCTGCCTTAAAAAAACACATTTAAAACAACTAAAATTCACAATTTTACCAAAAATTATATCGACTAAATCCAGCAAAAAAGACAAAAACATTTATTAGACTACTTTATTTAAATGTTTTGTATAATTATATAAATAATTTAGTTATTTATAATCAGTAGTTACAATCACTACATTATGTCTTTAAATTAAACCTGCTAATAGATGCATTATAATGCATGCAAACATAGGGGGCAATAGTTAAATACTCCACAATATCTTTTACAGCATGATTAGAGAGAGACAGAGGACCATGGGTCAGACTCAGCATCCACAATTAGATAGGCACAGCTATTCCAATTCACAATCATAATTTCTCATTGGTACACAATTAGATAGGCACTGCTATTCCAATTCACAATCATAATTTCTCATTGTTTAGCAAATACCAATAGACTTCTAGTCAACCATATTCAGCAACACTTATCCTTTCAAAGAAACAGAAAGAGGCTTTCACAAAAGATTTGTAAATTGCTAAAAAGAAAGGTATACTAGACCCAGATCACTACAGTAAGGAGATTCATGATCTAAAACTAATGTTAAATAAATGAAAAAGTAACCCACAGGTACAGAAAGTCCATAGCTGCCAAGCAGCACCTCATTACTACCAGATTTACAAGACTGCACTTGCTATACACAACTGTTGGCAACTTGAATTTTCCAAGCAGAGAAAATAGTCAAATCATTTTAATTCTCCGAGACCCCAGCTATCCAACCTGAAATATGTGCTGGACAAACCCTTCCAAGCACAATCCTGAAGCTCTACATGTCAATGGCAATGCCACAATCAGCACACGTGACCCATCCAAAGCACATACAAAGAAAACCCACATTGGAGCTGTTCTCACAAAGAAACATTGTGAAATCACCTTTGCAATTGGAAAGCACTTCAAACCATATTTTAATAGGTCATACAAATAAATATACAAACAACATGAGGTCAGTTCCTCAAAGTACAGAGATGGGAAACATTCCCCATGTCAGTTAACAAAAGAGAAAAAGGAAGCAAAAAACCTAGTCTATGTTCATGTTTCAAAGAAAGAAGCCACGCAATATCCGGAATGTGCTTGGAGTCACAAGGCAATGCCTCCAGCACATCCCAAGAGAGAAGACAGGCATTTCTTGTATGCCTTTGAAGAAAACTGCCGAAATAATACAACACAACCATTAAGTCATGATGCATGCAAGAGAATACCTCTCTGGATACTCTTACTGACATTATATTCAAATCGTATTTTACACCCCACCATCAAGAAAAAATTCTTCAATTCCTGATGAAAACTTGCCTACCTTCCCGCACACTTTAAACCACCCCAACCTTCACTGCTGCTAATGGGATCTCCTCCATTTGGGATCCCTTTACTGGAGCTTTCAATCATTTAGTCACTGGGTCACTTGACCCTGTGGCTTCAGAGGATGCCTCGGTGCTGTTCAATACACCAGAAAAATGGTTGGCATCAAGATATATGCAGGTATCAAAACACCATCGCAGTTAAATAAAAATGTATATACCACAGTTTGACAATCTTTGAGTGAAAGAAGCTCTATGAACCCAAACTATAGGCAAAAGAAGCCTTCTAACTGAGACAAGGCAGAAAATGTTAGTACCTAATCCCCGTGCTTCTGAGGTCTTCATGATACGCAGCCTCTTCACTGTACTCACAAACATGCTGGAAAAACACCAAGATTAGATATCAGAACAGCTGGGTATATGAACTGGTATTTCAAGACAATTCCATATCTAATTATACTCACTCCCAAGGTACGTCTCCAACCAGCATACGATCCCCTTCATTATCTTCATAAGTGAGAACATAATCGGTTCCACTTAATAGAGTAGGCTGATCATTTTTAGACGATGGATTGGTAGGTTGTCTCTGCCCACTGCCCTGCACTGGAATGCAGACCAGGAAAGCAAATCAGTTTAAGGCTCAAGAAGTCCAGTTAGTGAGTCTAGAATTATAGCCAAACATCTTAAACATATAATAATGCAAGCTTTCTATATTTTCATTAAGTCAAGTTCCAGAGACCATCAGATAATACTGTGAGTAAAAACAAGGGTTTCTGGAAAGGAGGATTTTCATGAGAGCTCAATTCCTAGAACCAGTCAAAGTGGTGTAAACTGGAGAGACTGATTTCAATGGGACAAGTTTCAGAAAGCCTGTGGTTGCCTACATGAAAACAAAAGAATTAGTAAAAGAGGCAAGAGGGATAAACAGTGGGCGAGAAACACAAACTGATCATGAGACTGCTCAAGTCAATTTGTATTTTCTTAGAGTTTGATAATATCATATCTGGTCGTAATTGTTGTACTTAGTTAACCATGAGTCACAAACCAAGAAAAATACAGCAGGAAATGGAAAATAACATCAATTCTAACGTTATATTTCCATGGAACCAAGATTAAAGGATTAGACAGGCAGAAAAACCATAAGCAGAAAGACCGCAACGATTTAAAATTCGCCAGTGACCAATGTAGACCTCCCAAGTGAAGGTAAGAATGTGGGTGCCTAACGGGCATGGAGTTATGTAAGCCCAAAATCAAATAATTATTTACCCGCGAGCGAAGAATAAGACACCTACCAGATTTTAGATCTGAGGCTTGCCATAAGTGGAGATGAAAGATCTACCTAAAATATGAAATGTAACCGCAAAACAAACACAAACTAACAACGAACGAGAACTGCCCTTAGAAAACCCACATACCTTCTTCTGCGATCTTGCCTTCAACACCTCCATGTCCTTACCACTAAACTGAACCCTCTCGATTCTTTCTCGAGCCCAAGCGTTGGCCTTCTGCTTTTCCTCCTCCGTTAGTTCACATCTCGTATTAGAACCTATTTTCGCATTCTTCCCCCGCGCCTTCTTCTGTTTAACCGCAGAGGCTGGAGCCTTACAGGACTCGACCCCATTCGTAATATCACCGAGAGCAGTTCGAGGTGCAACCCCTGCGCGCCCATTCTCAGCAGAAGAAAATGTCCCACCGAATGCCCCCTTAGTATGATTCTCCGTCTTGCGAGGGGCGATAGGGCTCACCAGTCCAGAACTTCGAGGTTTCAGCGTGTTCGTGATGTAGGCTCAGTAAGTGAGGCGGCATCCATGAATACCTCCGCCCCTGAGGCCGATATGCAGGTAATGGTGTCGTAAAGTCGTTTCCTGAACGAATAGGGGAAAAAATGCCCACTCCGCCAGGTGTCAGATGAGAATAAAGCCAGGTGTCACCGTCAGAATGAGAAGGACGACGAAAGGTCCCTTTCAAAGGAAGGCCTATCGGCCTAATAACTAATTATAATTATTTTATTTTATTTTCTAATCCTTATTTCCTCTTTTATTGGATTATTTAATTTTTATTCTACGGCTCTAATTTATTTATTTATTATTTCTAACTAATTAACCCATTAATTTGTTTACATATTTATATATTAAAAGAGAAGTTCCGTTTGGTAACTTCTTCTCTTTAATTTTACCTAACTAATGGTACCATTTTTAATTTATTTTTATTTTATTAATTTTCATTTATATATTTATATATTTATTTTATACCTAATTTAACTAAATTTGACCTTGTTCCTTAAGTCAACTTTTTGCCCAGGTAACCGTTGGTGTCTCTGCTCTAGCTATTTACTCTGCTCTAGCTAGCTATGCTGGCTCTGTTCTTCAACTTGTCCTGACGATGAACCACACTGGTTGGTTCGAAACGCGTCGACAAATGGTCTCTCATGTGATTTTCAATCTATCATAAACTTGTTATGGATCACAGAAGCCTCAACTCTACAACAAAATTGGGTATTTCCATAATGGATACAATGAGCTTAAACTCAAAAGTAAACTAACAGACCATTGCAGATGCCACATACTTGCACAAAATAAAAAAATGTCAAAAACATTCTGTTACTCTTGCCCATCAATAATCAGGTGAGAACACATGCCACTTTTCATTAATATACAGAAGATTTACGCTGAATTGATTGCAATTAAATGCACCAGATAATCAGACAATCTGGTGTGTGAAGGGAATTTGTAAATTTCCACAACTGTACAAAAAGAAAGAAGAACAACTGAACAAAACTGAATAAGAGGACTGGTATAATGTATGTTTGTAATCAGTCCTCATAAATATTAATTAGCAATAAACAAATTTTACTGTACAGCAAATCCTGAGGGTTCGTTAAATCATTTGATTAAACCCTTAAATTTCGTACATGTTAAGGTAAAGTTCAAACCCTATTGAATCCATCTGGAAAAGATTTCCAGACGAATTCTAAGAACAGAGGCCTCCTTCGAGGAGTAATGTGCTCAGAGGAACAGCTACTACTTGCAATTGATCACTCATTGTGCATGTGATCTGCATAAGAAGGCGACCTTGAGAAAGCCCTTCTGTACATTGAGAGCGTGGAGATCCCTTTTTTTCTTTTGCATTATCAGAGTCGCGGTTCCTGAGGTACTGCTCAGCCAAGACCAATGCGACATCCGCCATTACAGAGATATTGTTATTCCTCTACTGTTGCAAGAAAAAAACCAGACACAACACAGATGGAATCACAGAAAAGAGCAGAAGAAAATCACCCAATAATTTGCTGAAATTTTGCGGAGTCAATGCTCGCAACGGCAAAGATTGAATTGAATTTATAAGGCCATGGATAAGATCAGCTGAAATTTTGCGGAGTCAATGCTCGCACCGGCAAAGATTGAATTGAATTTATAAGGCTATGGATAAGATCAGATTAAAGTTCCTACTTCCGACGCCGTGATTTCCCAGAAGCTTCATAGAAAATCCCTCACTATCCCAGGTCTCTGCACCTGTTGGAGGACAAACTCTCGGCATCGCGTAATTTATTTAATGAGAATTTCCACCGACCAAGAAACGGTCGTACCTTTTCGTTTGAGGTGAAACCGCGGCGCCCCACTTTCGGTTTTCCTCTTCCGCTTTTCCATGTGCGCAGTGAGCTTCACTCGATCCATCGGTTTTGGAGGCAGTTAATTAACGGAGAAGTTCAAACTTCTTTGAAAAGGGTGAAGCAGTGAATTAATGGGTCACATTTGGATTCGTAGCAAGTTATTTTTTTGTTACTGGTGGAAAAATTTATCATAACTCAGTGGTTAAAGCAACAGTGAAGATAGTCCAGTAGTAACAGAGTATTTATTATACCTTTTGAAAGTGTTTTGGTATATTTTTTGGTTTAATTTGCTCGGAATCTGGTAAGCTTTGTTGGAATCACAAATTTAAGTTGTGAACTCTCCACAATTGGAATCACAAATTTAAGTTGTGAACTCTCCACAATCCCAGTGTCCCAAAGGGTTTTTTAAGGTCTCTTTTCCATATATATAGTCAAAAACTGATTTTAAACAACAAACATCAAGATTTCAAAAAAAATATATATAGTCAAAAAGTGATTTTTAACAACAAACATCAAGATTTCACCAAAAAAATTTAGCCTAACTTGTGAAGAGTTCACAATTCAAATTTGTGATTCCAACAAATTCTCGCCGGATTGATAAATTCAATTAGGATATCATAATATCACTTATTTCTCCAAGCGAGTACCTAAAGAGACAATCTAATATTTTCTACATGCGAAATCACCAAGTCTATGTAAAAGGCATACAAAAACTTAAACATTAATGTAAGTCTATGTAAAAGACCTACAAAAACTTAAACATTAATGTGATCCTCTAAATTTAAAATTTCATGTAACTCAATACACTCATATCTCTAATGTCACAATGAACACCCATAGCTACAAATTGATTCATATATGTATCTTTCAAGCATTGTGTTGGCTCAAAGGCAGCGACAATGAAGATATTCATCTTTGTAATTATTAGAAGTGCCATGATGCAAGTCTTTAGTTCTCTGTCCATCTCCCACATCTACAAGTCCCAGAATGGCGAGGCTGATGCTCTTTCCAAATCTGGTTGCAGTGTTGCTCCTAGACATATCCTCTTTCGATCTTTTGTCCAAGGCATTCCTACAGAATCTGGTCACGCTGACATTTGAGCACTTATTTTACAATAGAGCTTTCTTCTACAATTGAGTATTGACATTCGAGCTCTTGAGACCCTTCCCAGATTTCTCATGTGCTCCTCAATGCATCACCTAGAACCAGAAATACTTTGATAGATGACAATCGAAGGAATCTTGTAAACAATGGTGAATTTTGTGATCTCTTCGTCACTGCTTTCAATTCAAATGACAATCGAAGGAACCTTGATGTTTTTCAATGCAAGTATTTTTTATTAAACTGACATTTCTCTGTTTCCCTTTTGTTTTTGTTGCTGTTCTTATAAAGACATAAGACATCTGAAGACGATTTTGAAATGACCTTTGTTCTTGTATTCCAATCAAAATAAGTGGCATGTCAGATATCTGTACTTTCTTAATTCATATTAATGAAAGTGTTTTTTCTATTATAAAAAATGATTAGAAATGGCACTTAATTGTGCCTGGCTCATTAGTGAAACCATGGTCCTCTATAGCTTCATGTAAATGCTTTGTGTCATATTTTGCCAAGTGCATATCTAGTTATTGACTTTCATTATGATAATAACTTACAAGTTGAATGGTGGAAGAGAAGAGTCAACAACAACAAGAATCTCTCCACAAATAAATACAAGTTTTGAAATAATACGTAGAACAAGATTCTAAGTAAACTAGCTCAAGAGATGGAGCGCCTGCAACAACCGTCAGGTTAGGGTTTATTGTTTCTAGGTCTCCCTGCACACCGCCTGCCCCAATCACACTCCCTGCCTGCCCTCCACCGTTCCCATCCTACCCGCTGTGGTTTTCCCGATGAATTCACTGCTTCACTGACTGTCCTAGCAGCTGGCATGGACTTGTCGCGGATTGTCGGTTACGGATTATGGAGATGGATCAGGTGGACTACTCGGAGGATCCATTTGCATCGATTCCCATTTGGACGACCACACCCCCCCAATAACGGATGTGTCATTGTCTTCAATTCCTGCCTCCCTTGACGGCTACCCGCAGGCGGTTTCCCTGCCCTCGCTATCATATCCCGGACCATCATGTCCGGTCGACCATCTGTTTGATGTCCCTCTTACTTAGCTGGATTTTATTACCCCTCCCCCCTATCCGGCATCCCTACATTTCCTAGTCTCCTGCATTGACCCTGATCCCCCTTTTTACCCTCCAGTTTATTCCATTTCCCCCCTGTTAGCATTTCGACCATTCCCCCATCCTCCGTGCTGGAATATAACCCTTTTGATTTACCCTCTGGTCCTCTGAATACCCTCACATCTGCACCCCCCTCTTCCAGCTATTTCGAAGGGACTCCATCTAGTCTGAAGGTAGGCGACACTAACTAGAGAGTAGAATAACAGGATCCCCTACTTGAACCCTCCTTGGAAGTTCGAACTGGAAATCAAGAAAAACAGGGTAAGAAATCCAAGTGTGTTAAAGCAAAGAACCAAGACGTATTTCTCTGATTTGAGGAGGGTATACAAATGGGCGAAGTGGTCGACACTGCGAGCCGGGTCCTGGTTGGCCACATTCGGGGACGCACGTACTCAATAGCCAGGCTACAATAGTAGATCTCGGAGATATGGGGCCGCATTTTGTCTGAACTACCGACTGTCACCACCCTGCCTCGTGGTTGGTTCACCCTATGTTTCCAGAGGATTGACTACACAACATGGGTTCTTTCCAAATACTTTCATATTGAGCTCACCCTAGTGTTGCTCAAGCGATGGAGCCCTATGTTTGATCTAGACTGAGAACAATTAGACGTTGGACCCTTGTGGGTTAGACACCATGGATTGCCTTTATATTTTTGGTCTGATGAAATCTTCAAGCGCATAGGAAACGCTCTGGGCACTTATCTAGAACACGAAAAATCATACATTTCATATGGTAACATGTCCCTGGCCTGGATATTGGTTCATCTCGATACTAGGGAGGGATTAAAGGAACAAATCACTCTCTACTAGAAGCACTTCACTTGCATTCAGATATTGGACTATGAAAGGGTTCCCTTTCGATGTTGTCGTTGTCATAGAGTCCGGCATCTCTTCAAGGAATGTCCTATGGTTAAGCATACTTCTACTGTAGAGCAATAGTCAGTGTAACGGGAGATTGACTCGGTCGCACCTAATTGTCCTGTGCCCTCAGGCACCGCACTAGCCACCTCTGCTATGGCTCATGAGAAGAAGTGCGACACAACACATTTTAGGCCTCCCTCACCTCCTCTAACCATGGCACGAGTGGTGGCAGCAGCTGCGCTCTCTTCGGGTAATTCCAATCTCTGCTCTTTTGTTAATTCCCTTACTTCCTTTGCTTCTGTGTTATTCTCCACTACGTCACATTGTAGTTTTGCTTCAATATCGGCTCCCCCCTCCTTATCTTGCCCCTTGAATAACCCCCCCAATCTTTTCCTATACTCCACCCTCCTTCCTAGAGCACTTCTCATTGGGCACAACCTCGGAGGCATCAGACTCATCTATTCAATCCCACTCCTATAATCTTCAGTTCGTGAATCTCCCTCCGACTCAGGATTCTTATGGTATTGGTTTTATCTCCCCCCTCATGCCATCGAAACCACCCTAAGGTTGCCCCTCCTCTATATCCAAAGCCATAATACAAGTTGGTATTGATGTGGTTGTTGGTTGTCAACTAGCCATTGATCGGGTTCTTAGAGCACAAAACACCCTGGTATCTTCCCCCTTATGAAGTGGCTCTCCTACAATTGTCGAGGGTTAGCTAGTCCTGTCAAAAAATAGCTCTTCGTAGACTCTTGAGCAAGAGAGGGTAGACATAATCTTTTTACAGGAGACACTCGGGCTTGTTGATCACATTATCCCAACCCTTGAATCGCTGATTCCTGGTTGGAAATTTCATGCTTTGGATGTGAATGGGAGATCTGGAGGCATCGCATTGGGATTCAATCCTAAAATGATCAAATTATCCAATATCTGGGGAGGGATTGGATACATTGGGGCGGACATTTATGCATATGATCTATGCTTAGACATTAGGTTGATCAATGTATATGGACCCTGTCATAACCGGGTCACCTTCTGGGAACATCTCCTCCGATCAGGTCCCCTCCAAGCTGATAATATTATATTGGGGGGTGATCTTAATTTTTCAATTGGATATGCTGAATCATGGGGACACAATGCACAGACTGATACCCTATCCGATACATTTGAATCCCTCCTCGAGGAGCATGGGTTAATTGATATCCCCTTGGCTCGACTACAACCGACCTGGAGGAACAGGAGGACTGGGGATGCAATGTTGGCCCGAAGATTGGATCGCTTCCTTATCAAGGAGAGATTATTAGGGAGGTGTTGTAACTACAGACAGTGGGTTGGATCAGGGGGTATGTCAAACCACTCTCCCATATATCTTGAAATCAGTGGCCATGAACACAAGCCCAAAGCACCCTTCAAATTCAATGCAACATGGTTGAAGGATCCTGAATACATTCATCTTGTATCAAACTATTGGAAGGCCAACCCTCCCAGCTCGGGATGGAGCATATCGGAGGGGTTCTCTCATAATCTCATTAGCATAAAGCGAATTTCTATGAATTGGGTCCATAACAAGCGAATGCATGATGATGAATGCCTTCAAAATATTGAATTTCAGATTGCAAGTTTAGAGGATGAGCATGGGAGAGGCTATTTGTCAGATGATTATAAGAAACATCTCACCTCTCTTGTTACTGAGCTGGATAAAATACTGAAGGGCAAGGAAGAATCTTGGAGACTCCGAAGCAAAGCTATATGACTGAAAGAAGGGGATAACAATACAAAATTCTATCATAAATTTTCCAATGGTCGCCGAGCTATAAATACTATTTGGCAGATGACAAATGATCAAGGAATGCGGGTTCATTCATTTCAACATCTGGCCTCTCTTGGAACATCACATTTTCAGAATCTATACAGGGCTCTGCGCAATGCATCATTGGCAGAAATCATAAGAGTGGCTTGTTTATTCCCTTGCTATGTGGATCAGGAGGATGTTGAGGACTTGCTTAAGCCTGTCTCGATGGGGGAGCTAGAGTCCACACTTAAATGGTTCAAGAAGGATAAGAGTTTGGGACTTGATGGATGGCCGGTGGAGTTTTATATGGCCTTTTTTTATATATTTGGGGAGGATCTTCTCAACATTATTGAGGATTGTCTCATTTTAGGTCACATGTATGAGGCATTCAACTCCACCTTTATTTCCCTCATACCGAAGACAAACTGTCCTAAATCTTTCAATGATTTTTGACCAATCTCACTCTGCAACTGTATATACAAAATAATGGCCAAAATCATTGCCAATTGCCTTCGACCCATCCTCTTTGCACACATCTCACTTGAGCAATTTGCATTCCTCAATGATCGCCAGATACATGAAGCAATTGGGACAACACAAGAGGTCCTGCACTCTATCAAGACAAAGAAATTGAAAGGTATGATTTTAAAGGTAGATCTTTCTAAAGCTTTTGATCGTGAAAGCTGGTTATATCTTAGAATGCTTCTAACACATTTGGGTTTTCCTCCAGAGTTTATCAATTGGATTATGTGTTGTATTACTAAGGTATCTTTCAGAGTCCTCATTAATGGCTCAGCTTCTCCATTTTTTCATACGAAAAGGGGACTCAAACAAGGATGTCCCCTCTCCCATCTACTATTTTTGCTTATCATGGAAGGACTTAGCAGATTTATATCTGAAGAGCGTCACACGGGGCGCATACAGGGCATCAAGATCACCAACGACTGCACATTGACTCACCTATTATTTGTAGATGATGTCCTGCTTTTTCTTAACGGCAGTATTGGGGATCTGACTGATTTACATTCAGTTATGTTACTATTCAGTATAACCACTAGCATGGAGATCAATGACAGTAAATCTACCATCACTACATCTGGATGCTCTCCCCATGAGATTCATTTTGCTCTTCACAGATTCCCCTTTACATTACAATCTTTGGATGAAGGACTCAAATACCTTGGGTTTTGTCTAAAGCCTCAGCACTACAGAATTGCAGATTGGATATGGCTAGTAGCTAAGATTGAGCGCAGGCTCAATATCTGGCATCACAAATATCTCTCAAGAGTCGGTCGCCTTGTTCTCATAAAATCTGTTATGGAAGCTACTCCTGTCTATTGGATGTCCTTGGCATGGATCCCAAGGGGCATCCTCTCGAGAATTCAAAAACTATGTCAGATTCCTATGGAAGGGAAGTCAGGAAGGAAGATTATTTGCATGGGTACGTTGGGAGCTGATTTCCCTACCTAAGAAATGGGGAGGGTGGGGCATTAAAAGCCTGTCACATTTCTCCTCTACCCTTGCAGCTAAATTGGGGTGGCAGATTCTCACATCTCGTAGTCTATGGATTGAGGTTGTCCTCCAAAAATACATTCACCCTCTCGGCATTCTGGATTGGATCAGACTACCCTCTTGGAGCAGAACGGGCATATCGATTATATGGAAAGTTGTCCTCAATTATTTAACACATATTCGTGATGGGATTACTTGGCAAATAAAATCAGGCCCCTCTGTCAGAATTAGACTAGACTCGTGGACAGGTAGTGGTAACGCATACAGGTTTCCACAGGACTTGATCACTCATCTATCCAACTCGGGAATCACATATCTTGCACGGATTGTAGACAATGAGAATACAGATCTTTTTTCTCAAGCCTGGACATCAGCAATACAACTAGACATTCCAGAGATTTGGCAGCAAGCTGGGAAAACTACATTAATGCCATCTCTGAATCAAATGTCAGAATCACTACAGGAGACGATGACATGATTTGGGCATTGGCTAAACATGGCAAGTATACACCTAAGGACAGATACCCTATCATCTTCTCTGCTTATCGACCACCAGTCCTTGAGAGGTGTTTTGGGTTGTGTTATATTCTTTCAACGACTAGCCCACGTAGTTAACTAGGGTTAGAAAGGGGGCGAAGTCCCCCCTTCATTGCATCGATTGTGCAGTGGGGGGGTCACAGGGGATTTGAGTGGGGCAGATAGCCCCCCTCTACAAGGTCCGGGGCAGCGCCCTGGGAATTTTTTTTTTGGACCCTATATTAGGTTGGGTGGACCTACCTATGGTTTTGTGCATGATTTTCACACATGGTTTTGGACATGATGGTTTTTGGTCCATGGTTTTGGACGCAATGGTTTTCGGTCCATGTTATTGGATGCTTCGGCATGTATAAATATGTATTGTAACATTGAAAGGAACATAATGAAAAATCAATATGGTAGTCCCAGTTTTGGGATCCAGGGGAAAATATCTCTGTATATGTGTTTTATGTGTTATGCTCTCGCATTGATTATTTTCTGTTCTTAGAATTCATATGTAGGTAATTTTTGTACGGGGTTAAAACCTACATTTGGTATTAGAGCTGTTTTGTCTTCAAGGGGATGCCTTTATTGCTCAGGGGTTGCGCTTGGGCCTATGGTAAACCCTGTTCAGTGGGAGATCTGTGGGATCGATTCTGGTGGTGAAAGAAGATGACGAGCAGTGGAAAGATAGAGATCGAGAAATTTAATGGTTAGAGTTTTGAGTTGTGGAAACTCAAGATGGAGGATCTGTTGGTGGACAAAGATCAATGGATCGCGGTAGATCCAGGTACTAAAATAACGGGAGTATCCAATGAAGAATGGAAGAAGTTGGATCGGAAGGCAAAGAGGACAATACGATTGTGTGTCTCAGATTCAGTATTGTTGAATGTATCAGGGGAAGCTACGACGAAGGCTTTGTGGGACAAGTTAAGGACTTTGTACCAATCTAAGTCTCTAGTCAATAAACTGTTCCTACAAAAAAAGTTGTATAACCTGAGGATGAAAGATGGAGACTCAGTGACAGAGAATTTAAATGCATTTAATACAGTGGCAAGTCAGTTATTATTTGTTGATATTAAAATTTTAGATAAAGATAAGTGCATCAGTTTGTTGTGTTCTCTACCAGATTTGTGGGATAGTCCAGTTATTGTAATAGGTAGTATTGCAATTGCCTTTCAGTTTGATGAAATAGTCTCATCCTTATTGACGGAGGAGATGAGACAGAAAAATATGGAGAGCCAGAATGGTGATGCCTTGTCTGTACGAGGACGGTCCCAGAATAGAAACAAAAATAAGTCATTGAGTGGGAGATCTAAATCTAGAGGGAGATCTAAATCTCTAGGAAAACCTGTAAAGGTGGTGTGCTAGAAATGCGGAAAGTAATGGCACTACAAAAGGGACTGTAAATCTAAAGCTCCCAAAAAAGGAAATGGATTTGATGATGCTCCTTTTGCAGAGGCGAAAACCACCTCAGATGAAGGTGGGGATGTGTACTTGGCTTCTTTAAGTACACATGTAGATCATGAGGCATGGTTGATTGATTCGGGTGCATCCTTTCACTTCACTCTTCATAGAGAGTGGTTCTGCGAGTATGAGAAATATGATGGTGGTGATGTCTTCTTGGGGGATGACAGGGAGACTAGATTTGTTGGTTGTGGAAAAGTAAAGTTGAAGTTGCAAGGTGGAAGGGTTAGAACACTTCTAGGTGTTCTGCATATTCCTGCATTGGCCAGAAATCTGATTTCTGTAAGCAAGCTGGATGATGCAGGTGTAAAAATAGTGTTCGAGAAAGATACCTGCAAGATGGTTCAGGGAGCACTAGTATTGATGTAGGGAGTTTGGATTGGAACTCTGTACAAGGTGCAAGGTAGCACTGTTATTAATGGGTGCAACAACTCTGTGATTCCTGAAAGTGGAGCATAAAATCTAGTGGTCTCTGGAGAAAATACCATGCTATGGCATCAAAGGCTTGGACATATTGGAGAGAAGGGCCTTTGAATACTTCATGGTAAATGTATGGTAGAAGGTATGACTAATATCTCTCTAGATTTTGATTTATGTGAAAATTGTGTATATGGGAAGCAAAATCGGGTGAGTTTCCCCTCTGGTGGTAAGAGGGCGAAACAAATATTATAGCTTGTGCACAGTGATGTGTTTGGACCTGTGAAAGTTCCATCACTGGGTAAGTCTGTGTACTATGTATCATTTATAGATGACTTCTCAAGGAATACATGGATATATTTCCTTAACAAGAAATATGAAGTCTTTGACAAGTTTAAATAATTTAAGGCTTTGGTGGAAAACCAGACAGAGAAGAAGATAAAGGTGTTGAGGACAGATAATGGTGGAGAGTTTTGCAGTAAGGAATTTGAAGAATTCTGTAAGAAGTGTGGTATAGCACGACAGAAGACTACTCCATACACACCTGAACAAAATGGAGTTGCAAAAAGAATGAACAAGACGTTGATGGAAAGGGAAAGAAGCATGCTCAGTGGTGCTGGGTTAGGACAGGAATTTTGGGCAGAGGCGGTGGAGACATCATGTTATCGTTGAAATATGGAAACAAGAATATTCCAATTTAATTTGTCCTTAAATTAAATTGTGAATTAAAATCGAATTTAGTCTTAACAACTACTTGGAAATTAGTTGGAGAAATTCAAGTTAGAAGTCTTTCTGAAGTCATGCAAGAGTTATCCCTTAAATTAAGGAGATAAGATTGAGTTATATTTGAGTTGTAATTAGTTAACGCAGTTTACTGAGTTAAATCCAGTTAAATTAGTTCCAAATTGTTTGAGGAACTAATAGTGATTTAACAATCAGTTGATGCATTAATGCACTCAACTAGTGCTACTCTAGTTAACTGAAGATTCCCTCATCAAAAACTCATGCATGTCTATTTTGAGAAAGATCCAGTTGAGATTAATGTTCAAGGACAGTGTACTATCAGTTGCATGTATTTTCTCATGGATAAAACTCATGCATACAGTCAAGTATTCATCCTTGAGGATTGTGCAATTTTGAAGGCTTGTTTTTCCACTTGGTAATAGGTTAATCATCCACAAGGAACAACGCAAGGAAATAGGAGCTTGGAGGGCAGAGAGGAAGGTTGGAGAGAAGCCAATATTTCCTGTGAGCATCTGTGAGGATTGTACTGAGAGCTGGCTAGATGTGAGAGCTAAGGCTTTGTCTAATTCCTATGTATTTCCACCATGTATGATATATAATAGTGTGGGGTTTTTGTCTGAGACTTTCCCCAAAGTATTTTCATGTGTATTGTGCCATTGATTCTTCTTCTTCTGGTTATATTGTTCAGCTCGATCTTTAAGCTTCCGCAAATTGATAGTAGAAGTAGGTTATAGTATTCTGCTTTGATTTATATTGCATTATCAGGTTAACCTATCACAGATTTTCTACATGGTATCAGAGCTGTGAATAGTATACTGAGAAGAGAATTCAAAGTTTGAAGTTCGGGGTTGCAGGTGCAAATCGAATTCATATCATACTTCAAGGTTCGCCAATGACATTCTATGGCTTGAGAATTGAGTATGCCTTGGAAGGTAGCTCGAATTACATAGCATGGAAAGATAGAATGGAGGTTGTATTAGAAGACAATGGCTTGAAGGAATTCATTGATCAAGAAATCCCAAAGCCAGCTTCAACTAATGCACAAGAGTTGGCTGAGTGGAAGAAGTATGTGGCAAAGGTGAGATGGATCATCCTTGAGGGAGTTCGAGACCATATTGTCTCGAGTCTCCATGGGAAGGATACTCCATTTTCAATGTGGAAGACATTGAAGGACCTCTACCACAAAAATAGCAACCAGAGGAAATTGGCAATCAAGGATAAGCTTCGAAGAATTAAGATGGAGAAGGGCGATACTATTTCCACATATCTGAACAAGCTCACCACCTGCAGAGATGAGCTTGGAAGTGTGTGAATAACTACTGCCGATGATGATATGGTGAGCCTCGCTCTCCTTGGCCTTCCAAAGAGTTGGAATAACTACCAAAACTATGTGAATGGAAGGGAGAAACTGCCGGATTGGTAACGACTATGGTCGGATCTTATGCAGGAGGAGATCAGGACGAGCACACAAGATGGTTCTTCATCCAAGAATGATGATGAAGAAAATCTGACCTTAGCAAGTAAGGCAAGGAAAGGGAAGGGGAAGGCTTCCCATTTCAAATTGAATTCTTCTCATGGAGGGAAGAAGGGTGACATGCGTAAAGTAAGATGCTTTAATTGTCACAAGATGGGACATTATGTGACTAATTTCCCATTGAAGAAGTCCAAGAAGGGATCCTCGGAAGGATCAGAAGGTGAGGCATTAGCCTCTCAGTTCGAAATAGACTTTACCCTCATCGCATGCATGGTGTCATCGATGATGGGTTGTGTCTGGTATCTTGACAGTGGAGCCTCATTCTACATGACCAGTGATAAAAATTTATTCAGTGCCTTGGAGGAGAAAGAGCTCAAGATGCACATAGAGATGGGTGACGACAGAAGGTATAGTGTTTCAAGAGTGGGCACATTTGCTTTTCAGAGGGAGCATGGAGCTCCTCTCACCTTAACATATGTGATGTATGTGCCTGGACTGAAGAAGAACTTGGTATCGGTTGCGATGTTGGAGGATGAAGGCTATGATGTTGTCTTTAGTAAATGAAAGGCGTTCCTAAGACTCATAGCCAAGGGTCAGACCAAGAGGATAGGGATTCGGGTGAAGAATCTCTATAAACTAGAGATAGATGATTGTGCAGCATTAAGTACGAAAGCAGAATTGGTGAAAATCCAAGACATTGGCGAGTTGTGGCACAGGTGGTTGGGCCATTTTCATCATGGGGCTTTGAAGATAATGCAATAGATATATACAGGACTTCCCAAAGGTAAACTTGAGCAAGTTGACACATGCAAAGGTTGTACCTTGGGAAAGTACACCAAGTATTCCTTTCATGATCGAGACAGTCGAGCAGAGGCTATCTTAGAGTGAGTTCATACTGATTTGTGTGGACCATTCTCGACGGCATCCACAACGAAGCAAAGGTATTATGTGATTTTCATTAATGACTATTCTCATAAATGTTGGATTTATTTCATGCAGAAGAAGGACCAAACTTTCACAAAGTTTTGTGAGTTCAAAGCTTTGGTCGAGAAAGAGTCAGGGAAGAAGATCAAGGCCTTGAGAAGCGACAACGGTGGAGAATATGTCTCTCAAGAGTTTAAGGACTTTTGTGATGCGGAAGGAATTAAACGAGAGTTGACGACACCTCATAACCTGCAACAAAATGGGGTGGCCGAGAGGAAGAACAAAATTATTGTAGGGGCATCACGGGCAATGTTGCATGACCAAGGCCTACCACTTCACTTGTGGGCTGAGGCATGCAACACAGTGGTCTATTTGCATAATAGAAGCCCGCATCGCATACTTGGGATTAAGACACTAGAGGAAGCTTTATCCGGTAAGAGACTAGATGTGGGTCACTTCAGGATCTTTGGTTCATCGGTATATTGCCATGTGACAAAAGATGCACGGAAGAAGCTTGAGTTGACTGCAAAGTTGGGGATATTTGTGGGGTACACTGATACACCTCACAACTCTCGGGTCTACTTGCCTACCAATCGGAGGATAGTGATTCGCAGAGATCTCAAGTTTGATGAGCAGAAGGCCATGTGAGTTTCCCTTAAGAGGGAGCTCCAACTACAGGTTGTGGAGGAACTGTTGGTTCCTAAGGAGGAGGAGCCTTAGACTGATGCAAAGAAACTGCATGCAGAGGTTCCAGGAGTGGATACATCCACTCAAGCAGAGTCTTCTAGAGATGGACGGAAGCGCACAAGAGAAGCTGACAGATTGTTGGAGGATGTGAGAGATAATGTGGGAGTATCATCTTCTCAGTGCAGACAGAGGAGATCACTTGAGAGGTACACTGGATACTTGGCCCTTGCTGGGGAATGTGTTGAGACTGAGCCATCTTCCTTTGAAGAAGCAGTGCATCAGCCGATTTGGGTTGATGCTATGGTGGAGAAGTATGACTCCATAGTTCGTAACAGTGTTTGGGACGTGGTTCCGAGACCAGAGAACAAATCAGTTGTGAGTTCTCGTTGGCTTTACAAGGTAAAGCAAGCTGCTGATGGTAGTGTGGAGAAGCATAAGGCAAGATTTGTTGCCCGTGGCTTTTCACAGGTCAAGGGGATTGACTATGATGAGAATTTTTCTCCTGTCGCAAGGTACTCATCTATCAGATCTATGTTGGCACTATCAGCACAGATGGGTTGGAAGATCCATCAAATGGATGTGAATACTGCATTCCTCAATGGCCAGATTGAGGAAGAGGTGTACATAGAGTAGCCGGAAGGTTTTGAGACCTTCGATCGTGAGTTGCATGTGTGCCGACTCAAGAGAGCGTTGTACGGGCTGAAGCAAGCATCTCGTGGTTGCTACACCATGATAGACAACTACTTCACCAGGTTTGGCTTCACAAAAAGTGAAGCGGATGTGAATCTGTACCACATTGTGGTGAAAGGTAAGTTGCTGATCATCGTACTTTATGTTGATGATCTCATATTGACTAGTGATGATCGGTGGATCGTGTCTTGCAAGGAGGACCTTGCTTCGAGATGAAAGACATGGGTTTCATGCATTACCTCCTTGGCATGGAAGTCTGGCAAAAGGATGGGGAGTTGTTTGTGTCTCAGGGCAAGTATGCCAACGAGATACTCAGGAGATTCCACATGGAGAAGTGCAAGCCCATGCAGACTCCTCTAGCAGGTAACTGGAGGAAGGAGGTTGCTACTTCAAAAGAAGTGGTAAAGGCTACCATGTATAGACATCTTGTGGGTTCACTGATGTACTTAATGAACACACGAACAGATTTGTGCTATGCGGTGAACTAGCTTATTCAAGCGATGCTTCAACCTACCAAGATGTTTTAGAAGGCGGAAAAGCATGTATTGAGATACCTTAGAGGCACATCTCAGTATGGATTATGGTACAGATGGACATAGGGAGTGAAGCTACAAGTCTTCACTGATGCAGATTGGGCAGGGAGTCCATCAAATCGAAAGCGCACATTAGGAGGGATTTACAACCATGGGTCAGCGGCAGTTTCTTGGTACAACAAGAAACAGAGGTCAGTTTCACTAAGCTCGACAGAGGCAGAATACATGGCTGCAAGTCAGACAACATGTGAGGCCATCTAGATGCGGAAAATCCTAGTTGGTTTGTTTGATCAGAGGATGGATCCAACTGTGATCTATTTTGATAATCAAAGTTGTATCAAACTCTCTGAGAATCCAGTATTTCATGATAGATTCAAGCACATCGACATACGGTATCATCATCTCAGAGACTATGTAGTGAGGAGGATCATGTTGCTGCAATGTATTTCGACAGAAGAGCAAGACACTGACATTTTGACAAAGGCATTGTCAAAGTGTAAATTCGAGTTCCATAGAGACAGGATCGGGGTGGAAGATAATCCCTTTCTTGTTGAGAGAAAGTGTTGAAATATGGCAACAAGAATATTCCAATTTAATTTGTCCTTGAATTAAATTGTGAATTAAAATCGAATTTAGTATTAACAACTACTTGGAAATAATTAATTAATTAATTTTAAATTAATTAGTTGGAGAAATTCAAGTTAGAAGTCTTTCTGAAGTCATGCAAGAGTTATCCCTTAAATTAAGGAGATAAGATTGAGTTATATTTGAGTTGTAATTAGTTAACTCAGTTTACTAAGTTAAGTCCAGTTAAATTATTTCCAAACTGTTTGAGGAACTAATAGTGAGTTAACAGTCAATTGATGCATTAATGCACTCAACTATTGCTACTCCAGTGAATTGAAGATTCCCTCTTCAGAAACTCATTCATATCTATTCTGAGAAAGACCCAGTTGAGATTAATGTTCAAGGACAGTGTACTATCAGCTGCATGTGTTTTCTCATGGAGAAAACTCATACATACAGTCAAGGATTCATCCTTGAGGATTGTGCAGTTTTGAAGGCTTGTTTTTCCACTTGGTAATAGGATAATCATCCACAAGGAACATCATTAGGAAATAGGAGCTTGGAGGGCAGAGAGGAAGGCTAGAGAGAAGCTAAGATTGCCTATGAGCATCTATGAGGATTGTACTAAGAGCTGGCTAATTGTGAGAGCTAAGGCTTTGTATAATTCCTATGTATTTCTACCATGTATGATATACAATATTGTGGGGTTTTTATTTGAGACTTTCCCCAAAGTATGTTCATGTGTATTGTGCCATTGATTCTTCTTCTTCTGGTTATATTTTTCAGCTCGATCTTTAAGCTTCCGCAAATTGATAGTAGAAGTAGGTTATAGTACTCTGCTTTGATTTACATTGCATTATCGGGTTAACCTATCATAGATTTTCTATAGTTACCTGGTTAATAGATCACCTTCATCAGCATTGGAGGATAAGACTCCATAAGAGGTATGGACTGGTAAGAAACCCTCTCTTTCACATCTGAGGGTATTTGGATGGGATGCATATGTACATGTTCCAAAGGAGAAAATAAGCAAGTTGGATAGTAAATCTGAAAAGTGCATCTTTATTGGGTATAAGGATGGTTTAAAGGTTATAAGCTTTGGAACTAAGTAACAAGGAAGGTTGTGTACAGCCGAGATGTGGTGTTCAGAGAGGTGAATGATGTTATTAAACATGAAGTCCAACCAAAGGAACCTGAGAAGATAGAGTTTGAGCTTAAGGAGGAAGAATCAGAGTCTACAGCAGAGGAGGAATCAGAAGATGAAGAGCCACAAACTTTGGGTGTGAGAATATTAGTTCGAGAAAGAAGGCAGCCGGAAAGGTATAGTCCATCTACTTTCTGTTCAAATTTTTCTTTATCTGTTACTGATGATGATCCCATAACCGTGAAGGAAGCAGTAGATTCAGAGGATGACAAACTTTGGAAAGAGGCCATGGTTGATGAAATGGCATCTTTGCACAAAAATGAGGCTTGGCATCTAGTGGATTTTCTGACTGGAAGGAAACCCTTGGTAGCAAATGGGTTTTCAAGAAGAAGACAAATGCAGAAGGAAAAGTGGAGAAATACAAAGCTCAGTTGTTAGAAAAAGGTTATTCCCAGGTGTCGGGAATTGATTTTGGTGATATTTTTTCTCCTGTTGCCAAGGTAACTTATATTAGATTACTTTTATCTGTTGCTGCTGCTTTTGATTTTGAGGTAGAACAGATGGATGTGAAGACAGCATTTCTTCACGGGGATCTAGAAGAGGAGATCTACATGAAGCAACCTGAAAGCTTCACAGTGACGGGTAAGAAAGCACCGATATGCAAGTTAAAGAAGTCTCTGTATGGGTTAAAACAATCACCAAGGATATGGTATCACAAATTTGATACATTTATACGGAGACTTGGCTTCACCAGAAGCAAAGCAGACCACTGTGTGTATTTTAAATTAATTGGTGACCGTGTTATTTATTTGGTCTTGTATGTGATGATATGTTGCTGGTTGGAAATGACAAAGAAATTATCTAGGATTTGAAGACCCAATTGTCCTCCAAATTCGACATGAAAGATCTTGATGCCGCAAACTATATTTTGGGCATGGAAATTAAAAGAGATCAGACAAAAAGGAAGCTCTGGTTAAACTAGAGGAAGTATGTCGAGACAATAATGCAGAGGTTTAATATGCAGGATAGTAAACCGGTGAAGGTTCCTATTCCTGTAGGTGTGAAGTTATCTGTTGAACATTGTCCCAAGACACAAGAAGAGGAAGAGGACATGTCCCGTGTTCCATATGCAAGTGCAGTGGGTAGCCTAATGTATGCAATGGTCTGTACTAGACCAGACATTGCACATGCAGTGGGAGTATTGAGCAGGTTTATGTCAAAACCAGGGAAGGAGCACTAGACAACAGTGAAGCGGGTTTTCAGGTATTTGCGTGGCACTAGTGATTGTGGCTTGTGCTACCAAGGAAGACCAATATTAGAAAGAGTGTTGGATATTCATGGCTTTGTTGATGCTGACTTGTTGGAGATCTGGAACAGAGAAGATCTACAAGTGGGTATCTGTTTAACCTATTTGGAGGTGCAGTCAGTTGGATGAGTACGAAACAATCTGTAGTGGCACTATCAACTACAGAGGAAAAATGCATGGCATCCACTCATGCAAGCAAGGAAGCAGTTTGGTTGCAGAGATTGGGTTCAAGTATGGGGTTAGTACAGGGAGCTATAAGAATAGACTTTGACAACCAAAATGCAATTTTCTTGGCAAAGAACCCTACTTACCATTCAAAGACAAAGCACATTGATGTTCAGTATCACTTTGTGAGGGATATGATAGAAGACAAAAAGGTGTTGTTGGTAAAGGTGGACACTTTGAAGAATACTATAGATGCATTGACAAAATCTGTGAGCTCTGAGAAGTTCTCTTGGTGTAGAGAAACAATGGTCGTTGCAGGGCTAGATAAATGACTAAGCTTTCCTGTGGCCCCCTGTGGAAAGAAAACAACAAGTGGGAGAATGTTGGGTTGTGTTATATTCTTTCCACGACTAGCCCACGTAGTTAACCGGGGGGATCACAGGGAGGGCGGTAGCCCCTCCTATTTAGGGGGTTTGAGGGGAGCGGGTAGCCCCCCTCTACGGGGTCTGGGGTAGCGCCTTGGGAATTTTTTTTTTGGACCCTATATTAGGTTGAGCGGACCTACCTATGGTTTTGTGCATGATTTTCGCACATGGTTTTGGACACGATGGTTTTCGGTCCATGGTTTTGGATGCAATGGTTTTCGGTCCATGGTATTGGATGCTTTGTATTGTAACATTGAAAGAAACATAATGGAAAATCAATCTGGTAGTCTAGGTTTTAGGGATCTATTTTTAGCAGCTCAGGGTTACATGCAGAAGTTGTTTTAGAAAACCCCCGCCAAGTGTCGTTTTTTCCTAGATTTGTGGCATGCGCGTCATAAGCCTCAATCTTGTCAAAACAATTTATTCGACGCTTCAGAGCTCATTCTTCACTTTGATCTTGGAGCTCTGGCATTCCCATAGCATCTAGGAACCTTCAACACACTTATCTCAATTTTTTTTCGTGTAAGTCCAATTTTCATGTCTTTTGCTTCTTTTCCGTCGTTTTTTGTATTTCGGTTTGTGTGAGTGTTGTTTGTTTGGTTTCATTGAACGTTTGCTATCGTTTTAATGCATGTTAGCTTGTAGAAGCATTGTTTCAAGTTTTCCATTGCACCTCCTTGCTGTCACACGCATGACATTGCTTCTACATTGATGATCGTCGTTGCGGCGACTCACTTCACACACTCAATTGTTTTTCTCGTTTTACTGAATCCCGCACTTACTAATTGCATGCATGTTCATTCACTCATGTCTACACCCAGTTTCGCACATGAATTCTGTCATTAACGTTTTCAGTCGCTCGTCGTTGGATCTGAGTTGCCTTGGCCCAGGCCTTGCCTTGCTTGGCTTGCATTGCGCATTTCTAGGATGGAAGGCCATGCCTTGCTCCTAGGAATTGCGTAGAGCCTGCCTCACACTGGCCTCCCAGAGTGTGCTCTACGCAATTCTGAGAGGCAGAGCCTCGGTTGGCCCCAAAAATTGTGCAATGCAATTTTCCCGGGTCGCAGTCATGCTGACTGAAACTGCACATTACGCAGTTCCAGTCCTCAACAAGCCAACCTGGACCGTGCTCTGCACAGTTTCAACAGTCAGTTAGCTCACTGGCAATACAAACTATTCTCTGTGCGGTCCTGACAGTCAGTCTCCCAACCTCCTAGTGAAAATTGCGCAAATCTTCTAGTTAGCCACCCAAGTGTGTTGCATGTTAGTCCTCAAGTTGTTTTTGGTTTTCAACTGACATTTTGTTTGCCATGAGTGTTGCTATGTCTCTAGGTATCACACGTGTTCATCAGTCTCTCAACAATACAGGTACAATGGCTTCCAAGAGAGCAAGGTCAAAGGACACCATTGAAAGCGCCATTGAAAATGTGGTCGAGTAAGTGTCTATGAACTTGCCCATCTATGAAGACACTAAGTTGTTTACAGACAAGGAGATCAAGATCAAATGGAAGGACATCAATGACATATTTTTAGACACCTTTGAGGAGAATTTGGACTGCTCTTCCTTACACTGCCACTTGTCATGGGGTTATATCCTAGTCATGCTAGTGAGCACGTGTCCAAGATGGAAAAAATGTATAAGGATAATTTTCTGCACATATTTCATGCCTATTCATTGCAAATTAGCATTCCATTTTTTTTTGAATTTTAAATATGTAAATTATTATTATTATTATCATAATAATATTTTTATGTTAATTGGTTTGTTCATTTTGGAATAAAAGTGTTATAAGTTTAATTTAATTATCAATAATTATTAGGTAACTAGGAAAATTTAATCTTTGCCAAATATGCACCAAATATTTTTAGTAATAGTTATAGATAAAATATTGAGATTTATTTTAAATATAATAATACCAATTTTTTCAAAGAAAAAAAAAACAATCTATCTTTCATTAAATAAAACAAAAAGGTATTTACATTTTCAACTTGCTAAAGTCCCCAAAATTAATCACTAAAGGAAAAAATAGTAATACCTTTTTACTCTTTAATTTAATTAAAAAATGTTAGCTTTAGAAATTTTAAATTTTATTTGTTTTTCTTTATGGCATTGAATTTTTATGGTTTATTGTTATTTAAATATTTTTTTAGTTATTTGTGTATTTTAATTTATATATATATATTTTTATAAATAAAAAAAAAATTATAATTTAATTAATTTTTATGATAAGTATCCTATGCAACCTGAAATAAGTATCACACACTTAATTGAGATGATTATACTATTTTTTTGTTTGTTTGTGAAACTCACCTTTACTGCATTAAAGTTTTCCATCATAAAGTTGCCATAGTGCACTCGCCCACCCCATCAACACTATCCCCAAATCAACGAAGCATGAGCCAAGCAAGCCATGCGCGTAGCAATTCCGGGGATTATGAGTTAGGAGAGACATAGGAGGGAGGCATTCAGTTGCCACAATGGATGGAACTGAGCTTATCATATTGGGACCCAAATTCCACAATTGATAGAGTCCAACCTGCAAGATTGAGACAAAACCAAACCTGCAATCATTGCTGGACAACCAGAGATTTGCTCATGGGATGAAGGATGCTTAAAGCCGCCCGCTCACCGAAAGGAAGCCTAGCCTTCGTCGTGAGAGACACACCTTTACCATGCGGCGAATATGCCAGGGAAGTCTCCATATTCCCATGCACTCTGAGGAGGATGAAAGGTGTAGAGAGCGACGACGATGCTGACACTCCACCTTTGCAAGGACCAGTGCAAACCAACGAAAGGACCAACCAATGAATGAAGGGAGATAATCAAGAATGTGGGCATGGCAAAAGGTAGGCACGAAGATTGCAGAAAAGAGAAATGACTATGCTTGATAGAACACCTGGTTTTTAAAATCTGGTTTGTTCAATTTTTTGAAGATCTATTTGTTTTTTGATTTAATATCTATCTGTTTTTTGAGTTATATTTCTTGATTTTGAGATATCTGGTAAAAATCACATTGTAGAAATTTTATATTCGCATTTCAAATCATCCAGTGTAATTCAGTGTGGTTCATGATGAAACCTCTCTAAAAAATTTCTGCAAATTTCTACAGTATAATTTTTACGGAAAAATATCTCAAAATCAACATCTATTTGCTTAACTTATTCTAAGCTGAATAATTTTTCTATGTAAATAATCACCCGTAAAAAACAAAATTGGGTATTTAAACTCACAGAGCATTGCAGATGCTACATACTTGCACAAAATAAGAAATGTCAAAAACATTCTGTTACTCTTCCCCATCAATACTCCGGTGAGAACACATGCCACTTTTCATGAATATACAGAAGACTTACGCTGAATTGATTGCAATTAAATGCACCAGATAATCAGACAATCTGGTGTGTGAAGGGAATTTGTAAATTTCCACAACTGTACAAAAAGAAAGAAGAAGAACCGTACAAAACTGAATAAGAGGACTGGTATAATATATGTTTGTAATCAGTCCTCATAAATATTAATTAGCAATAAACAAATTTGACTGTACAGCAAATCCTGAGGGTTCGTTAAATCATTCGATTAAACCCTTGAATTTTGTACATATTAGGCTCAAGTTCAAACCCTATTGAATCCATCTGGAAAAGATTTCCAGACGAATTCTAAGAAGAGAGGCCTCCTTCGAGGAGAAATGTGCTCAGAGGACCAGCTACTACTTGCAATTGATCGCTCATTGTACCTGTGATCTGCATAAGAAGGCGACCTTGAGAAAGCCCTTCTGTACATTGAGAGCGTGGAGATCCCTTTTTTTCTTTTGCATTATCAGAGTCGCGGTTCCTGAGGTACTGCTCAGCCAAGACCAATGCAATATCGGCCATTACAGAGATATTGTTATTCCTCTACCGTTGCAACCAAAAAACCAGACACAACATTGATGGAATCACAGAAAAGAGCAGAAGAAAATCACCCAAAAATTTGCTGAAATTTTGCGGACTCAATGCTCGCAACGGCAAAGATTGAATTGAATTTATAAGGCTATGGATAAGATCAGCTGAAATTTTGCGGAGTCATTGCTCACAATGGCAAAGATTGAATTGAATTGAATTTATAAGGCTTTGGATAAGATCAGATTAGAGTTCCTACTTCCGACGCCGTGATTTCCCAGAAGCTTCATAGAAAATCCCTCACTATTCCAGGTCTCTGCGCATTTTGGAGGACAAACTCTCGGCATCACGTAATTTATTTAATGAGAATTTCCACCGGACATGAAACGGTCATACCTTCTCGTTTGAGGTTAAACCGCGGCGCCCCTCTTTCGGTTTTCCTCTTCCGCTTTTCCATGTGCGCACTGAGCTTCACTCGATCCATCCGTTTTGGAGGCAGTTCAAACTAGATATTTATGTTTGAAGATTTCAGTGGTTAATGTTGTTGTTTGATTGTAGATCCGGAGAATAATCAACATTGCTCGTCATTATACCTTGACTCTGGTAGCTCTTCCATTGACAATATCTTGATGATGAATTTTCATTTAGATTTGAAATGTGACCTCGAAATGATGAACACGGTGGATTATTCATTGAATTTACAATCAAACAAAGGTTAGAGATCTTGGATTAGAAGCCATTTTTAGAGATCTTGGATTAGAAGCCATTTTCGGTAGAACTCTTGCACAACTAGGTTGAGAAGGAATGAAAGAATTTGCTACAGGAATTTCCCAAGGTCAGTACCCTAACACAAGGTTGGTTCATGCTTAAGTTTAATTGAACAGAATCAGCTAGTTGGGCCCTAAGAAAGACATGGAGTGTAGACTCCACGTCGATATTATTGAAGTGATGGAATCCACTGTTTGATGCACGTGAAAGGATGGAGGTTGCTTCTATTTGGATTAGGCTCCCAAGATTTTCGTTGCAGCTTTGGTCTAAGGATGCTTTTAGAGTTATTGGGAATAAGTTGGGATCCTTCTTAGAGGCCAACATGTTGTTTGAGACCAGCAGAAAGATGGAAACAATGAGGGTTTTGGTAAACTTGGACCCTTGCGATGGATTGTTTCCAGAATTAAACATTTTTTATAGGGGTTATGAGCACAAACAAAAAGTGGACTATAAAACCTTAGCTCAATTTCAAGGTGAAGATTTGAATGCACAAATCTTTGGAAACCTTGCTGGTGCAATACAAGGACATGAGCTACTACAGGCGAAGGTGGAAGCAAAGTGGGGATATATCAATTTGTTAGAAGCGAAAGGGTTTCTCTCTAGGTTATTCAATGAAGGTTTTGACACAAGTCTTGAGAACATTTTGAACCCTATATTGCTTAACAACCCCTCCCAAGGGTCAGGGGAGGACCTTATAAGGGGAATTATCAATATTCCTTTGGTTTTGATTGTGGAAAGGATTGGGTTTGGAGGGAACAAAAAAGGTAAATCTTTGTCGAAAGAAACCTTAGGGGTTCAGGAGGGCTCATTTGAGCAAAATTGTCTTAGTTAAAAGAGAAAAAGTGGAAAATTCCCTAAACTTAAAAATGAAGACCAAAATTTGATAGTGGGAGAGGATATTAAGCTAGGGGAAGTGATGGAAATGGCGAAGAAAGTACTGGTAGGGCGGGCGAGGGGTAGATACTTTTTGGTGGAACTTTTGTGCAACTGGGTTGAGAAGGATGTTGAGAAATCTAGGGCATTCAAAGTCACAAGATTTCTCTGCTTGATAATTGCTTGTGATATACTTTTACTTCTTAACTTATAGTCTTCTCTTTGTTAGCTTATTAATGTGTTCTTTTCATCAAGTCAATTACCAATATGCACAACAAAAGACAAGTGACATAGTATGTAGGCTTCTCATCCAGGGCCAAAAACTCTCACCCCTTAAGAGGAAAACCCGATCAAAATTCTTCTTTTAAATATTCAATTAATAACTTGTACCAACACCATGACACAGACCCTTGACTCTAGTATCCTCCCAAGAACCTTATCACTAACCTTGATGCTCTGCCTCTTCCTTTCTTCGCCTTTCTTCTTGATCTTGAACTGCTCTCCTCGGCTCCTTCTAAAGAACCTCGGTCTCTATCTTTTCATTTCTCCTTCTCGACTTCCCTTAGAGAATTTCATTCTCTAGGTCTTTACTAATTTCCTCTAGAGAAACTCAGTCTCTAGATCTCTACTTCGACCTTTCCAAAAGAATCCCTCCTTGCTTCCCTAGAAGAAACCCTTTCTTTGCTGTCCTAGAATAATAATCCCTCGCTTGCCCAGAAGAATTTTTTTCGCATACCCAGAAGAAACTCCTTTCTTATCCTTCATTCGCACTTCTCTTTGCATCTCCTTCTTCGCACTTCTCTTTTTCTGAAGGCTTGTTGAGTTGCTTGATCGAATTATTTTCCTCTAAGTGAGGTCGAGTAGGCTATATATACACGTCTTCATATGACATTTAGGTCGACATGATAGTTGGAGTTAGGCCGACTTCATCTAGAGAGTTCTTCCATCTTTGTAGGCCAACTTGAAGAGGATAGATGGCAAGTTCTTGGAGAATACTTTACATAGACAAGATTGACCTTTTAAAAAGTGTAACATGACTTCATTACATGACAATGACTAACATTTTATGACTAGATGATAAATAAATCCTAAAGACTCTCAATGGGAGTTTTGACTCAAAACATAATCCCTTGCTCATGAAACCCATGAAGCAAGTCAATATAATCATTTTGTTTTTCTTATTTACATCTCATTACATAAAATCATATTTACATGTCATTATGAAGACCGAACCTAGTTACACTGTTCAACACTCCCTCTTAACTAGGGAGGTATTCATAATGGTACTTGGACTTTATCAATCTGAAGAATCTCTCACAAGAATAATTCGGATTTGTAACTCATTTGTATAGCATCATATCAACCAGCATTGTTACATAGCAAGGCCTTGACTAACAACTCTATCTCTCGACAAGATGAGAACACAATGCTGGCAAGACCAATGATTTATAGACACACTCATCATTGTCTCTCTCGGAACATACCCCACTCGGTTTCTATCAGGATATGCTCCATGAGGACTATTCTTTTCCTGGAATCCCTAGGAATATCGGTCCTCCATGACTACTCTTACTGTTGGATGCCTTATCCCATCCTCAAAGAGCATCGGATGCCAAATGATTACGCAATCCTCCATTTTGTCTTCCCAGGTGAAGACCAAAATGACATGTCTATCTCTCCTTTTTAAACCAGGAGGACATATTCCAATAAAGGAATCTACTCATTCCTATCACAAAGGAATGTACCTAAGCTCTCTACTTAGGAAATTCCAAGTTTCTTCCATGTAAGAAACTTCTTGTGTGGCTCCCTCTTAACCAAGGACCTATCACATCTCCTCATGTGGAGATCCTGAAACACCCAGCTGCTTGAAGAGCTCCTTCCTTCAATGTCATGAATTTATTCTTCGTTAAGGAGTCTTCATCTTTGGGAAATTCTACATAGGGCACAAATCATCCATCACTTTTATCCATTAGTTTAGTCATGTCCTTAACTCATCAGAAAGTGATCTATCAGATTTTGCATCTGGCTTTGCTTAATGTCATTTTTCTTTCATGCCATATTGTTTGGAGGGACATTACATCCTTCTATATGGTCCACTTGGAAGTCATTCACAAATTTCCCTTTGGCGGTCCTACATAAGCCCATCCAAATATTTTTTCAAAATAATCAATGAACACTTCAAATCAAAATTACTTTGTGATGATCTTTCACCATGAAATCTTCCTGTAAGTATCAACATCCTGCATGAAGATTGACACATCTCCCACAGATATCCATTGTCAAGGGTCTCTATCTTTTTCTGACTTCTATCAGAGTCTTCACATCTTTCCGGGAGATCTTCTAGTCAAATCTTCTTGGTCTTTGGATGTTGAATGCATTCTACCTTTGTTGCATATCATCATGATCTCTCCCCATATTTTCACACTTCATTCCCAGGAGCTTCCAATCATAGCTCCTTGATTGTTCCTCATGATTCATATGAGAACATATTATGTTGATTTCATCTAGTGTGACTTATGCCTTTCTGTAATCTTTCGGAAAAGGAGATTCCTTCTTCTCTTGATCATATTTCCCAAGATGGAAATAGTGATCCATATTATTTGCAACCATATGACATGACTTTCATAATATCCATGTAAGCATACATACCTCATCTTTCTTTTGTTATCCAGATTTCCTGTAGCAACTTTATTCGAAAGAACTTTATCCTTTAGATCTGCTTTCCTGCTATGTCATTATACCACCATCCCTTGAATCCCGTGAGTTGGAATTGATGAAACATTTGCTTCCTTTCTAGATTGGTGAATCCTATGACAAGGATTCCATCAAAGAAACTTGAGGATCTTTCATATCCTCACTTGGCAGATGTTTTTCTTTATTGACTATGATGATCCGAGTTGATGATGACCTTTGCTTCTTTCTATAAGTATCAATGAGGTTTCCTAAGAGCTTCTTAAAACAATTTATTCCAGACATACTTTTTGTTTTCATGTCATGAGCTCTTACTGCTAATGCTTCTATCACGATGCTAATTTCTAATCTGATGCATTCTATCTTATTTACTTGCATCCTATCTATAACTTACAAGTGAAAGGTACCTTCTAGTGAAGAAGATCATCTCAGTCATAGTAGAGATCTTTTACTTCTTCATTCTTAAGTTTCTTTGACTTGGGATCTTTCACTTCTTCAATAATGTGGGCTTCTTCCCTATTCCTCTTGTCCTTACTACGGTTAGGACAATCTCTTTTATAGTGCCCAAGTTCTTGACATCCATAGCATCTTACTTTATCCATGTTCCTTCTTTTCTTTTGAGGACCAAACTTTCCAAATTTCCCTTTTCTTCTTGTCATAGCAGCATATGCTTGATTCTGCTCATTTGGTCCAACATCAATCTTTGCCTTCAATCTGGTTTCTTTGATCTTATAGAGTGACCATAGATCTTGAAATGAAGTAGTCTCTTTCTTCCCATATAAACTTGAAGTGAAGTTACCCCATTCTTCCAATAGTGCATTTAGTACCACTGTGGTCATTTCTCTATCAGACATAACTTCTCCTAGGTCTTGTAGTTGATCTCGAATTTCTGATATCCTCATGAAGTATGAGGCTATTCCATGTTCCGTGGATATCTTTAGTTTGTAGAGTTCTTGACTTAATGAGATTATTTCTCATGCAGTGCTTATGAAAAACAACTCTACCAATTTGTCATATATAGCTTTTGCAGTCTCCAACTTTGATACATATGGGATTAGAGTCTTTTATAGATTCTATAAGAATCCATTGGGCTCTCACTTGTCCCTTCATGTATCTAGCATGTGCTTGAGTATCTTCCTTTGGAGGTCGGGTTACCGATCCCTTGATGTGATCCATGACCTCATTTTCAATAAGATTAAGGTCTATCCTTTTCTTCCATGCAAGGTAGTTTACAACCCCAACAAATTTATTGCTTTCCTTGCAAAAATACATTTTGATATTATCAGATATAGTCATAGACTTACTTAAGTGATTGTTGCTAGCTTCCTCCTTAATCTCGATGTTGACAGAGGATTTTCTTCTTCAGTGTTTGACAAGAGAGAGCTTGATTCACGATCCTTGTTTGAATGTTCTAGTCTTTCTTCTTTCTTGAAGAGCTTCCACTCCTTTGATGATGTGATGATCTCTGAAGTGCTTCTAGGGTTTCGGTCTTTCTTCCTGCTTCCTTCTTTCAAGGCTCTTGCTAGAATGTATTTCTTTGATCTAGGGTTTCAGTTTGATGAAGATATATATCTTGTGCTTGGTGTTCTTTGACTTGCTTTGATCTTTCTTTGAAGTTCGATTCTCGTGTGTTTGTTTTCTTTGACTACCCTTTTTTTCTTCAACACCTAAGCTCCGATACCATGTTGAGAAATCTAGGGCATTCAAAGTTACATGCTTTATCTACTTGATAATTGCTTGTGATATACTTTTACTTCTTAAAGCATAATCTTCTCTTTGTGAGCTTATTAATGTGTTCTTTTCATCAAGACAAATACCAATATGCACAATAAAAGACAAGTGACACAGTATATAGGCTTCTCAGCCAGGGCCAAAACCTCTCACCTCTTGAGAGGAAACTCAATCAAAATTCTTCTACTGTATCTTCAATTGATAAGTACTAAGACAATGACACAAACCCTTGAATCTAGTATCCTCCCAAGAACCTTGTCACTAACTTTGATGCTTTACCTCTTCCTTTCTTTGCCTTTCTTCTTGATCTTGAATTGCTCTCCTCGACTCCTTCTAGAGAACCTCGGTCTCTATCTTTTCACCGCTCCTTCTCGACTTCCCTTAGAGAATCTCGTTCTCTAGGTCTTTATTGGTTTCCTCTAGAGAATCAATCTCTAGATCTCTACCTCGACCTTTCCAGAAGAACCCCTCCTTGCTGCCCTAGAAGAAACCCTTTCTTCATTGTCCCATAAGAATACTCCTTCGCTTGCCCAAAAGAATTTTTTTCGCATACCCAAAAGAAACTCCTTTCTTATCCTTCATTCGCACTTCTCTTTGTAGCTCCTTCTTCGCACTTCTCTTTTACCGAAGGCTTGTCGAGTTGCTTGATCAAATTATTTTCCTCTAAGTGAGGTTGAGTAAGCTATATATACACTTCTTCATATGACATTTAGGCCGACATGATAGCTGGAGTTAGGCCAACTTCATCTAGAGAGTTCTTCCATCTTTGTAGGCCAACTTGAAGAGGATAGATGACAAGTTCTTGGAGGATACTTTACATAGACAAGATTGACATTTTACAAAGTGTAACATGACTTCATTACATAACAATGACTCTAACATTTTATGGCTAGATGACAAATAAATCCTAAAGACTCTCAATGGGAGACTTGACTAAAAAAAAATCCCTTGCTCATTAAACCCATGAAGCAAGTCAATATAATAATATTATTTTTCTTATTTACATCTCATTACATAAAATCATATTTACATGTTATTATGAAGACCAAACCTAGTTACACTTTTCAACAAAGGAATGGGGGCAAGTAATACAAGATTTTCCCAAGATCAGTACCCTAACGCGGGATTGGTTCATGCTTAAGTTTAATTTTGTGGAATCAGCTAGATGGGCATTAGGAAAGACATGGAGTGTAGACTCCACGATGATATCGTTGAAGTGATGGAATCCACTGTTTGATGCACGTCGTGAGAAGATGGAGGCCACTCCTACTTGGGTTAGGCTCCTAGGATTGTCATCGCGGCTCTAGTCTAAGGATATTTTTAGATTTATTAGGAATAAGTTGGGATCCTTTTTGGAGGCCAACATGTTGTTTGAGACAAATGGAAAGTTGGCAATAGCGTGGGTTTGGGTAAATGTGGATACTCATGATGGATTGTTTGAGGAATTAAACATTTTCTACAAGGGTTATGAGCACATACAACAAGTGGACTATGAAGGAATTCCTTTAAGATGCCACATGTGTTACAAATATGGACACATCTAGAAGAATTGCCTCTTCCTTTTGTGGGAAAGAAGGAGAGATGGTTATCATCTTTTGGAGGTCTTGATAAGGTTAAAATGATGGTAAATGGCTAAAAAGATGAGGAGATTAATGCACAATCACAAGAAAAGAGCTCTCTAACCCTTGTGTAGACGAATGAGAATGGTGATATACTGATGAAGGTGCCAACTGAACCCGAGATGCAAGATGCTCATGATGATCCTCGCTCCACATTGGGTCCTCTATCTACAAGGAAATAAACTTGGCAGTTTACACCCTTTCTAAAGTAGGCATTCAACAGTTCGTGGTACATGGAAGATCACAGAACGGATAGGGGAAACATCTTATGAATACTTCCGTCGGCCCTTTATAGAGGGTTTGCAACAGTTATGAATACTTCCGTAGGCCCTTTATAAAGGGTTTGCAACAAGAGCATCCATGATCCAAATCTACACTTTTATCTATTTTTTGTCTTTGTCAATATATGGATATTATGATGGACTGTGTATATTGTCATCTTCATGTAATCTTTATAACAACTATATAGCAAACTAGACAAACATGTAAATCAGGTCTGTTTTTTTGGTTTTCCAACATTATGAGGGGATCTTGATGATATCTTATGCATGTACAAGGGTGGTTGACAGACTACTGATACTTTTGTGCTTTTTGGGGGGACCTATATAGTTTTTGAATGCATAGTGGTGCATTTGCAGAATGTAATTTCCATTTTAAATAACAAAAATTAGGAATTTTTTTCTAAGAAAAAAATTATTATTTTTTATTATAATAATATTATTATGTTAATTAATATTAATATTTAATTTAATGAAAAATTTGGAGAAAGTGATCTACATATTTTTTTAAAACAAGATTTCGCTTGAATAGTGATGTTGGTCCATGGACAAAATGAGATTAAAAAAGAAGCATATGCATACTTCCATTCCTCCCTTAGAGCTAGAAATGCTTCTTCCTCACATAAATATATGGACTTCGTTTCCCTATACCCTCAAATGGTTGACCCAAAGGTTTTATCCCTATTGGAATGGCCAATTGACAAAGTTGAAATTCTTCTGGCTCATAAAGAGATAGCCAGGGGTAAGAGCCCTGATCCACATGGTTGGACCATTGAACTATTTCTCCATTTTCAAGAAATTATGATAGATGAAATCACAAACTTAGTGGAGGAGTCTAGAAGACATGGCAGGGTCTGTGGGGCTGTGAATGCAACTTTTATTGCCCTAATCCCAAAGTCCATGGATCCGACCTCCTACTCGGATTTTCGTATGATTTCTCTCTGCAACATGATATATAAACTTATTTCCAAAACAATTGTCATCCAAATCAAACCAATTCTTGCTAGATTCATCTCTCCGGAACAATTTGGCTTCCTTGAGAAGCGCCAGATTCATGATGCAGTGGGCATTGCTCAAGAGTGCATTCATTCCATCAAAACTCGAGATATTGATGCTTGTCTGATGAAGATTGACCTCTCTAACGCATTTGACTGTGTCAATTGGGAATTCTTATGGATGATTTTGACAAAGATTGGCATTGGCCCGATCATGTCAAATTGGATAAGTCATTTATCTCTTCGACCAATTTTTCCATCCTGATCAATGGTAGTCCCACTGATTTCTTTGTTGCATCGAGAGGCCTTTGACAAGGTTGTGCCCTATCTCCTCTTCTTTTCCTTTTGGTTATCAATGACCTGAGCAGAAGCATTCTTGCAGCAAGGATACAAGGCATATGCTCTATCTACAATACAGCATCAAACATCGCACTTTCTCACCTAATGTTTGACGATTTCTTGGCCATCGGAAAAATCAAACATTAGTGAATGGATGGTGTTGCACAACATTCTCCTTAATTTTGGACTGGTAACGAGACTACTCATGAACAAAGATAAATCTGTTTTGATATCACTGGATCACGAGGGGAAAAGAATGCAAGAAATTGCAGCAATGTTTGGAGTTCATTCCATTCTTTTGGATGGGTGTTTCATTTATCTGGTTTTTCCCTAAAACCGCTAGGATATGGGAACAACGACTGGTGTTGGCTGATTGACAAACTGGAGAAGCGACTCTTCTCTTGGTCCCATAAATGGCTTTCCTTAGGTGGAAGGCTCATCCTCATCAAATCAATCTTGCAGAGCACATCAATCTATTGGATGCATATTTATAAAATCCCCAAGGGCGTTATCCATTAGATTAACACCACCATTTTTTCCTAATTCCTTTGGGCTGGATCACGCAGAGACCATAAGAAAATTCATCTTGTTAGGTTGGATATATTGTCTAGGTCGGTTGAGGCTCCAGTTGAAAATAATTAATATTATTTTGTATTAATGGAGAAAATGGTTACATTGTTGTAACGTATTGGATTAGTTCCTAGAGTTTAGGGTATTGGATTAGTTCCTAGAGTTTAGGGGTTCCTAGTGTTGTACTTAAATGATGTAATCTTTCATTGATGTATAATGGAGTGTATGAGAGTGATCTCTCTGTTCTGAGTGTAGTCTCCAGGTGCAGGCCTCACCTGTGAGCTACATCTCCTTCTTTTTCAATTCTGTTCACATTTTATCTTGGTATCAGAGCTCAGGTTGGGTGAGCCTAATCTTGTATCACCTCTTGTGACTGAAGTGCCTTTGTGGCCAGCTTGCCCTTGTGGCAGAATTGCCTGTGTGGTGTGAGGTGCCTCTGTGGCCGCGTGTACACAAGGAGCTTTGTGCTCAATTGAGCAGGTGGACTGCAGAACACCTGGCTCAGACTGGATGTTTTTTTTTAATTTTTTGTGTAGAAGGGAATTGGCGCACTTTTCGCGCTGACAGTAGCGCCAGGAGCGGAATTGGCGCGACTGTTCGTTTATTAATCGTGCCAGAGCACCAAAATACCCGATTGGCGCGGAATTTCACGGATTAATCGCGCCAGCAAATTTTACTCTAACCGATTTTTCCTTGGCGCGGATTTTTCGCTCGGGAACACGCTAATCCACCTTCAAGGAGATCTGCGGGAAGCCTCATCTTCGTTTGGCGATTTGCAAAGGGAGCAGATCAGAGAAGTTGCAGATCTATCCGGGAGAGGCAGATCGGATCAGTTTTTTATCAGATCAATTTTTTGGCTGTATTGAAAAACAACGGATTTTCTCATCGGAGCGCAACTGATTTTGCTGAGTTGTCAGATATTGGCGGATCTGAATCGGTGACAAATCGATTTGACAGGTATCTGTTACTGTTGGGTAGATTCATTTCTTAAATCTGATCATAATGAGTAATACGATGGAATCTTACCTCCACGAGTCTGGCAAACTCGATGGATCTAACTTCACGAACTGGAAGTTTAAGATCCAGACCTTACTTGAGGGAGCGAATGCTTGGTCCATAGTTACAGGAGCAAGACTGGGATAAGTGAGAGAACAAGGTGAAAGTTTTGCTGAAAATGTCCGTGAAGGACAACGTTATCCCGCACATCAGAGATTGTAAAACGTCCGCGGAGATCTGGACGACCATCAAAAATCTGTATCAGACCCAGAACACAAGCCGAGTTATGGCACTTAAAAGCAAGCTATTTTCGATGAGGATGAACGAAAATGAGACTGTCGCTACATTTATTACGCGAATCAAAGATGTGAAAGATGCATTGGGAAACATCGAAGAGGCGATGTCTGACTCTGATCTTGTCTCAATCACACTGAACGAGATGCGAGATGAATTTCAAATGTTCATCACTGGATTGGCGGCAAGGGAGAAAGCGCCCACATTTGATGATCTAACAGGGATCTTGCTGCAAGAGAGGAGCGGCGGCAGAACTTGAACCCCCAGAGTGATGATCTTGCGCTGATGGCGAAACGTCGATCATTCAAAGGGAAGCAGCCACAACAACAATCACAGCAGAAAGGAGGAACATCGCAAAAGCGTTCACATATAGGTATGATTGCAAATGATTCCGTAAAGAAATGTTATTATTGTGGAAAGAAGGGCCATATACAGAGTGTATGCTTTAAGAAGCAGGTTGATGATGCAAAGAGGAAACAGGCAAAGCACAGATGATACTTTATTGAAGAAGATGTTGAAGAAGATAAAGATTTCAGTCATGAATTTCGACTGTTCATAGTCGACCATGCCCTTTCAGCATCTGATGAGGACGATATATGGTATGTTGATTCTGGAGCATCCTCTCACATGACAGGTAAAAAGGAATTTTTTGATAGTCTTGAGGAAAGTACATATGGATCAAAAATCTATTTAGGTGATGATAGTGGATACGAGATTAAAGGTTATGGGGTTATTCCAGTCAAGTTACCAAATGGAAAAATTAGACATCTTCAAAATGTTTTATATGTACCTGGAATTAAGAAAAATCTGATATCTGTATCCATAATAACTGATCAAGATATGCAAGTCAAGTTCTTCAAGACTCACTATGTGATAAATGATTGCAGGAAAGAAATAGTTGCAATAGGCGTGTGTGTTGGAAGCCTATACAGACTAGGTGTAAAGAGTATATCAAAGCGAGCCATGGTTGCAGGAGGATCGACAGCCAAACAACTCTGGTATCAGAGCCAAACATATAGACACTCAGTTCCATTTTGTCAGAGAGAAGATACAGTCAAAAGAAATTACTGTTGAATATTGTAAAACTTGTGACAATATGGCTGACATTTTTACAAAGCCACTTGCACGTGTGAAGTTTGAATTGTTTAGAAGGATGCTAGGAGTCCAGGAGAACCCTTTTTCCATTAGGGGGGGGAGTTGAAAATAATTAATATTATTTTGTATTAATGGAGAAAATGGTTACATTGTTGTAACGTATCTCCCTAGTTTAGGATTAGTTCCTAGAGTTTAGGGGTTTGGTTGCAACTTCCTAATTCCTAGTGTTGTACTTAAATGATGTAATCCTTCATTGATGTATAATAGAGTGTACGAGAGTGATCTCTCTGTTCTGAGTGTAGTCTCCAGGTGCAGGCCTCACCTATGAGCTACATCTCCTTCTTTTTCAATTCTATTCACATTTTATCTGCTCATGTGCCGGCAAAGATATCCCAATCATGGAGAAGTTTGCTCCTTTCAAAACACTAGTTCCTAGCTAATTTGTCTTGGAGTATTGTCAACAGATTTATTACACAAATCAACTTTGACATCTTTTCTGGTATGGATGGTCCCCACTCTCTTTCTTTTCCACCGATTTCTATTCTCCATGGTGTGAATATTCAAGTGCTCAAAGATATAGCAGTCTTTCCAGAGGCATGTTCCTCTACAACGTATTCACTGGATGCCCAATCGCTGAACATTCCGGCACATATATCTCCTACATGGTCAAAGTATATTAACAATTTGCAACTATTTGGGATATCTCTATCACATGAGGAGGACAAACTAGATTGGAAGGGAGGCTTTCACAAACGACAAATCATTGTTAAAGAAGCCTATCAAATCATTGATCAACAATCAGAGTTGGCCCCGTCCTTTTTATGGCTTCCTAGGTCTTGGCACTGACAGGTGCCCCTAAAGCTCAAATGCTTCCTATGCTTGTTGGCTCATAATCGAATATTAACTTGGGATAACCTTTGTAAAAGGGGTTTCCTGGGTCCTGGACGTTGTTGCCTTCGCAAGGATCATGGTGAGGAGGCCTCACACCTTTTCCGTTGCCCATTCACTAGATCGGTTTGGCTAGAAGTGCTCAGTGTCAATCATTCCACTGTTGTCCCAGTCTGGACTCACATCCCTGATTGCCTTCATCATTGGTTTGTTGTGCATAAAACCCTCAAGCCCCTTCCCTTTTTTTTTTATCTTGTAGGGCATCTAGAGAGCCCGTAATGCAATTATCTTTGATTCTTTTCAGCCACCAGTCTTCAGAATAAGGTCTTCGATTGTGGTTTACTTTAAAGAATTCCCATCTGAGCCCTCCTCTTCTCCATGCTCTCTCCCTCTTTTTTTTTTGATCTTTGGACCTCCTTTCAAGTTGGCTTCTTTCAAGTTGGCATCTAGAGAGCCCGTAATGCAATTATCTTTGATTCTATTCAGCCACCAGTCTTCAGAATAAGGTCTTCGATTGTGGTTTACTTTAAAGAATTCCCACCTGAGCCCTCCTCTTCTCCATGCTCTCTCCCTTTGGACCTCCTTTCAAGTTGGCTTCTTGGATGGAGCCAATTCCTTCGGGTTATGTGGCTGTGGTATGATCATATACCTGGACTCTGTTCATCACTTCAGTTTCTTCTGGTTCGGTGGAAAGGGTTTGAATACCAGGGCCAAGCTTCTGGCATTATGAGGCTCTCTTTTGTGCTTCGTGGATTGGCTCGACAAACATTGCTATTTTTGGGGACTCTAAAATTATTATTGATTGGGTCAACCACCGATGTAATCTTCAGACTCCGACTCTTCTCACTTGGCAACAAAGAATCAGAGCTTTGACACAATCATTTCAGCACATCTCCTACACCCACATCTATCATGAACAAAACAAGGAAGTTGATGTTTTGTCTAAACATGGATGTTCTACTTCCCCGGGCTCGATCCACTTCCAGGAATTCATCTCAGATTCCCTTCTTCGCTCGAGTCAGATAGCCTTATAATTCTTCTTCTGCTCCATTTTCAAGCTGGGTCTCATGTTCTCTGGCTCTCCGCGTTTTTTTATTTGATGGGGTTGTCTCTTTCTACTGTTCTCTGCCTCATGTTTCCTGCCGGCTTTGTTCCTTCATATTCCGATTTTTGATGTGGAGTTGGTTTTTCATTGACACAATAGCTCTGCTGCTTTGGATCTGTTATTAGTCTCTGTTTTATTTTCTGCTATAAGCAACGGTTTTTGGGATTTTTTGTTAGCTTCCCTTGGGAATCTCTTTGACACGAGATGTTTCTGACGTAATGCCTCGTCCATCTTTCTATTTGCTTAACTTGTTTTGACCTGAATTTAATAGTTATTATCCTGTGCAAAGTCATCACAGGCAAAAATAAAATTGGGTTTTTCCATAATGCGGACAAGGAGCTTTAAACTAAAAATTAAACTAACAAGCCATGGCAAATTCCAGATACTTCTACAAAACTAAAAAAAGTCAAAAACATTCGGTTACCCTCGCCAATCAATAAACAAAAACTCATGCCATTTTTCATGAATATACAAAAGATTTAGCTGAATTGATTGCTCACCGAGAGGAAGCCTAGCCTCCGCCGTGAGAGACACACACCATTACCATGAGGCGAATAGGCTAGGGAAGTCCCCATATACCCCTTGCACTCTGAGGAGGATGAAAGGTGTAGAGAGCGACGACAAAGTTGACACTCCACCTTTGCCAGGACCAGTGCAAACCAACGAAAGGACCAACCAATGAATGAAGGACATAATCAAGAAAGTGGGCATGGCAAAAGGTAGGTACAAAGATTGCAGAAAAGAGAAATGATTATGCTGGATAGCACACATGGTTTGTAAATGGACGTGAGGAAATGTGCTTTGAGAAAATCGGGTTTGGCCGATTCCTTGATTGTTTAAGAGAACATTTATTTGTGCTTTGAGAAAATCGGGTTTGGTGGATTCTTTGATGGTTTAGAAGAATATTTATTTGTTTTTAGGTTTCTATGATTTATATTTTGAGATATTATATTTTGATTTTGAGATATCTTTGGGTAAAAATTACATTGAACCAAAATTAGATTGCAGAAATCATATCGCAGAAATTTTGTTAAAGGGTTTAGGACACTGACCATGAATCATGAATCACATTGAATGGTTTAGAACATTGATCATGAATCACACTGAATGGTTCAAAACGCCAACTATAAACCACACTGAACAGTTCAAAATGCTGACTATAAACCACATTAAATAATTCAAAACCACACTGAATAATTCAAAACACTGACTATAAACCAGACTAAATAATTCAAAACACTGACTATAAACCACACTAAGTAGTTCAAAACAAACAATGTGATTTTTACCAGAAAAATAATAATAATAATAATTCAAAATTAACATCTAACCTCCACCGTAAACCATCACCGCGCACAAACAAAATTAGGTATTTCCATAATGGAGACATTACCTCACCGGGCAAAAACAAAATTGGGTATTTCTATAATGGAGACAAGGAGCTTAAACTCAAAAGTAAACTAACAGACCATTGCAAATGCCACATACACAATAAAAAATGTCAAAAACATTCTGTTACTCTTCCCCATCAATACTCAGGTGAGAACACATGCCACTTTTCATGAATATACAGAAGATTTATGCTGAATTGATTGCAATTAAATGCACCAGATAATCAGACAATCTGGTGTGGGAAGGGAATTTATAAATTTTCACAACTGTACAAAAAGAAAGAAGAACAACAGTATAAAACTGAATAAGAGGACTGGTATAATGTATGTTTGTAAACAGTCCTCACACACATTAATTAGCAATAAACAAATTTGACTGTACAGCAAATCCTGAGGGTTCGTTAAATCATTTGATTAAACCCTTAAATTTTGTACATGTTAGGGTCAAGTTCAAACCCTATTAAATCCATCTGGAAAAGATTTCCAGACGAATTCTAAGAAGAGAGGCCTCCTTCGAGGAGCAATGTGCTCAAAGGAACAGCTACTACTTGCAATTGATCACTCATTGTACATGTGATCTGCATAAGAAGGCGACCTTGAGAAAGCTCTTCTGTACATTGAGAGCGTGGAGATCCCTTTTTTTTCTTTTGCATTATCAGAGTCGCGGTTCCTGAGGTACTGCTCAGCCAAGACCAATGCAATATCCGCCATTACAGAGATATTGTTATTCCTCTACTGTTGCAACAAAAAAACCAGACACAACACAGATGGAATCACAGAAAAGAGCAGAAGAAAATCACCCAAAAATTGCTGAAAGTTTGCGGAGTCAATGCTCGCAACGCCAAAGATTGAATTTAATTTATAAGGCCATGGATAAGATCAGCTGAAATTTTGCGGAGTCAATGCTCGCAACGGCAAAGATTGAATTGAATTTATAAGGCTATGGATAAGATCAGATTAAAGTTCCTACTTCCGACGCCGTGATTTCCCAGAACTTCATAGAAAATCCCTCACTATTCCAGGTCTCTGCACCTGTTGGAGGACAAACTCTCGGCATCGCGTAATTTATTTAATGAGAATTTCCAGCGACCAAGAAACGGTCATACCTTTTCGTTGGAGGTGAAACCGCGGCCCCGCACTTTCAGTTTTCCTCTTCCGCTTTTCCATGTGCGGATTGAGCTTCACTCGATCCATTGGTTTTGGAGGCAGTTAATTAACGGAGAAGTTCAAACTCTTTCGAAATGGGTGAAGCAGTAAATTAATGGGTCATATTTGGATTGGCAGCAAGTTATTTTTATCATAACTCAGTTATCAAAGCAGAAATGAAGATAGTCATTTCTCCGTAATAATAGACTATCTATTATACCTTTTGAAAGTTTTTTGGTATATTTTTTGGTTTAATTTGTTCAATTTGTTTGGAATCTGGTAAGATTTGTTGGAATCACAAATTTAAGTTGTGAACTCTCCACAATCTGAGTATCCCAAAAGGTTTTTTAAGATCTCAAATCCATATATATAGTCAAAAACTGATTTTAAACAACAAACATCAAGATTTCACAAAAAGAAATATAGTCAAACACTGATTTTAAGCAACAAACATCAAGATTTCACCAAAAAACATATAGTCAAAAAGTGATTTTTAACAACAAACATCAAGATTTCACCAAAAAAAATTCGCCTAACTCCAACATATGTAACATTTAAGCAAATACCTTTGGATTGTGAAGAGTTCACAATTCAAATTTGTGATTCTAACAAATTCTTGCTGGATTGATAAATTAAATTAGAATATCATAATATCACTTATTTCTCCAAGCAAGTACCTAAAGAAACAATCTAATAGTTTTCTACATGCTAAGGCCTACAAAAACTTAAACATTAATGTGATCCTCTAAATTTATCAAAATTTCATCTGTGTAACTCAATACACTCATATCTCTAATGTCACAACGAACACCCATATCTCAGTACACACATAGCTGCAAATTGATGCATATATGTATCTTTCAAGCATTGTGTTGGCTCAAAGGCAACAACAATGAACATATTCATCACTGTAATTATTAGAAGTGCCTTGATGCAAGTTTTCAGTTCTTTGTCCATCTCCCACATTCACTGGTCCCAGAATGGTGAGGCTGATGCTTTTTCCAAATCTGGTTGCAGTGTTGTTCCTGGACAGATTCTCTTTTAATCTTTTGTCTGAAGGGTTCCTACAGAATCTGGACACATTGACATTTGAGCACTTCTTCTATAGTGGAGCCTTCTTCTACAAGTGGGTACTGACATTCAAGCTCTTGAGACCCTTGTCAAATTTCTGTTGTGCTCCTCAATGCATCACCTGAAACAAAAAATACCTTGATAGATAACAATGAGAAAAATCTTGATATTTTGCAATGCAACTCTTATTTATTAAACTGAAATCTCTGTCTTTGTTTTTGCTTCTGCTTTTGTAAAGACATAAGACATCTGAAGACAATTTCAAAATGACATTGTCCTTGTATTCGCATCAAAATAAACATGTCATGTTAGATATGTGTACTTTCTTAATTAATCTTAATGAAAATGTTTTTTCTGTTAGAAAAAATGATTAAGAGTGGCACATAATTGTGCTTAGCTCATTAGTGAAACCCGGGTCCTCTATCTCTTCACGTAAATGCTTTCTGTCATATTTTGCCAAGTGCATATCTAATTATTGACTTTTACAAGTTGAGTCAGCAGCTTGCAAAAGTCTCGTTTTCTTCCGCATGCATCTTGTGATGTACATGACATGGCTGTTTGGCCAACCATGGTTTAGTTGAGAAATGAGCATAAGAGATTTCACTAACCAATTATTGGAACAAATTCGAGCTCAAGCTGGAGTGGTTCCTAGAACCTATAGGAACACTTGTGTCATTAACTAACCGACAGGTGTATTGACCGTTAACACTTTATTTTTATAAACTAGTTGTAGATTAATATTACCTACAAGTGATAATGCTTAGATGGTTCAATTCCCAATGCAACAAGTCTAATTGCATGCTTAAAGAATCCATATGAAATATGAGTGCAAAAGAGTGGATTTGATTGAAAAATAATAATTATTTTTAACATATTTAAAACATATGAATGGAATATTTTTTTATATAAAAATTTAAAACATATGAATGGAATATTTTTTTATATAAAATTTGTATAATAGAAAAATTAAATATATTATAAATATGGAGATATTATTTTGAAAACCTAAATAGGAAAGTCAATTTTAAATGTTTAGTCTATTTTTGTATTCCAATAATATTTAGTTATAATGCAACTCTATGCATCTTCTTTTTTCATGTCCAGCAAAAATCCCTTTGAGAATAAAAGTATAGCAATAAAGAGGGAGAGTTAGAGTAATGGGAAAGCCAAATAACATGATTTTTTATTTCTTATTCTTCAATCTTCTCATCTTATTTTTTTCTTTTTTCTTTTTAATTTATTTGTTTGTTTGTTTGTTTTTACCTTTTTTATCTCATACACTTTTACATTTGCATTATTTTTAATAGTTTATTATCTTTCCTTAATTAACTAATTATAATCACAGGTCTAGTCTTACAACCATTTACTTGTTCAAATTCATTTCAAACCATTTTAAGATGGATCTAGGTTATTGTAGCCTCACTCAACTTTGTACGTCTTAGAGTTCCCAACTTATGGAGATTTGGATATGTTAAAATATAATTTGTTTATTTTTCAATATGGTTCTATTTCCTATAATATTTTTAGGCAAAATATAATATTATAATATTTCTATTTATGTGTAGGGGAGGCAATATTTCGCTTTGGTGGAATAATTGATGACAATATGCATGGAAACTAAGAGTTCTTTCCATCAATTTAGTAGAGGCATATACTCTTCTGCAAGGAAACATCCTAATTTGTACATTCTATCCAAGGTGTCTTCTTGTTCTAAGGGGCTCATTTATTATCTTGAGAAACATGCAATTTGGAACAAACGCTAGATATTTATGTTTGAAGATTTCGTTGGTTAATGTTGTTGTTTGATTGTAGATTTGGAGATATTTATGTTTGAAGATTTCGTTGGTTAATGTTGTTGTTTGATTGTAGATCTGGAGAATAATCGATATTGCTTGTCATTATACCTTGACTCTTGTACCTCTTCCATTGACAATATCTTGATGATGAATCTTGTTTTAGATTTGAAACATGACCTCAAAATGATGAACATTGTGGATTATTTGTTGAATCTACAATCAAACAAAGGCTAGAGATCTTAGATTAGAAGTCATTTTTAGCAGAATTAGAGCTTTGGTAAAAAAAATGAAGTGCAACATTGAATGGTTCCATTTGCAATGTCATAACAACAAATTGGCTTGACTCCCAATCCAATTCGGTTACCTAATTAGGAAAAGAAAACATGTTTTTAATTAATGGACAACATTTCAACCAACCAATTCCCTAATTTTGAGGTTCTCAATCCTTTTACATATAGAAAATATCTATAGGAATGGGTTTTTAGGGTAGTTTTGAAATTGTAAATCACGAACATTAACTTACTACAACTCCTTGGCGCTACAAGAATTATCTACTCATGTAACCCATCTATGTGCATTTTTCACAATCTTTTATATAAATTAAATTCACCATTTTTTGTAAAAACAACATTTCTATTTATGTGTGAATATGGTGTGTGTGTGTGTAGAGGTAGAATTAGGGCCCTTTTTATGATTTGGAGGATAGAGATGGGTATGTAGCTATGTAGGGCCTGCGGTTTCAGAGGGTTGCATGGAGGTTGCAACTAGGGTTTTCTATCATACCATTTGATTTCATAGTATAATATTCAAGATGACGAACCATTGGCCGTAGACAAGGAAAGGGTTTTTGTTTGCAAGCCAAAAAACCTCGGCGACTGATGGAAAATTGGAGGTGGGAAGAAGACAAAAGGATGAGGTTGTTGACTATGAGTATGACCCCATTGATTTCCAATTTATTTGGTTGAAAATGCCACATTAGTGGGCTAAGGTGGAGGACTAGGAAACAACTGGCTCTATGGATAGGGGAGACATACCTATTATTCAATCTTGGGAGATGGCCACATCAGAAGGATGTGTGGACAATTATTAAGCGTGCTCAACAGGGTTGGTATTTGTCCTTGATAAATGGGTATCCAAATCAACTGGGGAATGAAACCCTAGCCCAGTTTCAAGGTGAAGATTTGAACACACAGACCTCTGGAAACCCTACTGGTGTAATACAAGGACATGAGCTGCTACAGGCGGAGGCAGAAATGAAGAGGGGAGGTATCAATTTGTTAGAGGTGGAAGGGTTTCTCTCTAGGTTATTTAGTGAAGGTTTTGATATGGGTCTTGAGAACATTCTAAACCATGTATCACTTAACAACCCCTCCCAAGGGTTAGTGGAGGAACTTATAAGGGGAATTATCAATAGTCCTTTGGTTTTAGTGGTGGAATGGAGTGAGCTTAGAGGGAATGAAAATGGTATATTTTTGTTGGCAGAAACCCTAGGGGTTCAAGAGGGCTCGATCGTGTGGAAAATTCTGTAGATTCACAAGCTCATGCAATGTACTAAAGCATAGGACAAGAATCTACTTCTACTTTCAACCAGCAGAAGCCAATAGATCGATGAAAACAATATGAACAAGAAGAAGAAAAATCAATGGTACATAATGCAAGATGTATATGGGGAAAGACACTGCTCAAAACCCTGCTATTTGTATTTCATATATCATAAATATGGTTGAAGATACAAAGCTTGTTCTCACTAGAACAATTCCACACAAGTATTCTCAGCTCTCTCAAATCACAAGCTAGCTCAAGTGAAATCCTTAGCCTATTCAGTAGTTGTCCAAGCCCCTAATCTCTTGCATAATTCCTAGGATGAATAGCCCATATTTAAAGGGAATTCATGCTTCCAAAACTACGCAATCCAAGCATAAGATCAATCTCTAATGCATGCATGATATTTACACTCTAATAAATAATACCACTGATAGTACACTGTCCCTGCACTCTAGTCTCAATTGTGTCTTTCTCTGAATTGACATGCATGAGTTTCTCATGAGGGAAACTTCAATTAACTCGAGTAGCACTAGTGGATGCATTAGTGCACCAATTGACTGTTAGTCCTGTATTAGTTCCAAAAACAATTTAGAATTAATTTAATTGAAATTAACTCAGTAAACTTAGTGATCTAATTTCCAACTCAATTTAAATTCATACTGGACCCCTAAAACTTAGGGAGAACATATACATGACTACAGAAAGACTTCCAACTCGAAATTCCTAAGCTAATTAAGTTAATTAAACTTAATTAACTATTTACAAGTTTCTATGAGAATAAAATTCGATTTTAATTCTCAGTTTAATTCAAGGACAAATTAAACTGGAATTTGTTGTTGCCATTTCTCAACACTCCCTCCCAACAATAAAGGGATTATCAACTACCTCGATCTTGTCTCTATGAAACTCAGATTTAAATCTTAACAATGCCTTTGTCAAAATGTTAACATCTTGCTCCTCCATGGGAATGTACTCTAACAACATAATCTGCCTCAATACACAATCTCTAAGATGATGATATCGAATATCAATATTCTTGGACCGATCCTGAAAAACTTGATCTTCAGAGAGTTTGATACAACTCTGATTATCGCAGTAAATCATAGTTGGGTCTATTTGTTGACAAAACAAACAAACCAGGATCTTCCTCATCCAAATTGCCTCACATGCTGCCTGACTCGTAGCCATGTACTCTACCTTTGTTGAACTGAGTGCAACTGATCTTTGCTTCCTATTGTACCAAGAAACTATGGCTAACCCAACACTAAAGATCCCTCTTGATGTGCTCTCCCTGTAGGATGGACTCCCTGCCCAATCTACATCAATGAAGCCTTGAAGATTCACTCCCTCTATCTTTTTGTACCATAATCCATATTGAGAAGTGCCCTTAAGGTATCTCAACACATGCTTTGTCGCTTTCCAATACAGCTTGGTAGGTCTAACCATCGCTTGACTAAGTTGGTTAACTGCATAACACATGTTCGGTCATGTGTTCACCAAGTACATGAGTGAATCCACAAGCTGCCTGTAAACAATAGCTTCCACTACTTCCCCTAAAGTAGCATCCTCCTTCCTCCAATTACCTACTAGAGGAGTCTCCATGGGTTTGCTGCTCTCCATGTAGAATCTCTTGAGTATCTCATTGGCATACTTTCCCTGAGACACAAAAAACTCCCCATCTCCTTGCCATACCTCCATGCCAAGAAAGTAATGCATGAGCCCCATGTCCTTCATCTCAAACTCTCTTGCAAGCTCCTCATTGCAAGACTTGATCAACTGATCATCACCTATCAGTATGAGATCATCAACATAAAGTACAATGATCAACAGTTTACCTTCCACCACTATGTGGTACAGGTTCACATTCGCTTCACTCTTTGTGAAGCCCAACCTGGTGAAGTAGCTATCTATCCTGGTGTATCAAGCATGAGGTGCTTACTTCAGCCCATACAACACTCTCTTGAGCCGACACACATGCGACTCATGGTCAAAGGTTTCAAAACCTTCAGGTTGCTCTATGTACACCTCTTCCTCAATCATGCCATTAAGGAAGGTTGTCTTCACATCCATCTGATGTATCTTCCAACCCATCTGTGCTGATAGTGCCAATATAGATCTGATTGATGAGTACCTTGCAACAGGAGCAAAGGTCTCATCATAGTCAATCCCCTCTACCTATGAAAAGCCATGGGCCACAAATCTAGCCTTATGCTTCTCCACACTACCATCTGTAGCTTGCTTTACCTTGTAAATCCAACGAGAGCTCACCACTAACTTGTCCTCCGGTCTTGGGACCACATCCCAAACACTATTACGAACTATGGATTCATACTCCTCCACCATGGCATCAACCCAAACCGGCTACTGCACTGCTTCCTTAAAGGAAGATGGCTCTGTCACAACACATTCGCCCATAAGAGCCATGTATCTAGTGTACCTCTCAGGTGACCTCCTCTGCCTGCGCTGAGAAGTGGGTGCTCCCACATTCTCCCATGCATCATCCAACAATCTGTCAACCTCTCTAGTGCACTTTCTTCCCTCTCTAGAACACTCCGCTTGAGTGAACATCTCCACTCCCAGATCCTCTGCATGTGGTTGCTCCACATCAATCTGAGGCTCCTCAACCTTGGGAGCTAAAAGCTCCTCGTCTGCATGTAGCTCAAGCTCCCTCTCAAGGGAAACTCGCATGGCTTTCTCTTCATCGAATTTGACATCCCTGCAAACCATTGTCATCCTGTTGGTTGGCAAGTACACCAGATAGTTGCGAGGTGTATCAGTGTACCCCACAAATATGTCCAACTCTGTTTTCAGCTCAAGCTTCTTCCGTGCATATTTGGTCACATGGAAATATACCGATAACCCAAAAATCCTCAAGTGACCAACATCTAATCTTATCGGAATAAGCCTCCTCTGCTGTCTTCATCTCAAGTATATAATATGGGCAACGGTTCTGAACATAAATTGTTGTGTTGCATGCCTCAGCCCATAATTTTAGTGGTAGGCCCTGATCATGCAACATCACCCTCGTTGCCCCTACTATGCTTTTGTTCTTCCTCTCGTCCACCCCATTTTGTTGAGGATTATGGGGTGTCGTCAACTCTCGTTTAATCCCTTCCACTGCACAAAAGTTATTAAACTCATTTGAGACATACTCACCACCTTTATCACTCCATAGAGCTTTAACCTTCTTGCCCGACGCTTTCTCCATCAATTTTTTAATCTCACAAAACTTTGTGAAGGTTTGATCTTTTTTTGCATGAAAAATATCCAACATTTATGAGAATAGTCATCAACAAATATAACATAATACTTGTGTTTGGTCGTGGATGTTGTCGAGAATGGTCCACACACATCTGAATGGAATCGATCTAGAATAGCTTTTGTTCGATTGTCTTTGTCGTGAAAGGAAGACTTCGTGTATTTTCCCAAAGTACACCCCTTGCATGTATCAACTTGCTCAAGCGTACCTTTGGGAAGACCGGTAGAGATCTGTTGCAATATCTTCAAAGCCCCATTATGCAAGTGGCCCAATCGCCTGTGCCATAACTTGCCAGCATCTCAGTTCTACACCATTTATGCTTTTGTTCTCAAAGCAGCACACTCCTCTACCTCCAGTTTATAGAGATTCTTCACCCGAATCACTATCTTCTTTACTTGACCCTTGTCTATGTGTTGAAGGAATGACTTTCCTTTCGAGAAAATCACATCATATCCTCTATCCTCAAGCATGGCAACAGATACCAAGTTCTTCTTCAGCCCAGGCACATACATAACATCCTTCAAGGTGAGTGGAGCCCCATGCTCACTCTGAAAAGTAATCGTGCCAATCCAGTAACACTATACTTCCCGTCGTCACCCATATCGATATGAATTTGGAGATCTTTCTCCTCCAGATTACTGAATAACTCTTTGTCACCATTCATGTGGAATGAAGCTCCATTGTTTAAGTACCATACACTTCCCATCATTAATGACACCATGCATGCAATGAGGGAAAATTCCAATTCGAATTGAGAGGCCAAAGCCTCACCCGCTGCTCCTCCTAAGGACTTCTTCTTGGACTTCTTGAGTGGACAATTTGTAGCAAAATGGCCCAGCTCATGACAATGAAAGCACTTAACTTTCGTCATGTCTTTCTTCTTACCTCCATGATAAGAATCCGATTTGGAATGGGAAGCTTTCCCTTTCCCCTTCTTCGCCTTAATCACTAAGGCACAATTCTCTTCATCATTAGTCTTTGATGAAGAGCCATCCCTGGTGTTCCTCCTAATCTCCTCTTGCATCAAATCCGACCACAATCATTCCCAATCTGATAGCTTCTCCCGACCATTGACAGAGTCCTGATAACTATGCCAACTCTTTGGGAGTCCTAGAAGAGCAAGACTCACCATATCATCCTCGGCAACCGTGATTCCAACACTTCCAAGTTCATCACGACATTGAGTGAACTTGGTAAAGTATTTTGGAATAGTCTCACCTTCCTCCATTTTGATTTTTTGAAGTTTGTCTTTCAGTGCCAATTTCCTTTGTCGTTGTTGTTCTGATACAATTCTGTCAATGTTTTCCACATATCATACGAAGTTTCCTTTCCATGGAGACTCGAGACAATGTGTTCTCGAACTCCCTCAAGGATTATCTGCCTTGCCTTCACCATACACTTCTTCCATTCGACCAAATTTTGTGCATCCAATGTTGTAGGCTTAGGAATTTCTTGATCAACGAATTCCTTCAAGCCATTATCCTCTTGCACAACCTCCATTTTGTCCCTCCAGGATATAAAATTTGAGCTACCTTCTAGGGCATACTTGAGCCGCAAACTGTAGAACGCCATATGTCGATCACGAAGTATGTATTGCAAATTCAAATTTCACTTGTAAACCAAAACTCCATATATTCTGTAGTTGCCGTAGTTGCCATATCCATTGTAGCTGCGTGCCGTAGTTGTTTGTTGGCGTGTTGTTATTGCCATATCTGTCGTTGCCAAACTTTGAAATCTCCTCTTGTATATTATTCTCAGCTCTGATACCATGTGGAAAATCTTGTAGATTCACTAGCTCATGCAATGTACTAAAGCACAGGGCAAGAATCTACTTCTACTTTCAACAAGCGGAAGCCAATAGATCGATGAAAACAATATGAACAAGAAGAAGATAAATCAATGGCACCGCAAGATGTATATGGGAAAATCCAGTACTCAAAACTCTGCTATATGTATTGCATATATCATAAAAATGAGTGAAGATACAAAGCTTGTTCTCACTAGAAAAATTCCTCACAAGTATGCTCAACTCTCTTAGCTCACAAGCTAGCTCAAGCTAAATCCTTAGCCTATTCAACAACACTCCAAGCCCCTAATATCTTGCATAATTCATAGGATGAATAACCCGTATTTAAAGGGAATTCATGCTTCCAAAACTACACAATCCAAACATAGGATCAATCTCTGATGCATGCATGATATTTACACTCCAATAAATAATACCATTGATATTACACGATCCCTGCACTCTAGTCTCAACTGGGTCTTTCTCTGAACTGACATGCATGAGTTTCTCATGAGGGAATCTTCAGTTAACTGGAGTAAACAATGTAAACTTTGAAACGGGAACTGATACTGTTACCCGTTTTGTAGAGGTGGCAAAAAAATGACCCGATTTTCAAAAGTGTTGATGCAGAATACACATGTTTTTTTAAGAACATGCTTTTTGGAACTTTAATTTTTTTCATGTGCATTAAGTGGGTGAGGCTCGGTGAATGGTAGTGATTTTCATCCTGATTTTAAAAAGTGTGTATTCTGCATCACACCCTTTTTTTAAAAGACCTATTTTTTGACTTTAAATTTTCTAGTGTGTGAAATGTAAAAAATTATTTTCTAAATTTGATAGTTTTTGAAGTCGTCATTGTATTCATATTTTCTTGTTCTCTATCTTAATTTTTTTTTTTTTTTTAGTGGGCTTTTTATTGTTTTGCGTTTTTAAATTATAAAGTCGATAGTTTGAATTTTAGATAATCTACATATTTAGACATCTTTTCAACCCCCTTAATTAATTTTTCAATCGACATGAAATAATTGTTTCTAAAAAACAACATTTTTTAACAATGGACATAAAAAATAACCATTTTTAACATAAATATAACAAAAAAACTAAACGTTTTGATAATTTTTTGCTAGAATTAACATGTCAAAATCACAATTTTTATACAAAAATATTAACTAAAAATGGTCAAATAATAGTTTTTTTTATGAATTTCATGTCAAAAGGATAATAATAATTACTTTTTTTTCAAAAAAAAATGATTAACTTAAAAATCAATGCAAAAATCACATATTACCAATATTGAACGTATAACAACCCTAATTGAGTGTTTATTCTTCTCATAAAATGTCAAAGTCAAAACATTGCAAAGCTTGAGTTACAAGCATAACTTAAATTTAATCAAGAATGTCACGTAATCCAAACTCTTTGTCCTCTAGAGTTTCATCATTGTCCTCTTCCACAATATTTTCTGTTTCATTTTGCTCATTTTGCTCATTTTCCTCTTCTAATGGGTCTTTCATGTCTGCAAATCCCCCAATATGTGTCTTTCCATACATTCCATGTAATGGTGGTTGGGGTTCCTTTGCCTTTTTTGCCACACGTGATTCACTAAAGTCCCCTTTCTTCAACCCAATTTCTTGCATTGCATCTGGAAGAAATTGAAGAGCATTAATTCTTTGCTGAATGAAATTGCATTGTAATGGATCTTTCTCAATTGCAATGCAATTTCTTCCTTTTTGAAGGCAGCATGCTAGTGTTGTACCTAATTATCAAGCACAAAAAAATAATGAAGTAAATTAGTACAATGACATATTAATTAAAAAAAAGAACATATTGAAATTCAATTCCATGTGGCAAAACGTACCTGAGCCAGAAAATAAATCCAGAACCCAATCTCCTTCATTTGAACATATGTCTATAAGATAGTTAATCAATAATTGTGGTTTCTGATAAATGTTAACTATCTCTCCTTTCATTTCTTTGTCTTCATATGTTAGTTTTCTCACAACAGCATCATAAGTCAGTATGGCTATGACTCTTTTTGTCCACCCGATTAAAAATCATAGACATATGGCTATCATCTTTTGCCCAACTATCAATATGAATGAACTCACAGTCATTTATAAATTGTTGATCTTCATTGTCAAGAAGATTTGACTTTTGCCTGTAACATAAAATAGTAAAATTTCAATTAACTTGTACATAAATTAATTTTTCAACATTAATCAAATATACCTTTAAACATCTTACCATGTAAGCTGCATCCTTGAATTTGTTTTCCCCTTGAAGCTTGACAATAACATTGCCAACTGTGTGTCTGAATGAAATGTCACAAATCTCCATAATGGTGATGACGTCACTTCCTTAAATCCCGCCACCACTTTATTAAAAGCTTGATAAGTATAAGGGTCATTATCATAGCAAATGTTTGGAATATTGAAACCATGGGGAATATCTGCAATAACGAGGGCATAATCCCTTTTTGGTATGAGTTTCGCAATGTCTTCACAGTCGCCTTGTATCACTTGATATTGAATAGTGTCTAGCCCATTCCAAATGAAATGATTAAGAGTTGGATCAAGTTCAACATTCTTAATACGTTGCTTTCTCAGTCTTTCAATCTTTATTTTTTCAATAAAAGTCTTGAAACTGTCTGGTGCTCCATTATCTTCTTTCTTCATCTTTTACCAAACAAACAAATGTATGTGTAAGTTTTAATTTAAATTAAAAATAGTACATAGATGATTAAAACTGAATGTATAAATCAAGTTACCTTTTTAAATGCAAGATAAAAAACTTTCAATGTTGATGTAGAACTTGAATCTGGATAGTTGCGTACAACATCATCCCAACTATCTTCATTCAACAATTTAACCATTTGTTCCTGAATTTTCATGTAAACTTTGTGACTGCATAGATAAAGTAAGAAAAAGTTAATATACTGATATGTATAACAAATACTACCAATAACAACATGTTTTAGTTAAAAGATAACTATAATCCTGGAAATAAGTAAAAATAATTCAGCAAACTTACTTTTGAAATTCTTCAGACATTTCTTCCAATGATAATTCCCCCGACTTCACACGAGATAATATTGTTTTGACAATTTTTTCATCTTTCACTCCTTGCATCGCCCTCCAAGGCGTGATGGTCATATCGTCTGGAAGTTGCTTCAGTTCAGGCGCTGATTTATTGTTGCTACATATCAATGGCTTAGACTTTCTGACCTTCTGGTTTTTAATGCCAATGTCTTCCCACATGCTAAAAATGTCATCAATCAAATTCCAAATATCTCCAGTTCTAAATGCCAATTGGAAAATGTTATCAACACCTCTGAATAAATCGCTAGATCTGTTGTCTTTTCCATTTTTTGAATTGCCTTTATCTTCAATTTGATAGCCTATTTCCATACAACATTCCTTTCGGAAATCTGTAGTAATATTGATCTTATCCCCACCACATTTTTCTAGGAATTCACTATGAATAAATCTAACCTTTTGGACCAAAGTCATAGACATCCTATATTCATTATCTGAATTATGATCCCATGCCACTAGCTTTGCTTCTGTTTCATTTAAACCAGCATAAATGATACATTTCATCGTTTCAAAACGTGGGTTATTAGGATATTCCTCCATCAATTGTCTTTGAGCTTCAACAGAATGGTTCCCCCCAAGCACATAATAATTGTATTCAAAACATTTTGACTTATCAAATGCTTCTTTGTTGGGAACTTGAAGTGGATCAACAAGAAGCACATAACTAACCACATGAGCATATGGATTATACCTCATCAATGTCTTCAAGTTGTGAACATGCAGATGGTGCGGCTTTCTGACTTGATATTGGCATTGTCCTTCACTTGCCTTATAGGTTTGTGTCACATTTAACTGAAATGTACGACCACCATCAACTAGGTTTCTCTTTGTCAAATTCTGTCGAATGGCATTTTGTTTTGTTTTGATAATGCCATCACCTAAATCAGCTCCTGGTGTAATGATTTCTCTGCTTTCTTTTGAAGTTTCACTAGGTTCTTGACTGCTGGTAATGACTACTTCAAGATCTTCAACTCTACTTTTTTTCGTCTTAACATTCTGAAGATATCTATTTTTGGCCATTGTTACTTTTGGTCTTTTACGACCTTCCACAATTTCAATGTCATCTTCAGTAATGGCAACATATGCTTCATTGTCAACTTCATCGTCCTCAAAAGTAACTTGTTTACCCTTGCTAGATTTATCCACCAGAGGCCTTTTTTTCTGATTCTTTGGATGTAGTTTTGTAGCATCATCAATTACTACATTTTCCATGTTTTGCATATCTTCCTCTGACACTGAGTAAAAATGGCTGACAACGTTCATGATATTATTCTCTATGTAATGAATGCCTCCCACCATAATTGAACAGCTTTCAACAAAATTCTGCCAAACAAAATATCATATGTTAATATAATCAAAGTTAAAAAATATAGCGAGACATTTTCAAAACGCAAAATAAAAATACAAATAACAATACTTACCGTGTTTTGTGTCATATCATTTACGATTTGTTTACACAACTTTGTAGATACCTCTCTCCTATCATATAATGAATATGATAGTCGGTATTTAATCCTTTCATGTGACTTGGCAGTTTTTGTAAGTACGTAAACAACTTCAGTGTTTGGTACCGAACACATATCTATGACTTTTCCCATCACCTCCAAATTTTCAGTATTATTGCGTGTATCAATGTATAGATATATATTCACAGTTGTGCTCTCTCTTTCTTTCACATACCAGGCTCTTGATGGAAATTTCACCTCTTTTGAACTTTTCCAATCTGAGATTAGCTTCTTATCACTTAAAACAGTTGACATATTTGTAGGTATGAGCTCAGGTGGAGTTCGTTCACCAACGTTTTTTGTAGGTATGAGCTCAGGTGGAGTTCGTTCACCAGCGCTTTTTGAAGATACACCTTTAAGACTCCTTGCTCCAGAAAGATTCACAGAAATTTTTCTTGATGCCATTTTCCTAAAAAAAAAACACATAAATTAGTAAATAAAAAAATTGTTGGGCGGGGCTGGGCGGGGTGGGCTGGGCGGGGCGGGCCGGGTGGGCGGGGCGGGGTGGGCTGGGCGGGGCGGGCCGGGTGGGCGGGGCGGGGCGGGCGTGGTTGGGCGGGGCGGGCCGGGCGGGCGAGGTGGCTGGGCGGGGTGGGCGGGTTGGCTGGGCGGGGTGGGCTGGGAGGGGCGGGCGGGCGGGGTGGGCCGGGTGGGCTGGGCGGGGCAGGCGAGCCGGGTGGGCTGGGCGGGGCGGGCGGGCCGGGCCGGGTGGGCGGGCGGGGTGGGCGGGCCGGGTGGGCCGGGCGGGGTGGGCGGGCACCCGGGGCGGGACGGGCGGATGGGATGGGCGGGGTGGGCGGGGGCGGGCGGGTGGGATGGGCGGGGCGGGCGGGTGGGATGGGCGGAACGGGCGGGCGGGTGGGATGGGCGGGCCGGGCGGGTGGGGTGGGCGGGGCGGGGTGGGCAGGTGGGATGGGCGGGGCGGGACGGGCGGGTGGGATGGGCGGGGCGGGCGGGCCGGGCGGGTGGGGTGGGCGGGGCGGGCGGGCGGGTGGGATGGGCGGGGCGGGGTGGGCGGGCGGGCGGGTGGGATGGGCGGGGCGGGGTGGGCGGGCGGGCGGGCGGGTGGGATGGGCGGGGCGGGGCGGGCGGGGTGGGATGGGCGGGTGGGATGGGCGGGGCGGGCGGGCGGGCGGGTGGGCTGGGCGGGGTGGGCGGGTGGGATGGGCGGGGCGGGCGGGGTGGTCTGGACCACCCCGCCCGCCCCGCCCCGCCCCGCCCATCCCACCCGCCCATCCCACCCGCCCAGCCCACCCGGCCCGCCCGCCCCGCCCATCCCACCCCACCCGGCCCGCCCGCCCCGCCCAGCCCACCCCACCCGGCCCGCCCGCCCCGCCCAGCCCACCCGGCCCGCCCGCCCCACCCAGCACACCCGCCCACCCCGCCCGCCCCGCCCAGCCCACCCGCCCGCCCACCCCACCCCGCCCGCACAGGGCCACCCCCGGGCCGCCCCGCCCCGCCCGAGGGCGGAGCGGGGCGGCCCGGGGGTGGCGCTGCGCGGGCGGCGCCGCCGGCGCAGCGCCACCCCCGGGCCCCCCGCCCCGCCCGAGGGCGGAGCGTCGATTCCGGGAATCGACGCTCCGCCCTCGGGCGGGGCGGGGCGGCCCAGGGGTGGCCCTGCGCGGGCGGCGCCACCGCGCAGCGCCACCCCCGGGCCGCCCCGCCCCGCCCGAGGGCGGAGCGTCGATTCCAGGAATCGACGCTCCGCCCTCGGGCGGGGCGGGGCGGCCCGGGGGTGGCCCTGTGCGGGCGGGTGGGCGGGTGGGCTGGGCGGGGCGGGCGGGCGGGGTGGGCTGGGTGGGCGGGCGGGGTGGGGCGGGCCGGGTGGGCGGGGTGGGCGGGGCGGGGCGGGCTGGGCCGAGTGGGCGGGGCGGGCGGGGTGGGCGGGTGGGATGGGTGGGGCGGGGCGGGCGGGATGGGCGGGTGGGAGGGAGGGCGGGATGGGCGGGTGGGAGGGCGGGCGGGATGGGCGGGGTGGGCGGGCCGGGTGGGCGGGCGGGTGGGATGGGCGGGCGGGATGGGCTGGGTGGGCGGGCGGGCGGGATGGGCGGGGTGGGCGGGCGGGCGGGATGGGCGGGGTGGGCGGGCGGGGTGGGCGGGGCGGGCCGGGTGGGCGGGGTGGGCTGGCCGGGTGGGCGGGTGGGGTGGGTGGGCCGGGTGGGCTGGGTGGGCGGGCCGGGTGGGCGGGCGGGCGGGATGGGTGGGTGGGCGGGCGGGCGGGATGGGCGGGGTGGGCGGGCGGGTGGGATGGGCGGGGTGGGCGGGCCGGGTGGGCGGGGTGGGCGGGTGGGATGGGAGAGGTGGGCGGGTGGGATGGGCGGGGCGGGCGGGGTGGTCCAGACCAGCGGGTGGGATGGGCGGGGCGGGCGGGGTGGGCGGGTGGGATGGGCGGGGCGGGCGGGGTGGTCCAGACCACCCCGCCCGCCCCGCCCATCCCACCCGCCCGCCCCGCCCAGCCCACCCGCCCGCCCACCCCGCCCGCCCCATCCCACCCGCCCGCCCCGCCCATCCCACCCGCCCACCCGCCCGCCCCGCCCATCCCACCCGGCCCGCCCGCCCGCCCCGCCCATCCCACCCGGCTCGCCCAGCCCACCCGGCCCGCCCGCCCGGCCCGCCCAGCCTACCCGGCCCGCCCAGCCCACCCTGCCCGCCCAGCCCACCCGGCTCGCCCAGCCCACCCGGCCCGCCTGCCCCACCCAGCCCGATTCACAGTTACCGATTCACCATGTGGTATAAAAAAAAAAATTTGGCTTGGAAAATTTTTTAATTTAAAAAAAAATATATTTTTCATTAACGTAATTTAATATGAAAATTTCGAAAAAATAATTGTACTTGCCTTTCAATTGCGACAATTCTTCGTTGTATATATTGTTGATAGCAATATCGCTGCTCCACAAATTCACGAGTCTTTCAAGGAATTTCAGAAAACCTAGATGTGAGGCGAGTAATAGTGATAGCGAAATTTATTATATAAGTGAAATTACGAAGATGTTTTTCCATACGATTAATGTGAGATAATTTGTTTTACATTATTATAGAGAGAATATTGTAGAGTTGTTTTACAACGGATTGAATGTGGGATTAATATGTTTGAGAATATATTATAAAAATTAGAAAAAAAAGAAATTGTTAAGTAAATATGATATACTTTAACTATTAGAATAATTAATGTACAAGTTGTGATTTACAATTTGAATTTTAGTGATTTATTTCATAAAAATAAATTAGTTTATGTTTTTCAATCAATTGTAGAATAAAATAATAAAGGTAAATAAATCTAACAAACTTTTGGAGGGAAATATTTTCGCGAAAATTTTTGGAGGGAAATATTTTCGCGAAAATTTTTGGAGGGAATATTTCATTCTTTAAGCTATATAATACTCTCAGGAGACTCCATTTGTGTCATTCAACATTTTCTATTTGAAAGTGATGGATTGCTCTGATGGTGAAGTTTCGGTTTATACACCATCAACATCTTCATCGCGTAACAACTCTATTCATATTGATGAATATAGTGGGAATCCTTCCACTATGAATAGAAAGTCAATTCTTCCACTTAGTCCCGATTCTAAGGACTACGAGAGCAACACTGATGAAAGAGGGGATGGAGAATTTAAAGAGTCACAGATTCCACTTAGTCCAAATTCTAAGGACTATGAAAGCAGCGGTGATGAGGAGCATGATGGTGAAGTTCAAAAGAATGGGGTGTCACAATGTCCACTTAGTCCTAATTCTGAGGACTATGAGAGTAGCAGTTTTGAAGAATGTGATGGTGAAGTTCAAAAGAATGGAGGGTCACGATGTCCACTTAGTCCTAATTCTGAAGACTATGAGAGCAGCAGTTTTGAGGTGCATGATGGAAAATTTCAAAATAATGGAGTGTCAAAGTGTCCACTTAGTCCTAATTCTAAGGACTATGAGAGCAGCAGTGATGATGAGCATGATGATGAATTTCAAAAGTATGGATTGTCACAGTGTCCAGTTAGTCCTGATTCTAAGGACTATGAGAGCAGCGGTGATGAAGCGCGGGATGATAATTTTCAAAAGATTGGAGTATCACAATGTCCTCTTAGTCCTAATTCTATGGACTATGAGAGCAGCGGTGATGAAGCGCGGGATGATGATTTTCAAAAGATTGGAGTATCACAATGTCCTCTTACTCCTAATTCTAAGGACTATGAGAGCAGCGGTGATGAAGCGCGGGATGATAATTTTCAAAAGATTGGAGTATCACAATGTCCTCTTAGTCCTAATTCTATGGACTATGAGAGCAGCGGTGATGAAGCGCGGGATGATGATTTTCAAAAGATTGGAGTATCACAATGTCCTCTTACTCCTAATTCTAAGGACTATGAGAGCAGCGGTGATGAAGCGCGGGATGATGATTTTCAAAAGATTGGAGTATCACAATGTCCTCTTAGTCCTAATTCTAAGGACTATGAGAGCAGCGGTGATGAAGCACGGGATGATGATTTTCAAAAGATTGGATTATCACAATGTCCTCTTAGTCCTAATTCTAAGGACTATGAGAGCAGCGGTGATGAAGCACGGGATGATGATTTTCAAAAGATTGGAGTATCACAATGTCCTCTTAGTCCTGATTCTAAGGACTATGAGAGCAGCGGTGATGAAGCGCAGGATGATGATTCTCAAAACATTGGAGTATCACAATGTCCTCTTAGTCCTGATTCTAAGGACTATGAGAGCAACAGTGATGAAGAACAGGATGATGCAGTTTGTCCTAATTCTAATCAGTATAAAGGTAGCAGTGACAAAGGACTGGATGTAGCATCTTCAATAAGTAAACAGCCACATTTTCAACATAGTCCTAATTCTATGGACTATGAGAGCAGCACTGACAATGTACATGAGGAAGAATATCCATTAAACATCGAGTCAGATTTTCCATTTAGTCTGAATTCTAAGGACTATGATAGTAGCACTGAAGAAGGGGAAGATGAAGGGTATCCTCTCAGTCAAAATTTGAAAATCAGAGCAGATCATAGTGTGGATAACGTTCCTCTTAATGATGAAAGTCCTTATAAAAATGAAGATCCAATGATGGAGATGTTGCCAAGAAATATTGTATCAAGGAGTAGGAGTAGACCTTTTCGTATCAATGCAAGCTATTCTAGTTATACAAGGGGTAGAGCAGAATATCTGACGAGAAGAAGTTCTATCAGCGCTCTCATTTCAAGTGAATGTTGCCAAAAAAATTGCTTGAAACGTATGGATTTCACATTTGCATTAGAAAGCAGGAAGAGATATTTGTCAATGAATAAAAGCATGCAAAACTCATATTTAGTTGGCTGCATGCAATCTACATTGTCAGGTTATGATTATCATATTAGGAATTTTTTATTGTGTAGAAAAGCTTTCAAAATGTTTCATTCACTTGGGAATTTTCGTCTCTCGAGAATTCAAGAAAATTTGGAAAAGGATCCCACATTTTATTCAGAAGTACGTTATAAAAGACAGTTTGGGCCATTATCAAATACTGCAATGTCATGGATGAAAGATTTCTTTTCAAAGCATGGAGAGTGTATGCCAAATAGAGAGACAATACATATTCCAGATAATTTTTCAAGACGAGAAATCTACAACTTATACAAAGAATATGCAGAAAGTGCTGAGGGACAGGGCCACTTTATTACATATCAATATTTTGTGAAGCTATGGAAGAAAGAATTCAATAATGTTCGTATTCCTAAGAAGACAAGGATGGGGATTTGCAGTACATGTGCTTCTCTTAAATCAAAAAGGGACAAATGTGAAGGCTCAGAAAGAGGTAAGTGTTCATAACTTTTACTTTTAAAATTGTATAGTCATCAACTATGAAAACATATTTCTTAATGAATTTCTTTTATGTTGTGTAGATTTAATTGTCAAAGAACTTCAGGAGCATCGCGAACAACAAACAAATGAAAGGAAGAAGTTGTACAAGCATCGAAAGAAGTGTTATGATAATCCAAATAAATATTTGGGTTTGATAATTGATGGTATGGACCAGAAGAAAACACTTTTACCACATTTTGTTCGCACACCCAAAAATCTACAAGAGGAAAATTTTATTCAGTTTCACTTGGTCGGTTGTATGGTCTTCAATGGGAAAATGTTGCCAAGGGTGTACTTCACAGCTCCAAATATTCATAATGATGCAAATCTGACCATAACCATAATTCATGATGTCATTTCTCATTGGTCTGGTAATCTTCCTGAAGTTTTGTATCTACAATTGGACAACACTTGCCGTGAAAACAAAAATCAGATTGTTTTTGGGTATCTGAACATGCTTGTTGAATTGAGGATTTTTCAAAAGGTAAAGGTTGGTTTCCTTCTTGTTGGGCACACTCATGACCATATTGATCAGATGTTCAGTCGTTTTTCAGTCACATTGAGGAGGAAGGAAGTTGGGAGCTTGCCATCACTAATTGAATGTATTAAGAAATCATACATGCCAGAGCCTGCTTTTAAAGTGTTGGAAGAAACTGTTGACATGCGAAGGTTTATTCTGGGATCATATGGTGAGGGGAAATGCATTGAACAACTTAATGACATTAGCTTCCAACATCAATTTCGTATCAAAAAAATTGATGGGAAAACACTAATATGGGGCAAGAAGTATTCAACTACTACAGAGTGGGCACCGTCATCAGGATTGCAATTTTTGAAGTTCATTCCAGATCATCCAATATTTGCATCAAAAATATTGTCATTACAATCAGTTGGTGAAGTTCAGAATGCACGTAGACAGAACAGGGCTATAAATTATTCTGATTGCCTGGAAGAAATTAAAAAATGTATTAGATATACATATGAGTACTTTGACATTGTTGATTCAGTTTGGTGGGAGTTGTTTTTCAATAATCAAAGTTATCTCATTTCGACAACAATAAATGAAGATATACCTTTGAAAAATCCATTTATTTGGCCACAAAATGTGTCGAATGAACATGAGGAAGTAAACATTGTTGAACAACAACAATCTCAGGGTATTATTAATTCTTCACAGGCAGAGGAAAGAGAGATGTATATAGGTTCCAGAAGATCTCGTGCACAACGTGAAGCCATGGAAGACCTTTATAGGGGTTCAGTACAGGATATTAAGGAGGGTTGCATGATTGCAGTGCTAGCAGATGGAGATCCTAATGGCTATCCATTTTGGGTTGCTAAAGTTTTAAAGGTCTTTACAGAAAATGAGGATGTTACAGGTGTTGAAGTACATTGGTATGCCACAAATACACACCCATTCAATGGTGTGTATAAGCCAGAGATGGTAGTTGACAAAAAAAATGGTGGAAAAAGAAAAAGAAAGGGTACAAATATAAATCGCCGCCGCACAGACATATTACAATTGAAGGATGTTGACATACTTGTTTATGACTTCAATTTAACAAAGAGAGGAACTCTTCGCTTCAAGACGACAGAGATTCTGAAAAGGTTGTTACCAGAAGGAACAGTGTTGACATGGGACTCTGCTGAAACCAGTCGTAGATCTAGAAGACTTTTGAAACCTGGAATCTTGGGCATGCATGTGGACTCAGATGGGGCACTAGTTGATGACAGAGAAGAATATGGAACATCTTCGTCAGCATCCAGTCACTCATCTGAAGATGTGAATTCTGATGGTGTGCAAGAAAATATGAGTGATTTTGAATAATTGTTTAAGACAGTTTATATAACTGATGTATGCATCGTATCTTCAAATAAAATGGATGTTTTCCATATTTTGTTAAATGAGAAGTTATGAAGCATTTTTATGTTGTTGGATTATGTCTTAAGTATGATAAATCTTATTGTTTAAATATCTACAATGCAATATCAAATTAGAGATATAATGTCTCTTTTATTCAGTGTACAAATAAAGACTTTTGAACTCATTCAGTGAAATAATTTGTTCATAATGTCATGTTTTTTTAGTTTTGTGGTTGAAAACATGTTAAATTTATACTTAAGAAAGAAAAATGATATTCTACCAGAAACATTAATGTGTTTTTCCTTAAAAGTTAACTTTGTTTGAGACATAAAAAATTGGTTTTATTAGCATTGTTTAAAAAGTATGAAAATTGACCCCTAAAAAAAAAATCATTATTCCAGTATCAACACTTTTTTTCTGAAGCTATATTTTGCAGGAAAATTTCGTAGAAAATTTCGCAGTCGCTGCCATTTTTAAAACAACCGCAAAATTGACACCTAAAAAAAAAAAACATCGTTCCAGTATACACACTTTTCGTTTTGAGCACTGTTTTTGTGGTTTTTTTGGGGTTTTTGGGCCAGAGTTCTCGTTTTGAGTTTATAGTTCCCGTTTCAAAGTTTACATTGTTAGTAGCACTAGTGGATGCATTAGTGCACCAACTGACTGTTAGTCCTCTATTAGTTTCAAAAACAATTTAGAACTAATTTAACTGAACTTAACTTAGTAAACCAAGTGATCTAATTTCCAACTCAATTTAAACTCATATTGGACCCCTAAAACTTGGGGAGAACATATATATGACTACAAGAAGACTTCCAACTCGAAATTCCTAAGCTAATTAAGTTAATCAAACTTAATTAACTATATACAAGTTACTATGAGAATAGAATTCGATTTTAATTATTAGTTTAATTCAAGGACAAATTAAAGTGGAATTTCTTGTTGTCATTTCTCAACAGATCGGCCAACATCGTCCTAGTAAAAAGAAAAAAAATAGAAAATCCTTAAACTTATAAATGAAGTCCAAAATATGGTAGTGGGGGAGGATTGCTAGGGGAATTGATGGAAATGGTGGAGAAAGTAGTGGTAGGGCGGGCGATGGGCGAAGACTTTATGGTGGAACACTTGCATAACTGGGTTGAGAAGGAATGAGGGAATTTGCTACAATATTTTCCCAAGGTCAGTACCCTAACACAAGGTTAGTTCATGCTTAAGTTTAATTCAGCGGAATCAGCTATTTGGGCCCTAAGAAAGACATGGAGTGTAGACTCCATGCCAATATTATTGAAGCGATGGAATCCATTGTTTGATGCACGTCATGAAAGGATGGAGGTTACTTCTATTTGAATTAGGCTCCCAAGATTGTCACTGCAGCTCTGGTCTAAGGATGCTTTTAGAGTTATTGGGAATAAGTTGGGATCCTTCTTGGAGGCCAGCATGTCATTTGAGACCAGTAGAAAGATGGCAATAGTGAGGGTTTTGGTAAACTTGGACCCTTGTGATGGATTTTTTTCCAGAATTAAACATTTGCTATAAGGGTTATGAGCACAAACAACAAGTGGACTATGAAACCATAGCTCAGTTTCAAGGTGAAGATTTGAACGCACAAACCTTTGGAAACCCTGTTGGTGCAATACAAGGACGTGAGCTACTACATGCGGAGGTGGAAGTAGAGTGGGGATATATCAATTTGTTAGAGGTGAAAGGGTTTCTCTCTAGGTTATTTAGTGAAGGTTTCGACACAAGTCTTGAGAACATTTTGAACCCTGTATTGCATAACAACCCCTCCCAAGGGTCAAGGGAGGACCTTATAATGTGAATTATCAATAGTCCTTTGGTTCGACTTTGGAAAGGAGTGGGCCAAAAGGGAACGAAAATGGTAAATCTTTGTCGAAAGAAAGCCTAAGGGTTCAAGAGGTCTCAATCGAGCAAACATCATCTTGGTTAAAAGAGAAGAAATGGAAAATTCCCTAAACTTCAAAATGAAGACCAAAATTTGGTAGTGGGAGAGGATACTAAGCTAGGGGAAGTGATGGAAATGGCGGAGAAAGTACTAGTAGGGCAGGCGAGGGGTAGAGACTTTTCGGTGGAACTTCTATGCAAATGTTTTGAGAAGGAATGGGGGAAAGTAATACAATATTTTTCCAAGATCACTACCCTAACATGGGGTTGGTTCATTCTTAAGTTTAATTATGTGGAATTAGTTAGATGGGACCTAGGAAAGACATGGAGTGTAGACTCCACAACGATATTGCTGAAGCAATGGAATCCATTTTTTGACGCACGTCCTAAAAAGCTGGAGGCCACTCATACTTGGGTTAGGCTCCTAGGATTGTCCTCACCGCTCTGGTCTAAGGATATTTTCAAATTTATTGGGAATAAATTGGGATATTTTTTGGAGGCCAGCATGTTGTTTGAGAAGAATCGAAAGATGGAAATAACAGGGGGTTGGCTAAACTTGGATCCTGGTGATGGATTGTTTGAGGAATTAAACATTTGCTATAGGGATTATGAGCACAAACAACAAGTGGACTATGAAGGAATTCCCTTAAGATTCCACATGTGTCACAAATATGGACACATCTTGAAGAATTTTCCTCTTCCTTTTTGTGGGAAAGAAGGAGAGACGATTATCATCTTCTGGAGGTCTTGATAAGGTTAAAATGATGGTAAATGACTGCAAAGATGAGGATATTAATGCACAAGCACAAGAAAAGAGCTCTTCGACCCCTATGTAGACAAATGAGAATGGTGATATAGTGATGAAGGTGCCAATCGAACCTGGGATGCAAGATGCTCATGATGATCCTCCCTCCACATTGGGTCCTCTATCTACGAGGAAAGAAACTCAGCAACTGACACCCTTTCTAAAGTAGGCATTCAACAAGCTATGGTACGTGGAAGATCACATAATGGATAGGGGAAACATAATATGAGTACTTTTGCAGACCCTTTATAGAGGGTTTGCAATAGGAGCATCCATGATTTGAATTTACACTTTTATCTATTTTTACTTTCTTTCAATATATTGATATTATGATAGATTGTGTAGATTGTCATCTTTATGTAATCTTTGTAACAACTATATAGCAAACTAGACAAACATGTAAATCATGTCTATTTTTTTGGTTTTCCAACACTATGAGGGGATCGTGATGATCCGTTATGCATGTACAAGGGTGGTTGATAGGTTGTTGATATTTCTGTGCTTTTTTGGGGGGACCTATATGGTTTTTTGAATGGAATGTAACTTCCATTTTAAGTATAAAAATTAGGATTTTTCTAAGAAAAAAAAATATTATTTTTTATTATGATAATATTATTATGTTAATTAATATTAATATTTAATTTGATGAAAATTTTGGAGAAAGTGATCTACATATTTTTTTAAAACTAAGATTTCGTTTATTCTTGATTATTCAAAAATGATTGGGAAATACTCCATGGACAAAATGAGATTAAAAAAGAAGCATACAGATACTTCCATTCCTCCCTGAGAACTAGAGATGCTTCTTCCTCACAAAAATATATGGACTTTGTTTCCCTATACCCTCAACTGGTTGACCCAAAGATTTGATCCCTGTTGGAACGCCTAGTTGACAAAGATGCGATTCTTCTAAATCTTAAAGAGATGGCAAGGGGTAAGAGCCCTGGTCCAAATGGCTAAACCATTGAACTATTTCTCCATTTTCAGGAAGTTATGATAGATGAAATCATAGACTTAGTGAAGGAGTCTAGAAGACTTAGTAGGGTCTTTGGGGCTCTGAATGCAACTTTTATTGCCCTAATCCCAAAGTCCATGGATTTCGCCTCCTCCTTGGATTTTCGTATGATTTCTCTCTGCAACACAATATATAAACTTGTTTCCAAAACAATTTCCATCTGAATCAAACCAATTCTTTCCAAATTCATCTCTCCGAAAGAATTTGGCTTCCTTGAGAAGTGCTAGATTCACGATGTAGTGGGCATTGCTCGAGAGTGCATTCATTCCATAAAAACTTGAGATATTGATGCCTATCTGATGAAGATTGACCTCTCTAAAGCGTTCGACTGTGTCAATTGGGAATTCTTATGGATGATTTTGACAAAGATTAGCATTGGCCTGATCATATCAAATTGGATAAAGGCCTCTACCTCTTTGGCCAATTTTTCCATCCTAATCAATGGAAGTACCACTGATTTCTTCGCTGAATTGAGAGGCCTTCGACAAGGTTGTGCCCTATCTTCTCTTCTTTTCCTTTTGGTTATCAATGGCCTGAGCATAAGCATTCTTGTAGCAAGGATACAAGGTAGATTCTCTAGCTGCAGTATAGCATCAAATATCACACTTTCTCACCTAATGTTTGCTGACGATTTCTTGGTCATCAGAAAATCAAACATTAGTGAGTGGATGGTGTTGCACAACATTCTCCTTAATTTTGGACAGGTACCGAGACTACTCATGAACAAAGATAAATATGTTTTGATATAAAATCCCCAAGGGCGTCATCCATAATATTCATAGCATCTTTTCCCGATTCCTTTGGGTTGGATGCAGAGACCACAAGAAAGTCCATCTTGTTAGGTTGGATATGTTGTCTAGGTTAGTGTTTGGGGCCTCAAAAACATGGAAAATTTCAACTTGACACTTCTTCTAAAGAACCTTTGCAGGGATGTCAATGGTGAAGTTCTTTGGGGCACGATTATTAAAGAAAAATACCTCAAAAACAAGGACCTAGTAGGGTGGATCCAAGATGGTGCTCCTGTGCCAGCAAAGATACCCCAATCATGAAGAAGTCTACTCCTTTCAAAACATTGGTTCCTAGCTAATTTGTCTTGGAGCATTAGCAATGGATCTACTGCACAAGTCGACCTTGACATCTTTTCTGGTATGGATGGTCCACACTCTCTTTCTTTTCCACTGATTTCTTTTCTCCATGGTGTGAATATTCAGGTGCTCAAAGATATAGCAATCTTTCTAGAAGCATGTTCCTCTACAATGCATTCACTGGATGCCCAATCACTGAACATTTCGACACATCTATCTCCTGAATGGTTAGAGTATATTCATAATTTGCAACTATCTGGGATCTTTCTATTACATGAGGACAAACTAAATTGGAAGGGAGGCTTTCACAAAGGACAAATCATTGTTAAAGAAGCCTATCAAATCATTGATTAGAAATTGTAGTTGGCCCTATCCTTTTTATGGCTTTCCAGGTCTTGGCATTGGCAGGTGCCCCTAAAGCTCAAATGCTTCCTATGGTTGGTGGCTCATAATCGAATATTGACTTGGGATAACCTTTCTAAGAGGGATTTCCCAGGTCCTGGAAACTGCTACCTTTGTAGTGATCATGGTGAGGAGGCCTCACACCTTTTCCCTTTTCCCATTCTCTAGATCAGTTTAGCTAGAAGTGCTCAGTTTCCTTCATTCCACTAATATCCCAATCTGGACTCCTATGCTACCAGAAACGGAACGGTAGCCACTATTCCTAATAAAAAACTCAATAGAAACGGGATGGTAGCCACTGTTCCCATTAAAAAACGCAATAGAAACGTGACGACACTGAAAACACCATTTTGTACGGCCGTTCTCATTTTTATTGGTGAGGAACTGGTTTTTCAAAAACGATTCGTTTCTTACAGCGGCCTGATGCAAAACGTTCTTCGATTTTCCTTGCAATGTTTTGGTTTCTCCATCGTTTCACGGTTTCCTATCCAAACTCATAGAAAGTACCGTTAACTATGGTTCCAAAAACAAATTGCATGCAAATGGCACTACATGCAAACTAGTTTCATTTTGCGGTAAAGCAATTTCTAACTATTGTTGCAAAAACAAACCGCATGCAAAAGGCAAAAGACGCTCCAAGCAAACTAGTTTCATTTTCCGGTAAAGAAAGTTCTGGGGCAGATTTAGGCTGCAGAGAGGAGAGCAGATTCAGTAGATGCAGTCGAGGCTTGGATTGAATCTGAGCATACAAGAGGAGGCAAATCAAATCTGAGCAAAGGAGAAGAGGAAGTGAGTGCGCCAAGGAGCCCGAATTAGCTTCTCGCCCCGATGAGTAAGCTTCATAAATATTTGGTAAGATAATAAAAAGGCTTATGATTTATTTGCTTTTTTTTACCTAAATGAGGTGTTTTTGAGTGCCAACAAGTGCATATATTTTAAATGTAACTCCATGTTTCAAATTGTGATGCCCAATGACGAGCACCCATTTGGATGAATTGTTGATATTTTATCATAAGAGATATTGACATTTTTGCCCATAATTTTCTCCATTTGCATATGAATTTTCCACGATACTGGATATTATTACTTCCAATCCATTAAAAATAGATTTTGTTGAAGAGTTCTGGACTCTAGCAGGGTTTATGGTTTTTGTTTTAGAGTTTGCATTACTTGAATTCTTCAATTTTATGGGTTTTATAGCTGATATATTTGTAGAACCTGCCTCCTTTTGTGCTTTTCAAGGAAGTTGTTAATACTACCCATTGGAACTTGCACAAGGAGAGTTGTTAATACTACCTACTGGAACTTTCACAGTTTTCTCTCTAAAGTTGGCATGCTTCGCTGCAAAACTACTAGTCTTAATCATGGCTAGTGATAAAGAGCAGTAGTTTTGCAATGGATTCCTATTTTTCCTTTCAATTTTGGTGCTAGAATCTACAACAATCATTGGTTTAATACATCATTGGTCTAACTATGGACTAATTTATAGGATGAAATCCCTTTATCAGCTAGTTTGTTTGTTCGTTATTTTTATTTTTAAATTAATTTACATTTCCTCATTATTCTTTTTGTATTAAAGTTGCGTTTGGTAAATTTTAATTGTTCAAGCCTTTATTAGAATTGTTATATTTCTTAATATAAAATATATTTTTAATACATAATTAAATTCAAAATCATGAAATTTTTTGAAGGCATTTATAAAAGTTTAATCAAATTAAATATTCTATTCCAACTATTTGTAATGATATTTCAAAAGTCATTAAAAAACATATTTACAAAAATAAAAATAAAAAATATTATAAAGGTGAAATATTAGATATAATGTTTAATGTGTTATTATATTGCATTGCATGTGTTGGTTTCACATTATGTCATATAGGCATGTCTCCATCAATGTTTCCGATGTCATATCTTCCATGTTCTGTTTGTCATGAGGTTATGTTTATAATTCAATTTGTGACATTGCAATGTAATATTTGTGATCCCACAAACAAGCTTGTAATGTGTTTAGATAATGAATGTTTTGTTTTATGTTTTTTCCTAAAAAAAAATGTTTTTTTCTCTCTCCTCGTTTCTTCAATGAGGAGCCTCTAAACATCATTTCTCATTTCTCATTTCTGATAACATAGTTGGACTCACATCCCTAATTGCTTTCATCATTGGTTTGTTGTGCATAAAATCCTCAAGTCCCTTCCCTTTTTTCTCGTGTGGCATCTAGAGAGCCTGTAATGCCCTTATATTTGATTCTATTCAACCATCAATCTTCAAAATCAGCTCTTCAATTGTGGCTTACTTTAAAGAATTTGAATTCCCATCTAAGCCCTCCTCTTCTCCACGCCCCTCTCACTCTTCTTTTGATCTTTAGACCTCCTTTCCAGTTGGCCTCTTTGATGGAGCCAACTCCTTCGGGTTCTGTGGTTGTGGTATGATCATTTCCCTGGACTCTGTGCATCACTTCAGATTCTTCTGGTTGAATGGAAAGGGTTCTAATACCAGGGCTGAGCTCCTGGCAGTATGGGACATGGGACTCTCTCTTCTGTGCTTCCTGGATTGGATTGACAAACATTGTCATTTTTTACGACTCTAAAGTTATTATTGATTGGGTAACCATTGATGTAATCTTTGGACTCCAACTTTTCTCACTTGGCAACAGAGAATCAGAGCTTTGACACAATCATTTTAGCAAATCTCCTACCCCACATCTATCATGGACAAAATAGGGAAGTTGATGTTTTGTCTAAACGCAGATGTTCTGCTTCCCTGTGCTCCGATCCAGTTCCAGGAATTCATCTTAGATTCCCTTCTTCGCTTGGGTCAGATCACCTTGTAATCCTTCTTTTGCTCCATTTTCGAGCTGGGTCTCATTTTCTCTGGCTCTCCGCGTTTTTGATTTGATGGGCTATCTCTTTCTGATGTTCTCTGCCTCAAGTTTCCTGCCAGCTTTGTTTGTTTATGTTCAGATTTTGGATGTGGAGTTGGTTTTTCATTGACACAATAGCTCTGCTGCTTTGAATCTATTATTAGTCTCTATTTTAGTTTCTGCTATAGCAATTGTTTTTGGTATTTTTTGTTAGCTTCCTTAGGGAATCTCTTTGACAAAAGATTTTTCTGATGTAATGCCTCTGTTAACAGTTGCATATGGAAGACATGAATTGACAAACAAAATAGGAGGAGCTCACAGGTGCGTATCACCAAGAGCTCCTACAAGCAAATATGCCGCTTGGGCTTCACACTAAACTCCCATAATAAATAGATACACTTAGTTAGGGATAGTAAATAAAATCCCTGAATGATAGGAACTAAATGTCCAAGAAAAGCACAATCATAACTACGTAACAATAATTACCTAATATCCATTAATTCTAACACTCCCCCTTAATGGAGAAAGGGTTCTTAAACACACCTAATATGTCCCTAAACAAATCAAACTTCAATGTTCCTAGAGGCTTAATAAATATATCAACCATATTATCATAAGAATTACAATATTCAACACAAATCTCTTTGCATTGCACCTTCTCCCTGACAAAATGAAATTGAGTATCTATGTGCTTAGTGTTTTTATGAAACATGGGATTATAGGCTAGTTTGATGGAACTTTGATTATCGCAATTGATAACCGTAGCTTTTGTCTATTCTTCCCCTGCATTTTGGAGAAGTCTGCGCAACCAAACTGCCTCACATGCTGCTGCACACATAGCTTGATATTCTACTTCTGTTGAAGATAAGGCAACAACATGCTGCTCTTGCTGCACCAAGAGATGACCCCGGACCCAATGCTGAAGACGTAACCTGTAATTGATCTTCTACCATCTAAATTCCCTGCCCAATCAGAGTCTGTATAACCTGTCAAACTAACATCAAATGAGTCACAATACAAAATACCAAAGTCTGAAGTTCCTTGCAGATACCTCAACACTCATTTCGCTGCAATCCAATGGTTCTCATCAGGTCGAGTCATGAACTGACTCAAAACACTCACTGCATAGGGTAGATTTGGTATTGTTGTAGTCAAATAAATAAGACTACCAACCAACTGTCTGTACAATGTTGCATCTGCATATTTCGAACCATCATTCACCTGAAGTTTGTTGTTTTGCTGTAAAGGCACAAATGCAACCTTGCACTCATCCATTTTGAATTTAGTCAACAAACTCTTAGCATACTTACCCTGGGACAAGAAAGTTTGGCTTGAATCTCTCCAAACTTCTAGACCCAAACAGTAATGCATTTCTCCAAGGTCCTTCATCTCAAATTTCTGTGATAACTGTTGCTTGATTTCTTCAATGAAATTGTTTGTACTCCCTGTCATGATCAGATCATCTACATATAATGTCCCTCATCATTAAACACAATATACAAATTGGGATCATTTTTGCTCTGTTTATAACCATGCATGAGGAAAAATGAGTCAATTTTTTGGTACAAGGATCTAGGAGACTGCTTTAAACCATATAAAGCTTTCTTTAATCTACATACTAAGTGCTCTTCTCCCTTCTTAACAAACCCCACAGGTTGCACTAAGTATACTTCTTCTTTTAAATCACCATTTAAGAAAGCATATTTAACATCTAATTGATGTATTTTCCAATGATGTTTAGTGGCTAAAGCAATAATTAGTCTAATGGTATTTAGTTTTGCAACATGGGCAATTGTTTCCTCGAAATCAATACCTTCTTTCTGGGAATACCCCTTTGCCACCAACCTTGCTTTATGCTTATCAATAGACCCATCTGCTTTAAATTTCAACTTAAATAACCATCTGCAACCTATGGGTTGTTTATCATTAGAAAGCTTTACTATATCCCAAGTATTGTTCCTAATAATAGATTCATATTCCTCTTTCATTGCTTCCTTCCATTCAAAACTCTTACTAGCTTCATAAAAATTAGAAGGTTTTGCAATGCTTAACATACCATTCATGAGCGCACAATCCCTATATCGAGCTGGTAATTGTTTCGGCCTACTAGATCTCCTAAGCGGTGGGGGTTCAATTATTCTACTGTGTTCTTCTCTTTGTGGACTAAACTCGATTTCTTCCTCTTTATCCTGCTGTTGTTGCTGCTGTTCCTGCTACTGTTACTGTTGTTGTTGCTCACTGATCCCTGTTTCACTGTCCTCATCTGTAAGTAAGGGTACATGCCATTCTTCATTGTTTTGAACAAGATTTCCATCATCAACCTGTTCATGGAATACTATGTCTCTACTAACAAACACCTTGTGAGTAGAAGGATCAAACGTTTTATAAGCCTTATACTCACTGCAATATCCAATGAAGGTGCATTTAATGGCCTTTGAATCTAACTTCTTCCTGTTCTCTTTGGGAACATGCGCAAAAGCTTTACAACCAAATACTCTAAGGTGACTTACTGCAGGCTTGAAGCCAAACAATGCTTCAAAAGGAGTTTTATAATCAAGACTTTTAGTAGGACTCCTATTCTTCAAATATACTGCAATATTGACAGCTTCTACCCAAAAACCATTAGTTAGATTCTTACCTTTCAACATACTGCGAGCACACTCCACCAGTGTTCTGTTTTTCCTCTCAGCTACTCCATTCTGCTGAGGAGTGTAAGGTGTTGTAAATTGCTGTTGTATCCCATGCTCGTTACAATATTTGATGAAAACCCCTTTCTTGAATTCTTCGCCTTGATCTGATCGAAGAATCCTGATGAACTTTCATGTCTTCTTCTCAATCATATTTTTGAATTGCTTGAAATACTCAAAAGCATGACTCTTCTGTTTAAGAAAATATACCCATGTGAATCTTGTACAATCATCAACAAAGATTAAAAAATAATAGGCCCCACCCAACGATCTTGTCTGCATCAGGCCACATAAGTCAATGTGTACAAGTTCGAGTATATCCCTCTGTTTCCTATCTTTACTAACAACAAATTCATCTCTATGTTGTTTACCGAATGCACATGCTTCACAATCAATATGCAACTTTTTCAAAACAGAAAGACCATCTACCATACCTTTGTTTTGCAACAGAAGGAGGTCACTGAAATTGATATGCCCAAGTTGCTGATGCCACAAATTTTCATAGACTTATCCGATGACATCAAGGCTTGGTGTGGCGTACTCTTCACATCCAGTTTGTAGAGTCCTCCTATGCAAATACATGTAGCAATAGGCTTCATCTGGTCCAACAAATCTTTAATAATACAATGAGATTTAAAGAATTCTACCTTCAGATCCTGATCTATAATCTTTGACACAAAAATCAAGTTCTTCTTAATACCAGGAATATACCACACATCAGATATATTCCTAATTTCTCCATCAGGCAGAGTAACAAGGACATCTCCATGTCCCTTGATCTCGTACCCTCTATTATCTCCATGGTATACTTTTACTCCAGTGTTGGCTTCTCTAACATTTCTGAACCATTGCTTTTTACCTGTCATATGTGAGGAGGCTCCAGAATCTACGAACCAAATATCTGATTCATCCTCCTCAGTAGCTAAAGCAGTCTCAGCCTCAACCATAAACAATTTGACACCCTGATTCTGATCTGCATCTGCATTAGCCAAATGATCTGCATGTCTTCTCTATGTGTACCTCTCCTCATCTGCCTTTTTCTTATGGAAAAATTTAGCAATATGACCTATCTTACCACAATAAAAGCATTTAGGAGCAGAGTCATGTTTATGCGAGGTCATACCTTGTGGTGTCCTTTTTCTTGATGCGCTGCCTCTCCTGTGATCAGCCACTGCTTTCCCTTTTGGCTTGAACTTTGTCATCAATGCAAGATCTGAATTTTGAGGTTTGAGAGACAACCTCCTTTCCTCTTCCTGTAGCAAAATCCCAGTGAGCTTTTCAAACCCTGGAGGCTTTTCTCTTGCATTCAATCCGGTTATAAACATTTGATAATCATCTGTCATGCCCTTCATGGTAATTGTTACCAGATCATCATTTGCCACGGTTTGACCGATATCAGATAGTTTATGAATGAAGAAACAGACTCATTCTCCTCCATATTAATTGACATAATCTTCTTACTGAGGTACAAGATTCGAATGGTGTTCTTGATCTCATACATCTCTTTGAGAACTGTCCAGATGTCATTCATTGTCTTGAATGTGAGGGATGATGCAATCTTTGACTGATAACTTGAGTAGCACCTTTGCCTTCATCTCCCTTTTCTTCCAATCTTGAATTGTTGTATTCGATCCACCAGTTGCAGTGGTCGGCTTGACTTCATCACCGGTGGCAATGCTATAAGCATTCTGTCCCTCAAGCAGAGTCTGGAGCTTAAATTTCTAATATGTGTAATTGGAACCATCAAGCTTATTACTCTCATTAAGATAAGCTTCGGCAATTTGATTATTCATCTTGAATGAATAAAATCTTCAACAATTTGAGCAAACCTCAAATGTAAGAAAAAATACCTATTCACTGCAAATCTCCTTAAAAAAAATAAAAATAAAAATAAATAAATAAATAAATAAAATTTGCCCTTTTCCAATTTCATTTAAAAGAATTCTAGATCCTCTTTTTTAAAAAAGATGCATAAATACTTTACAATTTAAAAAAAAAAACTTCACGTGTGGCAACACCGTTAATCTCCTTCAAAGGCAGCGACAAATTTAATCTCCTCTCCTCACTGCGTTTCCACGCTTAGATAAGACAATCGTTGCCACTGTTCAACTCTTTTTCCCCACTAGTTGCAGGTGTACACCAAGGACGTCGCGATTTTATATTTCTTTCCTCAACTCAGCTTACACGTCTCGATTTTATATTTCTTTCCTCAACTCAGCTTACACGCCTCTCCTTCCTGCCGCTCTGATACCATGTTAACATTTGCATATGGAAGACATGAATTGGCAAACAACACAGGAGGAGCTCACAGGTGCAGATCACCAGGAGCTCCTACAAGCAAATATACCGCTTGGGCTTTACATTAAACTCCCATTAAAAAACAGATACACTTAGTTAGGGATAGTAAATCAAATCTCTAAATGATAAGAACCCAAAAAAAACACAAAAAAAACACAATCATAACTACGTAACAATAATTACCTAATTTCCATTAATTCTAACAACCTAGTCCATCTTTCTGCTCTATATAACGTCATAAGGAAACGGGGATTCTAAATTCTCGCTCTGTAAATATCCTCTGTTCTATTAATATTAAGATGGCGTGTTTTTTCCTCCTGCAAAAAATATATTTGACCTGAATTTGATAGTTATTATCCTATGCAAAAATCATCACCAGCAAAAAATAAAATTGAGTATTTCCATAATGCGGACAAGGAGATTTAAACTCAAAATTAAACTAACAAACCATGGCAAATTCCAGATGCTTTTACAAAATTAAAAAATGTCAAAAGCATTCGGTTACCCTTGCCAATCAATAAGCAAAAACTCATGTCATTTTTCATGAATATACAAAAGATTTAGCTGAATTGATTGCAATCAAATGCACCAGATAATCAGACAATCTGATCTGTCAAGGGAATTCATAAATATCCACAACTGTGTTAAAATACAGAAGAACTGTACAAAACAGAATAAGATACCTGGTATATGGTATGTTTGTAAGCAGTCCTGATAAAAATCAACTACCAATAAAAAATTGGCTGTACAGCAAGTCCTATGGGTTCCTTCAATCGATTGATTGAACCCTTAACACAAATTTTGTACATGTTAGGGTCAGGTTCAAACCCTATTGAATCCATTGGAAAATATTTACAGACGAATTCTAAGAAGAAAGGCTTCCTTCGAGAAGCAATGTGCTCAGAGGAACAGCTACTACTTGCAGTTGATCACTCATTGGACATGTGATCTCCATAGGGAGGCGGCCTTGAGAAAGTCCTTCTGTAAATCCAGAGCGTGAATATCCCTTTCCTTCTTTTGCATTGTCAGAGTCGCGATTCCTGAGGTACTGTTCTGCCAAGACCAATGCGATATCCGCCATTACAGAGATAATGTTATTCCTCGACTGTTGCAACAAAATAACCAGACACAACACAGATAGATTCAGAGAGAAGAGCAGAAGAAAATCGCCCAATTTTTTGCTGAAATTTGGCGGAGTTAAATGCTCGCAATGGCAAAGATCGAACTGAATTTATAAGGCCGTGGATAAGATAAGATGAAAGTTCCTAATTCCGCGCCGTGGTGTCCCAGAAGCTTCATAGAAAATGGCTCGCCATTACAGTTCTGCAATTGTTTGAAGACAGGGTATGTGCGCCGTGTAACTTATTTAATGAGAATTTTCACCGACCAGGAAACGGTCATACTTTTTGGAAAACGTGACTTTTCGTTTGAGGCGCCGCACTGTTCCATGTGCGACAGTGCGCACTTCGTTTCACTCAAGCCATTGTTTTGGGAGGCAGTTAAATTAATGGAGAAGTTTAGACTTTTTCAAAAAAAAGAATATTTCTATTTTTCAATTTGTTTTTAATTAATTCTTTGTGCGGTTGAATTTTGGCGTATATTAACGAGAATATTTTCCAATTTATTTAAAAAAGAAAATTGTAATTTTAAATTATAAATTTTTATAATTCAAATGATTTCATATTGTCAATATTTATAATTTTTTTAAATACTAAATTTATTTTTATATTTAAAAATATAATTAAATGATAAAAATATTATGATATTATTAAAAATGGTGTTTTCAAAAATTTAAAAAAACATCTTATTAGATTATGCCATTGAATATTATCTTTAATTTATATTATTATTAAAAAATTAATTCATATTATATTAATATAAAATAAAAATGTGTGTAACTTTGCTTAAGGTTGCTTATTTAGTAATGATGATGATGGTTAACGTCCAGTGAGACCAAACTTTGGTCTATTGGACCTAAAGAAAATGAATTATTTAGTTTGAAGATTATCCGTAGAGTCAATTAAAATGTATGTTGTAGTCTATCTATTATATGTTTTGAAGATTTTTCAATGTATGTTGTAGTCTATTTAATATGTTTTGAAAAATTTTCAAGCATATTTTCTAATTAAGTTTGTCCAAAGTTCAATAGGGGTTTGTTGGAATCACAAGTTTGAGTCGTGAACTCTCCACAATCCAAAATCCAAGTGTCTGAGGGGTTTCTCAAGGTGATGAATTCATACATGTAGTAAAAAATGCATTTTAAACAATAATAAATCATGATTTGATCAAAAATAAATTCGTTACATTTTAACCCAAAACTCCAAAATATAGAATAGTTAGACAATGTTGAAATGTATTAGCATTTACCTATGATAGTCCATAGTAGTTCTAACTATACCATATGAAATCCCAAGTTAACAATTAAACTAGTATCCAAAAAGTTACCAAGGACCATGGCTAAGGAGACAAAAAAAGAAAAGAAGCAGCTTAGAGATATGATTAAGAGGGCATATGAAAAGTGCCTAATTAGGGAGAGGTCATGTATTCCTTTCCTTTGCTAAGTTGCTAAATCCCAAGATAACAATTAAACTAGTATCGAAAAAGTTACCAAGGACCATGGCTATGGAAACACAAAAATAAAAAACAGGCTTAGAGATATGATTCAAGAGGGCATATGAAAAGTGCCTAATTAAGGAGAGGTCATGAATTCCTTTGCTTTGCTAAGTTGCTGCTTCATAGGTTTATCTTTTATGATAATTGGATTAGAGCTTGTGCCTTTGGACATGGAAGTGTTATGGAGTTCCACTATCTTCTCCTATTTGTTAGAGCCTTCACCATATATACCTTGATGTTGAGGCCAAAAGCTACTTGGTAGAGGATAGTGAATTTCAGTGGAGCTTATTAATGGATTTAGTAGACTTATGGACTTTCTAGTTTTCAAGGGAAATGGCTACCAACATTTTGGCACTCCATGCTAACACCAATCTGCTAAGCTGAGGTGTGTTAATTCCACTGCTTCATTAAGATTCCTAGAGCTTTGTCTTCTTGTTGAGTCTATGGGGAAATGGTTTGCTAAAAATGTTTTTGAGCTTGTTTGGTAGCCCTCTTGGTACCTATGCCAAAGGCATGCCTTGGAGAATGCACTCACCTTATGTTCTTTTGGCTTGTACCCATTTTGTTGGATTGAAAAGCCTCCAACTTAACCATGATTGTGCTCAATTAGGCTACGAGCAAGCCAAACAAAACTCCAGTAAAGAATCCTATAGAAGTCAATCCCACCCCAAAAAACCCACAGCATCATGAAAAAAAGAGCACAATTTTGGTGCCACAAGGGGATAATAGCCAGATACCAACATCCAACCAAAAGACCAAAACTAACATAACCAACCCAATGATAATCGTAATTGTCTAACCAAAAGGGAGACTAATGGAGTCAACCACTAGATGCCTGCCAACTAGTAAGGACAAAAACAAGGAAACCCATAGGGTGAAAAACACTAACCAACTATAAAAAGACCGGAGGGATGAGACCAACCTAGAGCCTACAACTACTTAGTGTATTTTTGGCTTAAAAAAACTTGCCCACTCATCTGCATTTTTGCCACAATACAAGCCATAATTCCTGAATGTGTTTAGGAGCTAGTGCATACTAGAAAATCATGGTTAATGTTTGTTGGATTTCTATCATAATCTGCTCCCAATTCCTCATTGAGCACACACCTGTAGCCGCGCTCACATCCCTGATCATGAGCTCAAATGCCTATCATTAGGTACCAGTGCATATGTGAAAACAACCTACATTATGCAATAACCTTTGCTTGCCATGTAGTTGGCTTGATTTGTAAAACCTTCGTTGTTACCAAATCTACAAGTGTTTTTATTTTTATTATAGTTTGATATTTTTTATTTTTATTTTTATTATAGATTTTTTTTCCAAAGAAAAAAGTGCAATTCCATTAATATTATAAAAACGAAATTACATTTTTCATATACACTTTTCATTGCGTATTTATGTCTTCTGTTCCAGTGATTAGAAAAAGACTATGAAGCTCGTTCCATCTACATCAAAGCTATAAATATATTCACATCCTTAGCTATGACATCATGTATCACCATACATAACCATGGTCAAAAAACAAAAAAACAGTTTAATTGTTTCACATATTGTTTATGTAATAAGTTGAAACTTCTACAGAAAAGCATACCAATGTTCACATAATCTGCCATTGTTATACACAAAAAGTTGACTTGTGCCAAAAAAACATGTAAACGATAATCACCACCATAAAAGAAGTTGTCTAGTACCTGCTGAATATATAAGAGATCATAATATAAGTATCATAAAGTTTTGAGTGCCCAGGACTATATTGGAGCATGGATGACTTGTGGATTTTCATCAAAAGGCTTGTGATAATATGCAAAATGTTTAGAACTTTGTATCTTTGTCACATGCCATAGTCCCTTGTCCTGAAGAAGACCTTCCTTAGAAAGCTGGCATGCTTCTCTGTTCCTTTCCCTGAAGATGTGCTTGCAAGAGAATCAAGTGAACATTTAGACACAGTTTAGAAATATTGTCCATAATATTCCCCAAATAAATATTTTTGCATCTTTGAGTTCCATTGACCTAGTCGATCACCAATAATGAATTCCCAAATATCTGAATTTTTTCACACCCTTTATCAATAGAAAAAGGCAATAATGATCTACATGCTAATGATTCTGCCTAGTATATTTGATATGCTCCCTATACCCATTTTGACTTGATACAGATGATGCTTAGATATGTAAAGAACAAAACCTCCTCCTACCAAATTTCCATTTTCCTAGGTTGCCCCATCGAAGTATCCCCATAGGATTGATTCATCCAGATTCTCTTCTCTTATGATTCTAGGAGGAGGAGCTTCTTTGGTTTGAGGGAAATGGTTGAGGATAGCCACACTTTCCATTGCTATTTTCCTTGGGTCAGATGCTTGTCCTTGAAAGATTTCCTTGTTTTGGACAATCTAGATCCCCCAGAGCCTGGAGCACCCAATATTGCTAGGAGTCAACAAATTTTGCTTCTCCCTACCTACTCTGGAAGCACAACATCTCTTTGCATTCTTTCCAAGTCTGTTGAGTGAAAGTGCTTATTTTTATTTTAGATATTTACAAAAATATATAATATTTCATACTTAGGAAAAAACTTATATAGATCATTTTAGTAATAACTCTCCATTTTATTAAATTTTAAATAATAAAAGTCCATATTAAAATATTTTGAATTTTGAAGTGCTAATCCTGTGTCTTTTTAAGGCGCAAAAATGAACGTTGAAAATGACAAGTTTGGTTTTCAAAAAATTAATTTCGTATTAAAGGAAATGCCAATTTTAAATATTTCAAATAAAACAAAACATGTGAATCCTCATTTCAAAATGTGCTATTTTCAACTTTAAAAATATGATTTTTGAAATAAGAAAGTGGCATGGTTACCATATATATTTAGATTTTTTTCCCCATGTGTATATCATATCTAAATCCAAAATGAGTGTAAGTGGTCAATATATTATTTATGTATGTGCACAAATAATATTACTATGATGCTTCATGACAATAAAATATCACTATGACATCAATATTATTATGAAAGAATGTAATAAATTTCATTAGAACATATGATAATTATCATTGCATAATATTACTATGATGTTTCATGACAATAAAATATCACTATGACATTATTTTGAAAGAATGTAATAAATTTCATTAGAATATATGATAATTATCATTGTATTTTAAAGATGTGAATTTTTAAAAAATATTTAAACATTATTACTTAAATAAATTCTTATTCATTATTGCCTATGGAGGCAGCTTAATTGAGATCGTTGTGTTATGAAGTTTTATGTAAAACTATGAGATTCAAAGTTCAAGTCCTTTGTAGGTAAACTCACAAAAAAATATCATTTACCATCACTCCTTCTTTCAACATTATGCTCCTTTGTTCTTGTTGCGATGTTCTAATTAGCTTCCACAAATAAACTTCTGCTTTGTGAGACTTAAGAGCTGCATATAGATATCAATAAACACTTCTCTTTTCCATACCCAACCATATCACATGATCTTTCTCTATTGATAGTATCATAAACATGTGTCCCTCCACAACATCATCCTTTAGAGAGAATGGATCTCTAGGTTTGTTACATAGAGGTTCAAAATAACAATTCTCAATTATGGAGACACTTTTCCTCAAGCACACTTACATATATCCAGATAAGGATTTTGCATGACTATTTGTTTTTGTTGACAGTGCTGGACCCACCAACATGTTAGGGGATCTCCCCAGTAAGAAGTCCCAACTAGTCCTCATACTATTTGGTATCCTAGCAATGGGTCATACCGTATTGCCTTGACCGTGGTTGTGCGTAGAGGTAAGTAGGATGTCCCTGTTGGTAGCAAGGGTGTGACATGCGTAGAAAGCCAAGGAAGGTGCATGAATGGTTCTAACACATGGAAGATGGAATGAGTGCACCCCTTGGAAACCTGTGTAAACATGCAGCTTGGAAGGGAACACACGAGCAAAGATGCATCGCAAACTAGAAGGGAACACACGAGCAAAGATGCATCACAAACTAGAAGGGAGGTGAACCAACAATCCAAAGTGACAGTTAAACCAACGACACATCTCAATAAGATTCATACATACATATACAAAAAGAGTCTATACATACATGTGTAAGCAAACAAATACATATAGCATTAGAGTAACCAAGTCAACTAAAATACAATAACAACATATGCATGAAACGTGTTGGCTCTGTTATATTAAGAAGTGAATGCTCCAATCATACCGTACAACCATGACCAACCTCTAGTCCCGATAACAGAATGTTACAGTCACTGTCACCTGCTACTCCAAAGAGATGTACTAGCTCTGCACTATGGAGAAGCCAAGGCTGGTTACAATACTCTCCAATCTTTCTCTAAGATACTCCTATCGGAAGCTTGGCTGACCAAATTCCCCTCCAATGAGTTATTAGGTTCTATAAATAACAAAGGGTAGGGTGACCCTTGACATTTCCCTTTATGACTCTTCACCTACTATATGACTGCTACATTCAACCATCGACACTTGGACTTTCACTTTACAAGATGTTACATACAATCTGCACATGTACCCATGTCAGACAAAATAGGTTTGAGAAAGCCATGCAAGACATCACTAAGACTCATACAACTGTGGGAAGAAAAACTCTTCGACATCCTCACGATGGTCGACTATGGCAAACTGATGCCAAGCTTGGTAGTCTGCGATGGTGTCCGTGTACTCTGTGGTGACACTTTTTTGGAAACGAATTCTTGCCAATCTTGCATTCGGGTACACTGATTTGGCTCCTATGTCCAACTCGTCTGATAACATGCACATCATTGTCTTGAGTCCGGCCGGACCAACGACATACTGATGCATAGTGTTTGCACTGATTGCCAAGTCTGCGTTGGTGGCTATGTGCATCAACTCGTCAAAGTATGTGTCCAACTCCAGTCGGACTTGATTCTTTGTCTTTGCCTCGGTGAGTGTCCCAATATATGGGATCGCATGCGCGTGCACAACAATATCTATGCTTCTGAACACCCATGCATGGGGAACCTGAAAACTAGTGATGAGATGCGGGAGTTCCTCATAGTTTCGGATTTGACTCTAGATGCGTGCCTTCAACTCAACTGCCACGGGATTCATCATCTTGGGTAAGTGTAACAGGGCTCCCTTATATCTCATTATCCATGTTTGCATGCAGTCAACGACAGTATGAAGATTTGACAAGATACGTGCTCTTTTAGCACAACGCTGCTACCAACCATTAAGATGGACAACTGCCTTATGCACGGTACCAAATCTAGAATATAACATCCCCATGATTGTCTCAAGGGACGATACTTCATCCAATATTACCTTCTTCAGCTCTGCTCTAGTAGATGTTGTAACCTTTTCTCCTCCCTGCTTGGTCATCTGTAACTCCTTAGCCATTCGCTCGTTCTCTGCTATCAAGAAGCAAACACTCGAGCTAGTGGCTTCGACATATGCTCTGGTAGCATCAGCCAATGCTGTTAGATGCTTGCGCACATCAGATACGATCACTCATTCCTCAAACTGTGCAGGAGATGTGTGGACATCCAAAGTAGACACTCTGCGCGATTGCACAACTCTATGTTGTGACTTGTCGAATGATATGTTGTGCATCTCTTCTTCCGGATTGTCTCCAAGGATCTTTGTATCTCCTTGGTTGCTTAGGACTTGCTCTACTTCTTGATCCGATGAAGTCGATGGGTCAACCTCTTGGTGGTAAGGCATGAGGTCGATGTCTTGCTCTAACTCTGGTTGCTCCATCTTCCTATCCATCTTCTCAAGTACTTGTTCAATCTCTTGAGCGAAGTCTTTCTCCTGTGATTTCTCACCCTATCTGCTTTGTGTCAGCTGCTCAGATGAGTCTACAACCTGTATGGGCTCCATTTCATCTATTTGTGCTTGTTCCTTCTCTTGTCTGTGCAACTCCTGTTCTTTTTGGAGTTGCTCCTTCAACTCTTGCAACTCCTTCACTGTTTCCTCCATCGTTTGTTTATCTCTCTGCCTTTGCGCATTCCTCTTGTCGCATTGTTGCCTCTATCTCCAAAGCTTCTTTCTCCACAAGTGGGTCTACTCTGAACTTGGAGCTTTGTTCTTCCTCCGCGCTGTCAACAATCTTTCTCTTGCTTTTGTCACGCACGGGTATATTACCCTCTCCTGCTGCTGATGATGGTGCTCTCCTAGATGTTTCTTTGCGCTGCTTTTCTAACCATTCCATAGCAATGCCAACCGGTTCATTGGGCTTGGAAAAGCTATGAAAATAACTCCATGGGTTTTCCTTAGCCCAATGACACGCCCCATGGATCCAAGGAAATTGCACTCTCGCATAGTGACCCTTCACAAAGCAATGCGGGTCGTATGGATTGAAGCTTCTGGTGCCGAAAGTAAATCTTTTGAACTCTTCTATCTCGACATCTGCATGCTTGAGATTTTGTATCTCATACAACCTGATCTGAAATAGAAGAGTGGGTCAGGGTGCCTTCTTCTTCCGATGTAGTCTAGCTGACAGTCCTGCCGAGATGTGGTATGACACTTCTTGCATGATGAGCTTGTCCATGGAAAACTTCGATAAAACATGCAGAGGCTTCTTCGCGCTGTACATCCATATGAAGGTGCCAAAAGGTGAGGCATACCAATCCGCTATGTCGATCAGTGCCTCCATTGTTTCCTTCGACATGCAAGGTGGATCCTGCTCAAATATCATCTTGTACACTGGGGTGACAAAATGGTCTGACAACTGTGTGATGACCCCGCGGAAGCTGAAAACAATTTGCAGTAAGTGTTCACAGAGGTTTCCGCTGATGTCCATGCCCACTTCAAGCCTGGGAACTTCTGACAGGCATAGATTGCATCTAGGATGTATGCAGACATGTAGATTTTTGCTTGCTGACCTTTGGGCAGCTGCCGAGCTCTTGTTACCTGTTCCTTCAACCTGTGAGCCAACATGTCAGACCATTTGCATTCTTTTCCTTCATTGGCTAGTTGGTCCAACACGATCACCCAACTCTGCGGGAAGGTCTCTATGCTCTCTTGGTCGTACAAGCGACATGCGAAGATGACCAAGTACTGATATGCCTTCCACAATATCTTCATCTTGTAAATCTAGTTGGGTGTCATCCTGAACTTGGTTGACTCCTTCACCGAGCTCTTCAAGATATCCCTGGAGTTTGCGTTGCTGCTGGGTATGCTGAAGGGTGTCTCCATTATGATGACTAGCTTCGTCAAGTGGTACATCTGCTGATAGTCTTGTGGCCTAAAGGTATCAATCTCTGTCCTGCTGGCACTGCTTAACACCATCGTCTTGGGATCAGTGTGCGAGACGATCCAATGTATCATGTCCGCACATGGAAACGCGGGATACCTGCATGAAATCCGATATAGGCTAGACTTGTAAATATTCACATAGACCCTGCGGTATTCAATATCTTCCTCAAATGTGCCTAAGAATGCATCATTGATACCCTGCCATTTTAGCTTGATGTCCTTGTCTACGAAAACCTTGGTGTCTTCATAAATCGACAAACTCATAGGTACTCTCTCAACTACATCTCTAATAGCGCTTTCGTCGCGGTCCTTTGACCCTGATCTCCTGGAGGTCATTGAACCTGAACTATTGAGAGATAGAAAAAAACCTGCTATACTTGGAGACATTGTGACATGCATGGAAAGAAATATGTCAGTTGAAACTGAAGAAAACTTGAGGATTGACACGCAACATACCCGAGAAACTGATGGCAAGGATTGCGCAATTTTCACTGGGAGGCCGAGAGACTGACTGTCGGAATTGTGCAAAAGGTAGTCTGGACTGTCGAGAGGCTGGTTGACTACTAGAATTGCGCAATGTGCAATCTGGGATAACCTGCTCGTTGTTGAGATTGCATAATGCACAATTTCAGTTAGCAAGGCATGCAGACCTAGGGACTGCATTGCCCAATTTTCTGGGCTAGTAGACACTGCCTCTTAGAATTGTGCAATGCAAGCTTGGAGGATAGTGTCTGGCCAGTTTTACGCATTTTCTGGGAGGAAGGCAGGACCTTCCCTCTCAGAAATGTGCAATGTTGTCCGGGCAAGGCAAGGCCTAAGCCAAGGTTCCCAGGCGCGCCGACGGGTGATTGAAAACATATGAAGATATGAATGCAAGGCGAAACTAAGTGTAGGAAAGAGTGAATGATCATCCATGCAAACAACGAATGCAAGATTCAGAAAATGGGAAAACATGCATGTGTGTGAAACAAGTCATCGAATCAACGACCATTCATGCAAAATAGTGTCATGCATGTGACAATAGTGATATGTAAACGAAAACTGAAACTGTGCTTGTATAGGCTAGCATGCATGAAAACGATAGCAAGTGTTCACAAAAATCAAGAAAACAGCACTCACACAAGCCAAAACACAAAAAGCAATAGAAATGCTGCAAAAGACAAGTAAAGCGAACTTACCCGGAAATAGATTAGCTACATGTGCTGAAGACTCAAAGACTCCTGGATGTGTTGTGGGATGTCAGAGCTCCAATATCAATGTGAAGAATGAGCTCTGAAGCGTTGAATAAATAAGTTTGAGGCTTATGATGCGCATGCCACAAATATAGGAAAAAGCAACACTTGGAGGAAAGTTTCTAAAACGATCTTTGCATGTAACCTCAAGATGCTAAAAATAGATCCCTAAAATATAGGGATGTTTTTTGCATGTTGATTTTTGCTATTTCGCGAAAAGCAGCCCATGCATGCAAATCAAGTTTGCTGGGTCCTGGGTGGAATGGTCAAGCTGAAGGCACATGCAACAATCTGCAAGACTGAGAGAGGGATTTGTGCAATTTTTGAGCTGAGCTGTAGTGCTGGGCCATATTGCGCAGTTTTCTCAAGGAAGTCTGTTTGATTGTTCTGCGCAATTTCTGAGCCCAGCAGGCTACCTAGCATATTTGCGCAATTTCTAGAGGGAAGCTTGGTTCCCCGCCAGAATTACGCAATTTTTTGAGGGAGTTTCTTATCCAGCAACTAGCTTAAGTCTGGAATGGAAGTTTGTGAAAGGAGTGAAGCAAACTGACATGCACAGGCTGGCAAGCCACTAAGAAACAGATGAAGCCTATGTACTTAACAGTGCAAGACATGCTGCTAAGGATGGTTGGTAGGGAGGCTCGAAAATAAAGCTAAGGCAAAATTTTGGAGGGTGGTTGTAGCCGCTACAACAGTTTCTTATTTCTTACACTTTGGATGACCAAAGATTAATAATTAAGTGCTCAATTCCGAAAAAGGGATTGTCAAAAACACTTTATATATGTTCCCAATAAATTATCTTAGGATGCCAATATTGTTATCTTCCGTTATCAATCCCTTAGATGTTTTTATCCCTTTTTTTATATCATCCATATCATAATATCTCCTTACTATCACTACAACAAAACAGGAAATTTGTGCTAGATTTAGCACCAAATTTTAGTGCATTTTTTTTCTCAATTGGGATAAGCAACCTAACACTAAATCTGGCTATATTCTAAAATTTTTAAAGCATCCTTTTTTGCGCCAAATTTTGCATCTTTTTTTACGCCAAATTTTGCATCCTTTTTTTGCATCATATTTTGCACCAAGATTTGCATTTGGATTTACAACAGGTTTTGCTTCTAATTTTGTGCCATTTTTTTCATCTATTTTTGCATCATTTTTTGCTTCCTATTTTGTGACTTTCTTTGCTTCTAATTTTGTGTCATAATTTGCATCAAGTTTTACACCATCTTTTGCATCTGATTTAGTGCCTTTTTTTGCATCTAATTTGTGCCAGTTTTTGCATCTACCCTTATGCCATTTTTTGCTTCTAATTTTGTACCTAATTTTACATCTATTTTTGTGCCTCTTTTTGCACCATTTTTGCATCCAATTTTGCACCATATGTTGAGTTTGATTTAGTGTTTTTGCACCATTTTTTGCATCCACTTTTGAGTTTTTTTTTTGTCTCTTTTTTTGTTTTTCAATCCTATTTTGCACTTTTGCATCTTATTTTGCATCCAATTTAGCATCATTTTTAACACCATTTGTTGCATCTAATTTTGCATCCTTTTGAGCATATAAATTTGCATCCTCTATTGAACCATGTGTTGCGTCCACATTTGTATCCCATTTTGTGTCTAATGTTACATTTAATTTTGAGCCTTTTTTTCGTCTACATTTGCATTTGTTTTTGCACCAATTTTTGAATCATTTGTTGCACCTCATTTTGCATCCAATGTTGTATCTCAATTTGCATCCAAATTTGAGCCATTTTTATGCCCATTTTTGCACCATTTTTTTCTAATTTTGTGTCCAATTTTTCATCCTTTTTGGTGTCTAATTTTGTATCCTTTTTGGCATCCAAATTTGCACCATTTTTTCCGCCACATTTTGTGTACACATTTGCATCTTATTTTTCACCTAGATTTTAATTTGAATTTTCATCTAGTTATGCATCATTTTTGGCATCCTTGGTTTCACCCATTTTTAGTCCCATTTTTCATCCTAATTTTACACCATTCTTTGCATCCTCATTTTGGTGTCTATTTTTGCATCCTTGTTTGTGCCCAATTTGGTATCCTTTTGTATGCCCTATTTTGTTCCCTTTTTTGTGTCTAGTGTTGCACCACTTTTTAATTATATTTTAAAACACTTTTTGTATCATTTTCTGCATATTGTTTTGATTGCTAATTTAACATCCAATTCTACTCCCAATTTCGCGTCCATGGTTACATCCACTTTTGGATTCTTTTGTAGAGTTTTACTTTTATTTCCATTTATGACTCCTTTTATGGGTTCATTTTACTAATTTCAATTACATAGTGAAATATATCATAGTTTCTAAATATCATTTTGCTGTAGGATTTAATGCATAGTTAGATGAACAAAAACCCTCTCAGTTTATCCTAGAAACCTAGGAAAGATTGGGTAAGAGAAAGGTTGTCCTAAGGCTCAATATTCGTATTAGGTCAAGATGTAGACTAGAGATTTAGAAGAAGAGAAGGAATTCTTGTGAGTCCTCGCATGCAAGTCTTGTTTTATTTTTCAGTGTAGCTAGGAAGCACTCCTAGCTAGCTCCAAAGCTTGGTCCTACACAAAAGAGAGAGAAAAGAACAACCTTCACATCATAATATCTTGATAATTGAAACTATAAAAAATATATAAATATAAACCAAAATCCCATTCACTCAGTAGTTAAATAGAAGAATTAAAGAATGAATAATAGCATATGGAAGGAAGAACAACCGATCTATATTAATAAAGGAGTTGGAGGAAAGTTACAACCATATGCATTTGCAACAACTCCTCCCCCAACTCCTAGCTCCAAAACTCTCCCTCTCAAGATAGATTTCAAGAGTGTGACAATACAATAATTCCCATCCTTTTCTCAATGGCCAAGCCTCCAATATATAGGAAAGTGAAGCCTTTGAAGATTTCCCAAATTCCTCATTAGTTCAATTTGGGAAAAATATTTTGGGTGAATAATGTTTCCTCATATAAAAATGGCTTTTTTCCACTTTTTAGATGCTTTTGTGCTTAGGAAAAATCTCTCCCATGCTTTATGGCTCTTTTCCACTTTTGTATGCTTTTCCTTTTTAGAAAAAATCTAAAGATGAGGATAAAGAGATCACATTCCACCATATGAGTTTTCGAAAGTGAACAAGAGTGTCAAATTCTAGTTAACTCGAATTTTTTTCCTCGTGACTGAGTGAGAATTTTGGTAACAAAAGTTAGATGAAGGGGACAACTTGTTATATACTAGGATAATGTGGTCCTCATGGTATATAACTTGTATTATAGTCTTATATAGTCTAGGAGAAAGGGGTATTTCAACCAACAACATAGTATTCTCCTCCAAGATGATGAGGAGGTATTTTCATGTATAACACATTTAAGAAGATATCACAATTCAAATTGATTACTTAATATTTTAAAACCAATTTAAGGGTAATTGACAACATTCATAAAAAAGGCAGCAATATCCTCATATATAACAATTCTCCATTAAAAAATCATTAACAATTTTCAATATACATTTATGACTACTAAATCAACACTTATTGCAGATATCATTATTCCAAGATAAATTCACACCATTACATTCAAAAATAGTAATATCATCATACATAATGATTCTCCATAAAAAACATTGACAATTTTCAACACATATATAAATTAACAAGATAATACTAATAATATCGTCATCATATTTAATCAAATCAAGTAAGAATCAACTGTGTGATTATTAGATCAAAATCTTTCGTGAACATCATTATTCTAAGGTAAATTCACAACATCCATCAAAAGATAGTAATATCATCATACATAATAATTCTCCATCAAAATAATGTTGATAATTTTCAATATATACATAAAATAACAAGATAAAAATGATAATATCATCATCATATTTAATCAAATCAACTAAAAGTCAATGTATAATTACCAAATCAAAATGTTTCATAGATATCACTATTCTAAGGTAAATTCACAACATCCATAAAAAAATAGGAATATCACCATAGACAATCATTCTTCATTAAAAAATGTAAACAATTTTCAACATATTCATAAGGTAACAGTATAATACTGATAGTATCATTGTCATTATTCGAATCAAATAAATTTCAAATGTATGATTACCATATTAATACATCCCAACTAAATATAAAAAATAACGCATGGCTAGCTAGCACCACGAAAATCATAGTCAAGATCATCCTCATGATCATTTCCATGATCATCATCCTGACCATCCTGATAATCTCATCCACATAATCATCACCAACTCCATCACCATCCTCATTATCATTGTCTATGATATATGATCTAATCTAAAAATAGTTGGTATCATCATCTTCACAGTGATTACCTGTAGCGTTCTGGAAAAAAAATCAATATTACATGTTAGTACTAATCCTATAGTACAATGCATATTTTTGTTACAATGCTAACCATAAAATGAGGTAGGACATAATAACATTTAATAGTACTAAAAAATAAAATGAAAATATGGTTTAAGATATATTGGAGATCCAACTAAGATTACACTTGTAATTCACATTAAGTAGTAGAAACATTTTTTAATGCATGTGAAGTAGGTACCCGTTTGTTCTTCATAGTATGTTGTGAATGTTTCTTATGATGTCCATGCACGATTGGTAAATTAAGAGTTACTGGAAGCTTTATTTCAAATTACAATTGTAATTCGGATTAGAAATAGAAGAAATTTTAACAAAAAAAGAATGTCATGTGAAAAAGTAAATTGTTTTTAATGAAAAATAAGTCGCATACAATATCAATGTCACATGAAATATTGAGTTGTTTTTAATACATGTACTTTTCTCTATGATATAATGGATCTTAATGTTTGTTCAAGAACAAATTCTTACAAATAATTACTTCATTTTATCCATTATCACACTAAATCTATTATACCTAGTGATGACAATAATTCCATTCAAATTGTTTTGAAATCCCTAAATATAATGTAAAAGAGAAAACTCCACGACCACGACCATAGCCGCAAACCCCCTCCCTTTCCTCATCCACCATCAAAGACAATGAACTTGGAGTTATGACCATGATAGAAACCCCTCCCTTGCCTCATGTCCACCATCATAGGCATTGAACTCAGAATTAAGAGTGCTCATGTTTTCTTTGCTCTAATTAATCTCCAAGGAATCAAACCTTGATCAATATATCAAGGAATCCATCAAAGAATATATATATCACAGGAAAAGCTCAATAGGCTTTTCCAAAAGAGCGTGAAATAACACTTATCTCTGTTTTATGAAATAAATTGAGTGGGTGGAATGAATGGTGGGAAACACTTACCAGGGAAAGGAAGATTTTTGGTCCGTCCTTATTTCTATTATTATTTTTGCTTCTTAGAATGGAGGGAAGTGTTTAAAAATATTCTAAAAATGATTTTTAATTAAAAAAAAAATTATTTGCTTATGTTTTAGTTTTTTTTTAATATATATAATTAGTTTTATATTTTTTTATTTTCTAATAAAAAATATATTTAGTTTTTGGTATTTTTATTTATAACAAAAATTATATATTTTTTTATAAAATTGGATTTTAAACATTCCATTCATGCTAAATTTGTGATTCTATGATATAAGTTTTAATTATATATATAAAAAGTAACTTAATGCCATGTGTTGTGTTGCTAATATGGGTATTATATATCTCTTCCTTTCTAAGTTATAAAATATGCTTGGGTTTTCTTAATGAAATAAAATTAATTTTGCTCTTCATTATATCTTGAGATGCTCAACTTGCACCTAATAAAATAACAAAGTTAAAATAGGTTTGTCTTTGTCCTTTGTAGATCTTTGTCCCCATTAATCTTAGTGTTAATAGATTAATTGTCTTATGGTGTCCTTGAGTGGTCACTTCCATTAGTTGCATGCTTTTTAGTTTTTTTGTTAGTGACATTTCTTAGGCTTGATAAAATGTTATTTAATTTATGAAAATGTTTTATTGTCCATATTATTGTTAAATATTAATATTAAATATGTTGGTTTTGAGCATGGTTTAGCAAAAAGTTCCCAAAATCTTTATAAATTGTATTTTATAATGTAATGATTCATTGCTTGATGAAATTGTTTTGGATATTTTTTTTAATAATTCATTGGTTGATGAAAATGTTATGGATATATTTTTTTAGTATATTAACTTGTATGTGATAAAGTCAAAAGTCACCTCTTTTTGAGATTTTCATTGCTCAATTTCCCTTAAGGCCATCAAGTTCACCATTCGGTCCTGGGTTAAGGAAATATAGGAGTCATGAAGTGGCATTGTACAAGCACTTAAATCTTGAAACATGTTTTTTTTAGTCACATTATACTTCCTTTTTGTGTAAATTCTCCATGAAAATAGTGTCATGGAACATGAGGGGCCTCAATAGTAAAGGAAAACAAAGAATCCTAAAAGAAAAATGGTACGCAAAGCTCCCATCAATAATGTTGATATAAGAAACAAAAATATTAAGTGAGGTTCTACCTTATATAATTAGCAAATGTGGGAGGAATTGCCAAGTAGTAGCGATTGATGCTTAGAGATACCTGGGTGGAATGGCTATTCTTTGTAATGATCATGACATCAAGGTTACCAATATGTTTACCTCTTTTTGCATTATGACAATACAATTTTAGTTAATTGACATCGAGGACTACTACCATGTATCCAATGTATATGACTCCAACATTGCAAATGGAAAACCTATATTTCTCAATTCTATTTCCAATACAAGTAATTTATACTCCCCATCTCCATGGATTATTGGGAGTGACTTCAATATTATTAAGTGTCTCGAGGAAAAGAAAGGATGAATCACAATGTCTACCAAGAGATTTTGTAAGCTATACCATCAAATCCCTAAAGTAGTCTCCATTAAAGTTCTCAAGCAATGAGTCACCAACCCACACATGTGGATCAATGAGATGTAATATATGTGTGTGTGGTGACTAACTTAATACATTGTTGTAATAACTCCACAAACTTAATTATTTCACTCCATTACATAAATTGACCGTAGTGTGACATAAGTAAACCAAGAGTAGACATGAAATCCTTGGGCAACAAAAATTCCCTAGATCCTGAATTAGATGCTTACATGATGAAGTGAAAATGAAAGGGGAAAAGAGGACTTCATGATTTAACCATCACAAACATGTGATCAAATGTGACTAAGAGTGTATATATTCATATGTTTTCCAAAGAGGGAGTGAATACATGAGTTACCATTCATTAGGCCTTACTTTTCTTTCTTTTGTTTTTTCTTATATATAGGACTTAGGGAATGAGGTTTTCATAAGTTTGGCACAACTCATAGATATAACATTTACATGAATTTTCACTTCAACCTTAGAGTTTAGACTTAGATAAATCATTCTATTGCATCTTTAATGATTTTGGCTTTCACTTTTTGATTTTCTTTCATCACAAATGACAAAAGGGGAAATATTTTGCCACAAATCTATGAATGCTTAATCATAAAGGTGTCATGTGATGAAACCAAATTAATGATGTTATTCTCTATGAAAATTATGGGTATTCTTGAGAAAATCTTATGCTTGTGGATGTCTCCTCCTTGGTTGAGGGGGAGTGAGGGTGGACACCATATTATCCATGTGTCATGTATTATGGTCAGCACTAACGGTTGAAAGTCTATTAAAGACACCAATAGGGAGAATGGTGGATTGGATAAACATTTGGGACCAATATTCTTTGAGAATTTGTACTTTGACTAGGACTAACCGCCATAAGTCAAGTATATTAATCCAAGATAAGAATAGTCATGAGGATCGACATTTCCTGGTGTCAAATATTATGACAATTAATTAGGAAATGATCATGTGAAGACATACCTGGTGAACATCGTGGTGGGTTAAGTGCCTAGAGAGGCACTGGTGTCCAAATTTATGCCTCCCAACATTGTGCTCTGATCTGGTGGAGATATATAACTTGTTAGTCAAGGCCTTGCTATTTTGACAATGTTGGCTATGATGATGTAAATAATCATTGATGCTTATCAATCCAGATCCCTTCTTGTATGAATATTTCAACTTGAGAGTAATTTTTTGTCTCATTATGAGTACCTCACTAGTTTAGAGGGAGTGTTGAAAAATGTAACTAGTGCCGGTCTTCATAATGCAATAAAATGTAATTTGTATCATTAATATTTATTATTATATTCATTATTATTATTTAATTTTGGTCTAAGCATGTTCTTCATGCTTATAGAGTCAAAAAGAAAATATTTTGAGTCAAGAGAAATGTATTTGAGTCAAGTCCCATTTCAACTTTTGAAAGAAAAATAAAAGGAATTTTTATTTTGAGTCAAAGAATCAACACAAGACCAAGTTGACCCTCCTTGAATAGGTCGGCCTGAGAGGAAATTATTTGACCCTCTTGGATAGGTATATATTTATCAGTCAAATCAATTACTTGTAATACCAAACACTTATCATCACAAAACATCGTTTCTTGTGCCAAACAAGAATAAAATACAACTGGAATTAAAGGATAGATAAACTATGATTTTTTCAGCCTATTTCTACACACATGTGTGAAGATTTTGTGGCTTCTCTACGAAAATTACAGGTCTGAACTTCATCCTTCACTATAGGTCCAAAAATTCTGTGATTTGACCTTATTTTAGAGTGTTTAATCAACGTTGAATTTAGTTGACTTTGACTTGGTTGGAGGAGACTTGGAGTAGGGTTGACTTGGATATTTGTGGCAATCTTGGTCTTGGTCTTGGGTGTTATATATCTCATTTTGATATAATTTTATAAGAGAATAATTTTTTGGGTTTTCCCCTCGATCGGAGCCTAATTCTTAGTATTCTTTGTTTCCTTGTGATCTTTATGTTTTTCGGTTTTGTGTAATTACTTGATGAAGAAGACAATCTATGTAATAAGAAGCCAAAAAGCATTCACAAGTAATTATCAAGTTAAGATAAATCAATCATTTTCTTCTAACACTTGGTTTTTTAACATGAAGTAGGGTAATAGGTCCTATGACATCCAACCTACAATATATGATGGGAAATCCTCAATAGTCTCTCTGAAGAAAGATGTCCTATTGAGGGGGTCAAGAAGAGGTATGAGGCATCACCAATTTTATAGTTGAAGAAGTTTAAATCTTGGTTTTTCAATTTTGGCCCTATGTAGGAAAGAAAACATGGAAGGAGGTGATCCCCTTGGAAGATTTGAAAAGGGGAAGGCCACATAAGGCCTTATATAAATATCTAAATCCAAGGACCTCCCTCATAAATAGAGTTAGACATGTATTGAAAGAGAGTAAAAAATGATCCTTCCAAATCTTGATAAAGACAATAAAACATCCCTTGAATCTCATAATAAATGGGGCATCTATAGATGAGGTGACCCTCTAACTCTATCTCATGTATATGGAAAAGCTAATAGATATTATTGAGAAGAGGAAAATATCCCAAGAGAAATAGAAAATGTAAAAAGTCTGATAGTAATACATATGTAGAAGATGATCTTGAAACTAGTAAGTTCATGAATCCATGACTGTAAGGTCATTGGCATCATCATAATCATTGTCATCATCTTCATTATCGTCATCATCACCACCACCATCATCATCATTATTGTCATCATTGAATTATCATCATAATCACCATTCATGTCGTCGTCATCATCATCATCATGATTATGGACATTGTCGTCAATTGTTCATAATTATAGGCGTCGTAGAAATATCATAAACCCAAAAAATGTTACAAGTGCTAGAAAAGGCTTGTTAGGACTTATGATATATGCAAGAGAAATAACAACTCTATTTTTGAGAGATGATCGATGATCATCATCATCACTATGATTATCATCGTCATTAAAATTTTCATCATCCCCATCATCATAATTAATGTAATTTCTATCATGATTGTTTTCATCGTCGTCATGGAAATCATCATCATCATTCATGCCATTATTGTTGTTGATGATGACCAAAATGAAAATAATGATAATGTTGATCATATGGTGATGACTTGGAAGACGACGACAAAGATTATGATTATGATTATGACCATGAAAACATTTAAAAATTGGAAATATTGGCCAAAGTCATTAGCATCGTCATCATCATTGTCATTGTAACCCCCATCATCTTTATCAATTGTCATTATCATCATAATCACAATTCATGTCATCTTCATCATCTTCATTATCACCATCATCATAATTATTGGCATTGTCATTATTTGTTCATAATTGTCAATGTCATAAGAAATATGATCAATGCAAAAATATTATGTGTGTTGGAAAAGGGATGCAAAAGTGAATAAGAAAACTTAGCATGAATTTTGGTGAAACAAATGTGGATACAACAACGAACACAAAATTGGACACAAACTTGCATGAAAAAAGGAGGAAAACTTAGATGCAAAAAGGGATGTAAACATGGACCAAACATGGGTGCAATAATGTACATTAGATGCAAAATTAGACGTATAAGAAGTGGATGTAAAAGTATATTGAAAATGGGATGCAAAAAACATAAAAAAAATTATTTGATGCAAACTTGGACACAAAAGAGGATGCAAATTTGGGTGCAAAAGTGGAAGCAAATGTGGGTTGCAACAATAGAAACAAGATATGGCACAAATTGTGGCACAACAAAAGTGGCTAAGAAAGTGGATGTAATAACAGACACAAAAAAAGATGCAAACTTAGATGCAAGAAAAGATGCAATAAGGGATGTAAAAGTGGATGCAAGCTTGTGTGCAACGAGAGAAACACAATTGGATGAAAAATATGGATGAAATGGAAGTAGATGCAAAAGAAGATACAAAATGAGATGAAAACCTAACAAAAAAGTGGATGCAAAAATAGATGCAATATTTGATGCAAAAGAGGATGCGAAGATGGATGCAAAATTGGAACCAAACATGTGTACAATAGTAAGTGCAAAACATGACACAAATTGTGGCACAACAAAAGTGGATGTAATGATAGATGCAAAAAAATATGCAAAAGAAGATGAAAAAATGGATGCAAAAGTGGATGTAAACATGGGTGCAACAATGGATGCAAAATAGGATGCAAAAGTAGATGCAATATGAGACACAAAAGCTGATGCAAATCTTGACGCAAAAGTGGATAAAAAAAGGGATGAAAAAATAGATGTAAAAGTCGATGAAAACCTATCTATCTATCTATCTATCTATCTATATATATATATATAGATATATATATATATATATATATATATATATATATATATATATATATATAGATATATATATATATGGGGATGCAAAATTAGAAGCAAAAATGGGTGCAAAGGGAGGTGCCAAACTAGGTGCAAATTATGGAATAAGAAAATTGGATGTAATTGTGGAAACAATAACAAATGAAAAAGAGAATGTAAATATGGATGCAAAACAAGATGCAAAAGTGGATGCAACAAAATTTGATGTAAAAGTAGATGAAAAACTTGGCACAAAGGGGATGCAAAAATGGATGCAAAAAATGATTTAAAAAATGATGCAAAAGAGGATGCAAGAGATGATGCAAAATTTGATTCAAGTGTAGGCGCAAAAAGTGGATGCAATAGAGGATGCAAAAGTTGGTGAAAAAAATTAGGTGCCAAACATGATGCAAAATATGGTGCAAAGGATGGCATAAAACCTGGTTTAAAACTTGGTTCAAATCCTATTACAATACCTGGTGCTAAACTTGGTGTAAGACTTGGTGCAAAGCTCGGTGCAAACTTTACATCGAGTTTTGCACCATATTTGATAAATGGACACAAATAGCACCAAAAATGGACTCTAGACGCAAAAAGGGAAGAAAAAAGGGACGCTAATCATAGGATTTTATTGTAGTGTATAGATTTAAAAATTGAAGTTTCCCCCTAGGTAAGTACGATGTTAATGTTCTTTCCTAACTTCCCCACTTTAGGCTACCTAGGAGTTAGTCAATTAATGTATATAACCATTTTCTTTTAATTTGGCCCATTACATAGTAGTGGATAGTTATTTAATGTAAAATGATCATATTTATGAAATAAGATTCGCGAAGTAGTTGGTAGTTGTTAATGATGGGGATACAAGTAGTTAAGGTTTTTTTTATTGAGAATATGTTTAAAGAGTGAGGAACATATGGAAAGTTTTTTCTAGTGTTGTATTTGGAATTTTGTGTAGTGAAAGGTTACCTCACATTAAGAGGCAAGCAATTTTTTTTTCACATATTCCATAATTATTGTCTCTTGCATTTAGTTCCCTACATTTATAATCTCCATATAACTTGTTTTCATTTCAATTCTATGGGCTAAGAAACACCACAAGTGGTACCTGAGCAAGTAGTATCCAAGCTATTTCTTAAGCCAACATGCCTCTAGATTTTAGCAAAAAAAAAAAAAAAATAGCCTAGAGATGTGTTCTAATGTCTATCAATAACAAAAAGATATGTTATTCAATGGATAAAATGTGGTCAGGGAAGAATACATACATAAAATACAAGTATTGTTTCCTACTTGGACACCCTTGTAACCTTTGTTGGTACCCTTTGAGTAGTAATACATAGGAAAACACCATTATAAGGAATTTTCTTCCATGTACCTTAAGGTATATCATAAACCTTTTAGACATAATTGAAACAATATTCCTTACATAAACCTATGGTCATCCTCATGCTATATACATTCAGGACAACAGTTGGGGAGATCACTCTCACATACCAATTAATGTGATAGTACAATTGATGGTACAATATATCCTCTTTAGTGTCATGCAAGATTCGAGAGAGTATTATAACTGGAAACCCTTTGTTATATCAAAGCGCTATGGCACTTGAAAATCATTTGTCCTTAAGACACTATAAACCTTAGCTTATAAAGTTTTTTAACAAAATTCCTACATTTTTGCATCTAGAAGGAATTTGGGAATCTTCTTAGTGTAGTAATACTCAAGTAGGAGTAATACACCCATTAACATCTAAAAAATAATAATTCCAGTCATGTTGGAACCATTGTGGGAAACCTATCTCAAAAAATCATTTTTGTTGTGTTGATTGCAAAGGTACACCTCTTTAGTAACCATTCTTGGTGGACACACCATATAGTTGTTGTTGATACCTTTCAAAAGACTCTTTTCCAACTCTTGGTCATATTGAGATAATTCAAGGATAACACTTGAACAATGTATTAAGTAGGACCATGCCCCATACTCACAACTGAGTACTAGAAGCTTTCCAACTCACTTTTTCAATTTCACAAAATGGTTAATCACTAAGGCATTGACATCTCTTGATAGGTTTCCAATGCATGTCCCACCAACTTGCTAACTAGAAGGGAGAACTCAAAGAATGGCTTGGGTTGCTATTGGGCTCCAAAAAGGTCAAGGGGACAGAAATACATATAGATATATCCATGGGGGAATATTTAGGACTCATGAAGGTGGAACCTATTACATTCTTTTAGGGTAACCATTGTCATCACACACCATTTCATGATCATAATTCATGGCACTACTTTTTAGAATGGCCATGAAAAAGTTGGATTGATATAATCCATCAAGTTAGGTAACCTAAATGGAACAAATTTTCTCTCTCCATGGAATTATTGATGACCTATGGAAACTCAAAGTGGGGGTCTTATATTTGGATTCAGAGCACTAACGATGGTGGAAATGCTATAATAAATCTTATGAACAGGTTGTGATATTCAACAACCCCCCATTTATTAATGGTAGTAGTTAATATTACATTAATAAATGGGGACCCTTTAAAAAATCCATCCAAAAATAAACTTAGCATTTAGGCATTTCTTTTATTTTTGGAATAAAGCAAGATATCAATCAAACCCCCTTTTTTTCCAAAATAACTACTAAATGCTTGCCTTCCCACATTCAACATGATTAAGCATCATCAAAAGACCTTGCTAACCCACCAAATCCAGTAAAAAACGATTAAAAGAGGACTCTATGCTTTATACCTCGAAACTATCATATTTTTGACATAAACTAGGTCCTTAAGCTTTTCTCTTTGAAGCCAAGTCTCGCATCGCATATCGCCATTTATAAAGGACCCTCCTTAAAAGGTTATCTCAAAACATGCGAGATGCGAAATTGTGATGGCATCATAACCTTTATCGCATCGCATTTCGAGCATTCAAAGGAACACCGCAAACTTACCATCAGCCGATATTGCGAAACACGATCAAGACCTGGACCCACTCCTTAAATATATCACGAACAAATGTTTAGGTCTACCACTCATTAAAAAAGGTCTTTACATAGAAAAAATTTACAAGTAGCTACGTTTTGAAACAATAAATGAGCGGCTCGCATCTCGCATCTCGCAGAAACACAAGAGAAGGTAAGAAAAGTGAAAAGGAATAATGCGATATTGCGATCTGCGATATTGCTTCGCAAATCGCAAAATTGCCATTATCACAGTTCAAAGGCTCGCCACCCTAGAAGATTTCTTCCCGATTTACGATGCAGACATTTATGAGCATTAAAGCTAAAGGATAACAAAGCATTAGTGGGAATTTAGTAAGAGATAACTGCATTTATGTGTGAAAAGCCATTTAGCATGATATGGTATCTTCTTACATGCGTTTGAATAAAACTCCTTTTATCACCTTTACAAGTTATCCGCATTATTTCATTTCACGTTCATTATCATCTTTGTGTATCCAATAGCTGTTGTTCTTCACTTTCAGGGAAAATCCATAGAGAAAATTGTTGAGAGCAATGGTGAAGAAAGGTCGTCTCTGAGAAGTCAGAAATGACTCATCTGTTTACGGATACTACATGCAATAGAGAGGGAGGAACCTCTACATGGGAGGCCATGTATAATATACTGGAGGAAGAGCAACCAAGGATTCTGGAAATGAAAGTTACAGTTAACGGACGTGATTCCTTAGACGCTTCCATGTTTGAGACAACATGCTCATTTTTGCTTCGCATAGCTACGCGCTCGAAGATAATCCCTTATACAGACATGGTTAAATGGGTTATTGATGAAGCTGACATATCAGACAAAGAATTCAAGACAAGAATCCAAGAGGTTATGGGATCTTTTACGCTAGACAACCTGTGGCTTATGTACCACCTACCAGAGCCACAAGTCATCTACAACAGGTAGTTCATCGAGAAGTTTGCAAAAGAGAATGAGGACCTAGCGGGCTGCACCTAGACCTAGTCAAATAATGAGGACAAAATCAAGAAAGACAAGAATGGTATGTACACTACTGCATCTATTTGTCCCCCTCATAGTTTTGCAGCGGCCATGCTATGTAGACTATTTGGCAAACCCGATAGTACTAAATTCTCCCAAGAATGGTTGCCATTAATAGATGTAGCCGTTAACACAACTGTAATGAATTGGGCACAAATTTTGTTTGACAGTTTAGCAAGAACAATAATGGAGTATAGAAGGAAATAAAGTGTTGCTTCGAGGGTTTACCCTCCATTTTTTATGAGCGCCTATGTAATGGATTCAATTTGTTTTGTTTTGAAATTTCCTGTCATGTGATGGAATTGGACTATTCAAAATCCACTTCCATTCACATATACCATAAAGACATTTGGGAATCTAACTTTCAACCCCATTTTTTCAAAATTTTCCATGGATTTATGCTCCCTATTCACAGACGGCTTTATAACTGAAATGCCCCCAGGTTTTCCCAAGAAGCTTAAGTAGATATCCTCCCAGTGGCCAGATGGTTTGGGAAGGAAACATTTACATATATCAGGGTATTTGGCAGCATTACCTCCCCTCATGTCCTCCCATACTACGTTCCAGACAAATTTATGGCTAGAGAGATAGCCTATCAAACGGCTAGTGAGGGAGGGATGACAAAAACATTAGAGGAAGCAAAAAAGGCCATTTGGCCTACATTCCCTTTGCAGGGTGGATCATTTGCATTACATGACCTAGGGCATGCATTTAAAGAACCAAAGAATATGTTATCTCTACAATTACCTAAATTCCCTAGAAGACAATATGACATGTTCGACACTGTCAAAGACTTTACCACCATGGTGAAAATAAAATTATTCAGTAATGAGGAAGATGCATTTGATGACATCTTTTTGCAGAAAAACACCTTCATAGAGGTGAAGCATATGGCACAATTACTTTTTGACCGTGAAGATATTGAAACCTTTTCCGAGTACAGAGAAAGGAGGCTAACAAAGTTCCCATTGGACCAATTATTGATTGAACCAATAAGGGAGCCTACTCCCAGTGTAAGTACACAAGGTGACTCCAAATAAAATTCTAAAACTGATTCTGGAGCAGAATCCCAAGAGAGGTCATCAAAAAATGGGAAAAGCATAAGCAGAGAGTCAGAAAAGGATACAGCCCAATCTACAGAGAAGACGCCTGACCAAACTTCAGCTAGCAAAAAGGTTGAAATCCATGCCACCTCCACACATACAATAAAACCCCTGGTGATTGATTTAGAGGAAGAATGGGACAAATTTAATAAAATGATCAATACAGAGGAACAAACGCCAGTGTTGCAAACTCCACAATAGAAAACAACTCAGGAAATTACAATAGAGGAGACTATAAATACTCAAGAGGTAGAACACATCCCTGTTACTCCCCCTCTAGATGTGTTTTATAGCCCACAACACAAACTATTGTTAAAAGACAAAGGAAGAAAAGGAAGTTGGATTCTACAGCTGTTACTACCCCTGATAATGAACCGATGGATGTTCTCTGGAAAGACTCACCCATCGACCTGTCCGCCAACCTTACTAGACTCTCACAGTTTGCAGGTGCCTATGCTACAGTGACCATCGACAAAGCAACATAGGTGCAAATGTTTCTTAAAGAAAAAGAAGATAAAATTTTGTCGCTTGAACAACAATTAAAACAAGCAAAATCTGACCAGTAGACAGAGATACAATTAGCTAAGCTACAACAAGAGTTCGAGCAGATGCAAATAAAACATCAAACCATCTTAGGAGAGAAGGAAGCGCAAATACAAGGAATAACTGATCTACATAAAGATGATCCAAAAATTGATCAGTTTATTACGGAAGTGTTCGGCCTTAACTCCCAGCTGATGTACCAAAAAGAACTATTATGCCAGAATATTTCACAATGGAATTCTTATTGCGAAACAAATGACAAATTGACAAGTCAAGTCATGGAAATGAGACTTGAATATGATGAAATATTGAAAAAAGTCTTTGACTTCATCACCTGACAGAATTCAGAAGATGGGAGAAAAGCCAACTTGCCTAAACTAGAGGAGTCACATAAAGAAATCTTATTTGCAAACTGGGATTCATGGCTTAAAGAGGCAGAAAACGCAACAACAAACACGGCAGCAACAGTAAATAGTGTCATCGAAAATATTAATGAAAATTTACATAGTGCCAACCTTGTGGCAAAATCCATTCCAGGTTTTCTTCCTAATGTAAAACAACTTGAACTACAGTGGAGATAGGCAACAGCAAAAAAAAAAAAAAAACTGAAGCGATTAGGCAAATGACCAGGTTAAACTGGGAAGAATATTGGTGACATTTGGTGAAACCTCACATCTAGTGGATGACCCTGTGATGCCTAACCACTTCTACAGAGAAAATGGTGCCAGCACTGACCGACGCTGTATTCACTAGACAATTGAAAGCTGAAATCGGCCAACCGACACAGCTCAAGCCCATGACAGACATTTGTGATCTAAAGGATCAAATGTAGAACAATTAGTCACCATGCTCATTTCTATTTTGGTTTTATTTTGCATAATTTGAGGAAGGTCATTTACCTCAACTGTTTTTGTAATAATCTATTTTAGTTTTATAGTTCAAGTATTTAAATCCCTCTCATGCATTTAGAGAGGGGTCCAAAAATTTTATCAGAAACAATCTTCAAAACATGCACTTCTGTCCCTTTGAGGAAGTTCTGGTGAAATTAATGGAACAAGATTTAATTTTTATTTGAGCTAGCACCTTCTACTGAAATTTCACTTTTGCACTCTTAGATGGTGTTGAATGGAAGGAAAGTAGATCAATATTGTTGAAGCACATGAGTAGGACGTATTATAAATGGTACTTTTATCTCGTAATTCTTTTTACTTATGTATCAAGCAATAATTTCTCTTCAAGTTGTTTATGTATGAAAGTTTGAATCTTGGTTGCTATTATTGCACTTCTGTATGATGATGATCTATATTTTATGCTGAATACATGAATAATTTCTTATGTGATATATCTTTCACAATCATTTCGGCTAACTTTTTATATGAAATGATTATTGTTAAAATGAATTCATTTCTCATAGCAATTGAATGATCTTTATTATCAATTGCTTTTAGACATTATTGTAGATCGCATACATCAATTTACTCCGGGTATAGTTATAATTAGATAGTGTTTACATTAGGATAAAATGCATGTGATTATTAGTTTAGATTAGATTATTTCTAGCTTAAATATTACTCCAAAATATGACATATCACCCCATTAGCACAATCATAAAATAGATTGGGAAACTGGTTCCATTATCCCCAGCCGCAGCCACTAATCCAAACGGAAAAGGAGCTGCCAACCAAGGTTTGGACCGGGTGGTTTCCCCCCATGTTGAAGCAACGATTTTCGAGGCTTCAACATTTTGGTGCTAGAAGGAGGGTCTGACTGTGAGTGGAGAGTAAATCCAAATCAACAGGCCATTCTATGAGTAAAACTCCCTCACCATCTCCTCCAACTTCTCGAAAGCAGTCCAAATCCCCTGATCCTAAGCGAGAAGTTGCAAAGAAAATTATAGAACCCACTGCTGAAATCCCGAAAAAGCAAGATCATTCTTCTTCTACCGAAGCCCTTGAAGTCTAATCTTTGACTCATAAATTACAGGGGATTTCGTTATCTCAAGAAGAATCTAAGTTATCCCAAGATAGTGTTACCTCTCAATTTACCCCATCTCAATGGTTAACTAGAGAACAAAGTGAAAAGCTTGGAATCCCTTTATTCGAATTTCCTCTGCCAAGCCGTAAGAAAGCTAAGAAAACACCATCTGAATCTCACAATGAGGTTCTTTCATCATCTTCATTCATTCTGTCTATACCATCACAAGATCAATCATCCACCTCGCCACTCCAGATCGTGATTCACACAGGTACATGAGCTACATATTCCTCTACCCAATCACCTTCAACCACTGCTACACCTTCTCCTACTCACATACCAACAATGGCACAAAATCCTCCAAGGCCATGGACAAACCCAGGAGCTGTTAGGATGGTTGGGCCTTTACATCAATTTCCAGCTCATCCAGAGAAATGGTTACCCAAATTCAATCCTGATAATGGCCTACTAGCTAAGGAACATATAAACAATTTCATGTTGTCCATTAACTTGAATGAAGTAGTGGAAGAAGACGCAGTTGTAAGATTATTCCCATATACTTTACAAGGAGTAGCAGGATCATGGTACTTCTCATTACCATCAGGTTCTATTAATAGTTGGGATGCTTTCCAAGAGCAATTTTTAACTAAATTTGGGGATGATAGATCCACAACTACCCTAATCAATGATCTCTCCAATTTGAAAGCCGAACCGAAAGAACCCATTAAGGACTTCAACTCTCGCTTCAATAAATTATTGAATAAAATACCAATGGCATCTAAGCCCAGCGATGAGGTCCAAAATGAGTGGTATATTTCTTCTCTACCTTCAAACACATCTATCTTCGTTGATAGAGCTGCTAAACCAACTTTAGCTGAAAATATGAAAGAGACAATAGCTATGGAAAAACACATTCTAGCTGTAGAAAAGAAAAATGCATTAGAAGAATGAAAATCTAAGAAAGTAACCTTTAGGGACGACTCTAAGAAGAAACCACCAAAAGATCCTTTTGATCTTGAAGGGTTACAGAAAGTCCTTAAGACCATGTCTAATGAAATGGTTGATATTAAAAAACAAGTAGCGGAGACTTCCTCTAAGAAATCTTTTAGAACATTTAAAAGGAATTCCCTTGCTGATCCTAAACCTCCAAATTCTATATAAAATGCCGAATCAAATGGAGAGGAGGATGAAGTTTCAACAAACGAAGAACAAATGGATGATGAAGAAGTGGAAGAATTACAAGGAATGTGGGATTTTATCCTTCCCAATGAAGAAACTCAAGAAGCTTTGCTTGTCGCTACCCGAAGTAAAAACCTTGTTGAATTGTCACAAACAAATTCAAAGCAGAAGGCTTCAATGCCACCTCCTAGGGATAAAGAAACATGTAAGAAATCTTCACCAAAATCCACTCAAACTACTCCTACTCAATTGGATTCTTCACCTTCACCTAAAACTCTGATAGTTTCTGATGAAATGGAATATAATATTATTGATGATATGAAGAAAACTAGGGCAAACATCACCTTTCATGAGCTTAGAAAATTGAAGCATCAGCAGAAGCTACTTCTTAAAGAACTCAAAGCAGTACCTACTGCGCCGCTTCTCTGTCGTGATCTCACAAGCCGCCCAAGAAATGGGAAGGCCCCCTAGCACCTCTTTAAACAAGATTGATCCAACCGACATCACTCTAATTGGGGGAAGATCTAAATATCATACTTCTCCATTTCTCCTTACTTTTGAAGTCTTTAATATGAACTTACACAATTGTTTAGATGATTAAGGAGCTTCATCTAACATCTTACCTAGAATAGTTTGTGCAAAGTTGAATGTTCAGCCTCAGAAATCTACTGTATGAATAGTACAGTTAGATCGATCTCAGGTCAAAGTTGTTGGGGAACTTAACCAAGTAACCATCAGACTTTCATCAAATCCTAAAGTTTGTCAATTCCTTGACATACTTGTAGCTTATATTCTTAAGTTCTATGGCTTAGTCCTTAGTAGAGACTGGTCAGAAAAACTTCATGGTTATTTTGCAACTGACTAGTCTCACATGTGGCTTCCTTATAATGGTGAGCTAAATCAAGTAAGGGTTGATCGCGAGAAACATCAAAAGTACATAATAACAGAACTAGAAGGAGAAAATGAACTAGTCGCGTATAGTAACAATATCATCGGGAACTACTCTGTAGAATCATTTCTAGGGAATTTCAATGCTCACACTTCACCTTTCTTACAAAACTCTGTTGTATATTAAGTCGAAAATTATTCCCAAACAGACACTTCTAAATGTGTAAATTTTGTAGATAAACCTGTAGTTAGATCTTTATTTTGGAAGTTATTTTTTGATGGATCTAAATCCAATGATGGAGTAGGAGCAGGATGCATATTAGTTAGCCCAGAGGGGGAAAAGACTATGTTAGCATGCAAACTTGAATTTGATTGCACAAACAACACCGTTGAATATGAAGCACTAGTTCAAGGTTTGTATAAGGCAATTGGCCTTAATATCAAACACCTCCAAGTATTTGGAGATTCAGAGATTGTAATAAAACAAGTAAGAAATACTATACATTGTTTTTCAAGACATTTGAAACACTATCAGTCATTAGTCCAAGACCTAACCTTTCACTTTACAACGTTTAATATTTCCCCTATTCCAAGACTCCAAAATGCTAGTGCCGATCTTCTAGCTAATGTCGCTTCCAAGCTTATCCCACCAGAGGATTATAGCCCTGATCGATTTTCCATTGAATTAATTTTTAGGCCTTCTATTCCCGATAATATCACCAACTGGAGAGTCTTTAATAATGATCTGGATATCATAAGCTTCCTGACTTCAGAAGGCTCTTATGATGACCAGATAGTTGATGAAGACCAGCATGATAACCAACTTAAACAAGAAACAATCAATAACGCTATACCAAAATCTGTAGTTAAGTTGGAAGATTTATATGACCTCAAAGACAGATTTAAACGATCCACCAATTCAAAACTTCAGAGTTCAACTCTGAGGTTTGAATTAATCAATCTTGGGACTGACCTAAAACCTCAAAATATTAATCTAGGTCTCAGACTTATGTCAGACGAAAAAGAAGCCTTTATAGGTTTGTTGAAAAGGTACAAGAATGTCTTTGCATGGAACTATGAAGATCTTAAGACATACGACACCTCTATTATTCAACATACTATTCCCATGACATCTGATGAAAGACCTATTCAGCAGAAATTAAGGAAGATCCATCCTAATTTAGAAAGTCAAATTAAATCTAAATTGAATAAACTGTTGAAAGCCAAAATTATTTTTCCTATCAGACATTCCTGATGGGTCTCCAATCTTGTCCCAGTCAAGAAAAATAACGGTGATATTCGGATATGTATAGACTTCCGCAACCTCAATAAAGCTTGCCAAAAGGATAATTTCCCATTTCCCCCTATAGAATAGATACTGAAATCAGTTGCAAGCTCATAACTAATGTCTTTCATGGATGGATTCTCAGGTTATAATTAGATCTTAGTACATCCAGATGACCAGCTGAAAGCTACATTCAAGACAAAATGGGGCACTTATGCTTATTAGAAGATGCCATTTGGACTGATTAATGTCGGTGCCACTTTCCAGAGAGCTATGGACATAGCCTTCAAAGTTTTAGTAAACAAATCAGTAGTAATCTACTTAGATGATATAACTGTATACTCCAGAAAACACAGTAATCATCTAAGGGATTTAAAGAAAATCTTTGAACGTTGCCAAAGGTATGGAATTTCTCTTAACCCCAAGAAGTCTTTTTTCACATTAAGTGAAGGAAAGCTCCTTGGATTCATTGTGTCCAAAGCAGGAATTCATATTGACCCTGACAAAATTAGAGAAATCTCTGAAATACCTTTACCGCATAACAAAAAATCAATGCAATCTTTCCTAGGTCAAATAAATTTTGTTAAAAGATTTGTCCCTGACTTCTCAAGAATTGTTTTACCTCTTCAATCCATGATAAAGAAAAATTCTCTGTTTAAATGGGGACACTCAGAACATGAAGCTTTTAACTTGATAAAACAAGCAATCATAAATGCCCCATCTTTAGCAATGCCGAATTTTTCAAATCATTTCATTTTATATACTTTTGCTTCCGAGAAATCATATGCAGCCATATTGACACAAGTAAATCAAGAAAAAGTTGAAGCCCTAATCTCTTTCTTTAGCTCCAATTTGTAGGGAGCTGAATTGAATTACTCAGATGTTGAAAAACAAGCTTTTGTTGTTTTCAAGTCAATAAAACACTTCAGACCTTCTCTCCTCAAAACCCACACCAAAGTAATAGTACCATTCTCAGCAGTGAGAAATCTTTTAATACAAAGGGATGTAGGTGAAAAGAGAGCGAATTGGGTTACAGCTCTACAAGAATATGACATCGAAATCAAACCAGCAAAAATTGTAAAAGGTCAAGGTTTTTGCAGGATGTTGGCAGGAGCATCAAATCTATTAGCATTGCAGCATTCAGGTGACGATGTACAAGTCTATGAGGTAAGCCTTAATGACACTGAGTCAAGATATGTTGATATCATATTTTACTTGAGAAATGGATATGCCCCAACCCAATTAAATTACACAAAGAAAAGGGCCTTGAGATTAAAAGCTAGACAATATCAAATTGTCAATGATGTGTTGTTTAGAATAAATTATGATTATTTTTTACTTAGATGTCTTGAAAAATTCGAGGTAGAGAAGGTGTTGCAGGAACTTCATGATGGACCAACTGGTCATCACTTTGGAGGGGATACTATAGCATATAAAATCCTGCATGTCGGCTATTACTGGCCAACATTATTCAAAGATGCACACAATTATGTAACGAAATGTAAGATTTGTCAAACAGTTGTTGGAAGACAAAGGAAACCCACATTACCATTACAACTAGTGAACATTGACCAACCATTCGAATAATGAGGATTGGACATAATAGGTGAGATCGTTCCTCATTCTTCTAAGCAGCATAGATATATCCTTACAACCATTGATTATTTCACCAAATAGGTAGAAGCAATTCCACTCAAGGTAGCCAATTATGAAAACATTATTGAATTCATAGATCAATTTATCATTATGAGGTTTGGCCTACCATCTGCCTTGATGTTTGATAATGCATCTTATTTTTCTGGCAATACTATGACATAGTTTGCTCTTAAAAGAGGTTTTAAGCTTAAGTACTTTTCTAATTATTATCCGCAAGGAAATGGGTTAGCCGAATCCATAAACAAGAATCTCATCAAAATTATTAAACGAACCGTCGACTAAATCCAAAGGAACTGGCATAAATATTTAGTGTTTTCTCTATGGGCAGATCGAATAACTCGGAAGGCCTCTATTGGCACTTCTCCTTTTAAGTTGGTCTATGGGAAAGAAGTCGTCTTGCCAACAAATGTAGCTCTTCCCTATTTAGCCTTAGTTCAATTCATTGAAGAAACTCCTTCCTCATCTATGCAGGTTAGACAGTTACAAATACATATGCTTGAAGAGGAAAGAGAAAAATACAGGATCACACATGCACACCATCAGCAGTTAGTCAAAGCCTCCTTTGATTCAAATTCTATAACTTCAAATTCTTTTCAACTCGGAGACCTAGTATTGAAATGGGATAAAGCCCATGAATAGAAAGGTAAGCATACCAAGTTCCAACAAATTTGACTTGGCCCATTTCAGATTGTGGAACAAATAGGCCCATCAACTTTTCTATTACAATATTTATCAGGTAAGAGAGAATCTCTACCTGTTAATGGGCAGATTTTAAAGAAATACTTTCCATAGAAGATGATATTTTGTTCACTGTATATTATTGCCTTTAGTTAATTTTCTTTTATAAATAATAATACGAGTTGAAAAGCATTTACTTTTTTCTTTACAAAGGATAGTCTCATTTTAATTTTGAATTTTCGCTTGTGTAAGTAAAGATTGTTATGAAAGTAATATTCACATACGAAATATATAGTTAAGTTTTATAGCTCCAAAACAACCCATTTTCTACCAAAATTATTTGATCTTTGATGAAACTTAGCTTTAGAAAGAAATTTTTCCTTTACATCAGTCAAGAAAAGTATCAATAACAAAGCAAAGTATCTCTGCAAAAAAGCATCTTTAAAACTCTACAATTGTTGTCTAGAAGCTCTTAAGGAGCCAAATATTCTCCCCACCTAATCAGCTTTCATTTTTAGAGTGTAATTCTAAAATATACTTAAACTTAAAGGATAAGAGGTCTCATAAGGAGTCGGCTTACCAAGATCATAAGATTATGACTAACTGACACTACCAATATTGCATATCAAAACAGGGTAATGGCTTAAGATTATATTAATCAAAAGACAAGGGGTCTCATCAAGACCATCTTGTTCAGTTAAGTTACGAATCAAGTGAATGACATTGTCAATTTTGGTCACCAAACCAAGGCATTGTCCTTTAAGAGATAAAAGATGAAGATTTGAAGGAAGAATGAATTACTTTAGAAAATAAAGAAAGAAATAAGTATACAAACAAGCTTATCTTTAAGATTGCATTCTGATTTAAGTGGGATACTGAATCATTGTTGGTTAAAAGGTAACCCTGTCGAGGCTATGAACGCCTGCTGGTAGCAGAGGCTCTACCTACGACAACTGAGTATACCAAAAACTGATTTGAGGAGAGTCTCCTTTCTTTTATCTTTAAAACTAAGTAATGACTGATGTAGACAAAGTGACTTTATTACAAGAAAAGAATAATCAAAAGAATGATAGTTAAGTAGATGCTGTTTTATTATTAATGAGAAGTATTACTTACCTTATATTCCATGTAATTTATTTTTATTTCCAAAACTATCTTTATTTCGGAAGTTTTATAAATTTAAAAAAGAACTCTTAGAGATAACTGGTTCTTCCAAGTGAATCGCCAATTGTTGTGCTATTCAACAACCCCCCATTTATTAATGGTAGTAGTTAATATTACATTAATAAATGGGGACCCTTTAAAAAATCCATCCAAAAATAAACTTAACATTTAGGCATTTCTTTTATTTTTGGAATAAAGCAAGATATCAATCAAACCCCCTTTTTTTCAAAAGAACTACTAAATGCTTGCTTTCCCACATTCAACATGATTAATCATCATCAAAAGACCTTGCTAACCCACCAAATCCAATAAAAACGATTAAAAGAGGACTCTATGCTTTATACCTCGACACTATCATATTTTTGACATAAACTAGGTCCTTAAGCTTTTCTCTTCGAAGCCAAGTCTCACATATCGCCATTTATAAAGGACCCTCCTTAAAAGGTTGTCTCAAAACATGCGAGATGCGAAATTGTGATGGCGTCATAACCTTTATCGCATCGCATTTCGAGCATTCAAAGGAACACCGCATAATTACCATCAACCGATATTGCGAAACGCGATCAAGACTTGGACCCACTCCTTAAATATATCACGAACAAATGTTTAGATCCGCCACTCATTAAAAAAGGTCTTTACATAGAAATTTTTTACAAGTAGCTACGTTTTGAAACAATAAAAAAGTGGCTCGCATCTCGCATCTCGCAGAAACACAGAGAAGGTAAGAAAAGCGAAAAGGGAGAATGCAATATTGTGATCTCCGATATTACTTCGCAAATCACAAAATCGCCATTATCGTAGTTCAAAGGCTCACCACCCTAGAAGATTTCCTCCCGATTTACGATGCATGCATTTATGAGCATTAAATATACGGGATAACAAAGCATTAGTGGGCATTTAGTAAGAGATAACTGCATTTATGTGTGAAAAGCCATTTAGCATGATATGATATCTTCTTACGTGCATTCGAATAAAACTCCTTTTATCACCTTTACAAGTTATCTGCATTATTTCATTTCACGTTCATTATCATCTTTGTGTATCCGATAGTTGTTGTTCTTCACTTTCAAGGAAAATCCACAGAGCAAATCGTTGAGAGAAATGGTGAAGAAAGGCAAGGCAATCATCTCTGAGAAGTCATAAATGACTCCTCTGTTTACGGATACTACATGCAATAGAGAGGGAGGAATCTCTACATGGGGGGCCATCTATAATATACTGGAGGAAGAGCAACCAAGGATTCTGGAAATGAAGGTTACAATTGACAGACGTGATTCCTCAGACGCTTCCATGTTTGAGACAACATGCTCATTTTTGCATTGCATAGTTGCGCGCTCGAAGATAATCCCTTATACATACATGGTTAAATGGGTTATTGATGAAGCTGACATATCAGACTAAGAATTCAAGACAAGAAGCCAAGAGGTTATGGCATCTTTTACGCCAGACAACATGTGGCTTATGTACCACCTACCAGAGCCACAAGTCATCTACAACAGGCAGTTCGTCGAGAAGTTTTCCAAAGAGAACGAGGACCCAACAGACTGCACCCGGACCTGGTCAAATAATGAGGACAAAATCAAGAAAGACAAGAATGGTATGTACACTACTGCGTCTATTTGTCCCCCTCATAGTTTTGCAGCGGCCATGCTATGTAGACTATTTGGCAAACCCGATAGTACTAAATTCTCCCTAGAATGGTTGCCATTAATAGATGTAGCCGTTAACGCAAATGAATTGGGCACAAATTTTGTCTAACAATTTATCAAGAACAATAATGGAGTATAGAAGGAAAAGAAGTGTTTCTTCGAGGGTTTACCCTCCATTTTTTATGAGCGCCTATGTAATGGATGCAATTTGTTTCGGTTCAAAATTTCCTATCATGGGATGGAAGTGGACTATTCAAAATCCACTTCCCATTCACATATACCATAAAGACATGTGGGAATCTAACTTTCAACCACATTTTTTCAAAATTTGCCATGGAGTTATGCTCCCTATTCACAAACGACTTTATAACCGAGATGCCCCCAGGTTTTCCCAAGAAGATGAAGTAGATATCCTCCCAGTGGCTAGATGGTTTGGGGAGGAGACATTTACATATATCAGGGTATTTGGCAGCATTACCTCCCCTCATGTCCTCCCATACTATGTTCCGGACAAATTGATGGCTAGAGAGATAGCCTATCAAATAGCTAGTGAGGGAGGGATGAGCAAAACATTAAAGGAAGCAAAAAAGGCCATCTGACCTACATTCCCTTTGCAGTGTGGAGCATTTGCATTACACGACCTAGGGCATGAATTTAAAGAAGTAGAGAATATGTTATCTCTACAATTACCTAAATTCCCTGGAAGGAAATATGACCTGTTCGACACTGTCAAAGACTTTACCACCATGGTAAAAATAAAAGTATTCAGTAATGAGGAAGATGCATTTGATGACATCATTTTGCAGAAAAACACCTTCACAGAGGTGAAGCATATGTCACAATTACTTTTTGACCGTGAAGATATTGAAACCTTTTACGAGTACAGAGAAAGGAGGCTAACAAAGGTCCCATTGGACCAATTATTGATTGAACCAATAAGGGAGCCTACTCCCAGTGTAAGTATAGAAGGTGAATCCAAAGAAAATTCTAAAACTGATTCTGGAGCAGAATCCCAAGAGAAGTCATCACAAAATGGGAAAAGCAGAAGCAGAGAGTCGGAAAAGGATACAACCCAATCTACAAAGAAGACAGCTGAGCAAACTTCAGCTAGCAAAAAGGATGAAATCCATGCCACCTCCACACAACCAATAAAACCCCTGGTGATTAATTTAGAGGAAGAATGGGACAACTTTAATAAAAGGCTCAATACAGAGGAACAAACACTAGAGTTGCAAACTCCACAACAAAAAACAACTCAGGAAATTACAGTAGAGGAGACTGTAAATACTCAAGAGGTAGAACACATCCTTGTTACCCCCACCTCTGAAATTGTTTTGAGAATAGAGGAGATTGCCCCTCTAGATGTTTTTTATAGCCCACAAAACAAAGCCGTTGTTAAAAGACAAAGAAAGAAAAGGAAGTTGGATTCTATAGCTGTTACTACCCCTGATAATGAACCGATGGATGTTCTCTAGAAAGACTCACCCATCGACCCGTCCGCCAACCTTACTAGACTCTCACAATTTGCAGGTGCCTATGCTATAGCGACCATCGACAAAGCAACAGAGGTGCAAATGTTGCTTAAAGAAAAAGAAGATAAAATTTTGTCGCTTGAACAACAATTACAGCAAGCAAAATCTGACTAGCAGGCAGAGATACAGTTAGCTAAGCTACAACAAGAGTTCGAGCAGATGCAAATAAAACATCAAACCAGCTTAGCAGAGAAGGAAGCGCAAATACAAGGAATAATTGATCTACATAAATATGATCCAAAAATTGATCAGTTTATTACTGAAGCACTCGACCTTAACTCCCAGCTGATGCACCAAAAAGAACTATTATGCTAGAAGATTTCGCAATGGAATTCTTATTGCGAAACAAGCGACAAATTGACAAGTCAAGTCGTGGAAATGAGACTTGAATATGATGAAATCTTGAAAAAAGTCTCCGACTTCATCACCTGGCAGAATTCAGAAGATGGGAGAAAATCCAACTTGCCTAAACTAGAGGAGTCGCATAAAGAAATCTTATTTGCAAACTGGGATTCTCAACTTAAAGAGGCAGAAAAGGCAACAACAGACGCGGCAGCAATAGCAAACAGTGTCATCGAAAATATTAATGAAAATTTACATAGCGCCAACCTTATGGCAAAATCCATTCCAGGTTTTCTTCCTAATGTAAAACAACTTAAACTACATTGGAGACAAGCAATAGAAGAAAAAACAAAAGTGATTAGGCAAATGACCAGGTTAAACTGGGAAGCATATTGGTGACATTTGGTGAAACCTCACAGCCAGTGGATGACCCTGCGATGCCTAACCACTTCTACGGAGAAAATGGTGCCAGCACTGATCAATGTCGTATTCACTGGACAGTTGAAAGCTGAAATTGGCCAACCAACATAGCTCAAGCCCATGACGGACATTTGTGATCTAAAGGATCAAATGCAGAACAATTAGTCACCATGCTCATTTCTATTTTGGTTTTATTTTGCATAATTTGAGGAAGGTCGTTTAAACCTCCTCAACTATTTTTGTAATAATCTATTTTTAGTTTTATAGTTTAAGTATTTAAACCCCTCTCATGCATTTAGAGAGGGGTCCAGAAATTTTATCAGAAACAATCTTCAAAACATGCACTTCTGTCCCTTTGAGGAAGTTCTAGTGAAATTAATGGAACATGATTTATTTTTATCTGATCTAGCACCTTCTACTGAAATTGCACTTTTGTACTCTTAGATGGTGTTGAATGGAAGGAAAGTAGATCAATATTTCTGAAGCACGTGAGTAGGATGTATTATAAATGGTACTTTTATCCCGTAATTCTTTTTACTTTTGTATCAAGCAATAATTTCGCTTCAAGTTTTTTATGTATGGAAGTTTGAATCTTGGTTGCCATTATTGCACTTCTGTATGATGATGATCTATATTTTATGATGAATACATGAATAATTTCTTATGCGATATATCTTTCACAATCGTTTCCACTAACTTTTTATACGAAACGATTATTGTTAAAACCAATTCATTTATCATTGCAATTGAATTATCTTTATTATCAATTGCTTTTAGACATTATTGTAGATCACATACATCAATTTACTCTCGGGTATAGTTATTATGAGGTTGTGTTTAAATTAGGATAAAATGCATGTGAATATTAGTTTAGATTAGATTATTTCTAGCTTAAACATTACTCCAAAATATCACATATCATCCCATCAGCACAATCATAAAATATATTGGGAAATTGGTCCCATTATCCCTAGTCGGAGCCACTACTCCAAACAGAAAAGGTGCTGCCAACCAAGGTTTGGACTGGGTGGTTTTCCCCCATGTTGAAGCAACGATTTTCGAGGCTTCAACAGGAGGCTACATTGTTTGGACTAAGTTTGTGAATTCCATTTATGCTCATTTTAAATGTGACATGCACTATTTGAGACGATTAACATAATCATGCCAAATAGGAACAATTATTGAATTTATGGTAGCTTTTTATTAATTGAAATCGACATAGAGGGTCTATCTTATTCCTTTCTAGAATGTTACATTATCTCAATAAGGAAATTAGAGCTCAAGCCATGGTTCAATGCCCAACCACATGATTGGGAAATTGTGAATGAACTAAAGAAGCCAAGATGGTGATTAGTTCCTAAACCAAAATACCTGCATTCACTACTTGCATTGACAATCATGTGGAAACTACTTTGATCCAATTACTTTGAGCCCCTCCACTTCGTAGCCATTGAGAATCTAAAATTTTTCTGAGGAGATGTTAGAATTCTAATGCTTTACAATTTGTTGTAGTTGTTATGAACACTATTCTAAAGGGAAAAAATGTAAATAATAGGAATTATTTTAGTTGGATGTATCCACACAAGACCACATAGAAGGCATCCTAGTTGAAGAAATCCTGAGCTAGCATTGGGTGACACAACCCCTTGCATGGAAGATGAAACCACCTTGCAAGAGGAAACCCAAATTTCTCTTCATGCCACATCCACATTTTTTGGTACCCCAAACATTCAAGTTGATTGGATACATCAAGCACCACAAATTGATTCTTTTAATTTATAGTAGTCACACACATAATTTTATTCATAGGATAATTCTCAAGAAACACATTGTTACGTTGATTCCATACTTATTTTTGAAATTATGATAACCAATTGGTTATGATGAATTGTGATGGTTGATGTGAAATGTGAAGCTTCAAATGAGTGAGTATCATCTCAAATCTTACATGGATTTTATTGAAATGGGTGGTTGTGATGTAGCTCATACGAAATAATGGTTATGCACTTAGGGATCTATTACCATGGATTTCGAGAATTTATACATGACCTTCACTAAAGAAGGGGATGAAAATACCCTCAAGGGGATTCAATTTTGTTCCCCTAAAATTATCAGCTCTTGTTAGATGTAAAAGTCATTGAGTATTGAAGAAAGGTCACTCAATAATTATTTGCATGATTCAAGGCCTCACAAGTAGTTGACACCTCCATACAAGTGATTCACCCTAATTTGTACTTGGTCCTATCTAAACATAAATAAGTATTTGAAATACCCCAAGATTTACCACCTTCATTTGGGTAGCATGACCATAGAATTCCCTAATACGAGGTAGTCAACCACTAAATGTACATCCTTATAGGCACCCTTTTGCATAGAAGAGTGAAATAGAAAATACCATTTAGGATTTGGTTATAGTTCGAGTTACACATCCCAATCCTAGCCCTTACTCATCACTAGTGGTCATGGTATTAAAGAAGGAAGACAATTGGCACATGTATCTTAACTTCTAGTCCAAAGTAAATTGACCAATAAGGGTAAATTTCCCATCCAAGTTATTGATGCTCTCTAAGTTGAACTTCATGGAGCCAAGTTTTTCACTAAAATTAACCTTAGTTTTGGATACCACCAATTATATATGAAAGATAAAAACACCCATGGGATAGCTTTCCATAAACATGAAGGTCATTATGAATTTTTACTGATGCCCTTGGCTTTTGCAATGTTCCACCCACTTTCAAAATCCTTATGAACAAATTGCGTTGATCCTTCGTTCACAATTTTATGTTAGGATTGTATGATGATATCTTAATCTATAATAAAACATAGGAATCCGACTATTAGGGGAATTTTAAGGTCTAAAATGGGCCTCTTGAGGAAAAAAAGAATTATGAATTTTAAGGGAAAACAAACAAAATTACTTTGATATTGTATTTTCAACTTGTCTCCTTATAGCTTTACTCAAATGTCAAGTGTAGGCACCCATTGGATGCATAATTATGCCGTAAGGCGTTTCCATTTGAAAGGAATTGCCCTAGCCGTCGTCGTTTCCTATTGTTCATCGTGGATTTGTGGTGTTAGACGATTGAACGAAGTTCAATCGTTGATCCAAAACTGAAATAACACTGAACTGAAAAAACGATTCATGAATTTTCGTCCTCGTCGTTCACCTTAAGATCTCGCTCATGGCAATGGTGGTTAGCAAGGGCACTCTAATGCACGGAGATAAAATAAAGATTGTAAGAGTTGCACAGCCAAGAATCAGTCCACGAACAAGCTTAAAAACCTACACTATATATATTTCAAAATTTTCAAGGACCAGAAATTCTGCTAAATAGCAGCGGCAAGATGCCTTTGCCACGGAACACATCGAAGCCTTGATACTGTTTCCTCGCAAGAAGAAGGCCACATCGACCCTGGCAGCATGCAAAAATACATATGAAAAGAAACAGATGTCACTCAGACCGCTAGAAACGATTAGAGGAATTTTTTATATATGGAATGCACGGCCTTTGCATACTCTGTTCATGTAAGTTTTTGCAGCACTACCTTTGCATACTCTGTTCATGTAACTTTTTACAGCATGGCCTTTGCATACTCTGCTCATGTAACTTTTTGGAGTCCTGCTCATCATCTTACGTTATCGGTGGACCCTAATAACAGATGCATTTCCTTACTTGGGAACTTGCATTTCACCCGTATTTTGTGCTACTTCATTATTTTTCCAGTCATTAGTTATGTAGGAATCTTGTTCTAAGTTCATTAATTTAGCGGAAGCAAGCTTATTGACTTTACTGTAACATGCACAGAAAAAGCTCACCAATGTAAAGTCTAGAAAATGGGGCCTGTGGAAAGTTTCTGGTGACCATGAATCCAAGGGGAGAAATGAAGGAAGTTTCCATAAGAGGGTAAATTCAAACAGGGAGACATCTGAAGTTATATTGCTGCTGCAAAGGCTTATAATGCTGCAGTGGCCACTATTGTGAGGGCTCCTCCTAAAGACTTCAAGATTGTCAGAGAAGAATGGGCCGCCATTCGCATACAGACTGCTTTTCGAGGATTTTTGGTAACCATTCTTCATGCACGAGCCTCTATAGATTGTATGGTTGGTTGTTTTGAGAGATGATTATTTTCAATCCATTGGCTTTGGTTTGGGTTTTACAGGCCAGGAGGGCACTGCAAGCGCTGAAAGGGTTTGTGAGATTACAAGCATTGTTTCGAGGTCGTCAGGTAAGGAAACAAGCAGCAATTACCTTGAGGTGCATGCAAGCACTTGTTAGAGTTCAGGCCCGTGAATGTGCTTGCAATTCATTGAGTGTAGTGGGCAAGCCCTTATTGTCTATGGGGGATGTGTGCACCTTTGTTTGTGGGCATGAGCCAGCTGTCATGATTGTATCTAGTCTGTGCCCAGGATGTCTTAAGATTTGTTTTTCATGGTAATGTGGATCAATAATTATTTATCAGATAAATGTTATTTCTCATCTGCTATGCATTTGGACAATAATGCGCTTGCAATTATTGAGTGTAGTGGGCAGGGAGCCTGGCAAGCCCTCATTGCCTATGAGGCATGCGTGCATCTTGGTCTCCAGGCATGGGCCAGTGGTCACATGGAAGCTCTTGAATTCCTTCATAATGACTGAATTGTTTTGTGTAATGCCTTTGGGCAGGTTATTAACAAAATTGTCTTTGTTTATTTCTTTTAATTGTCATGCAGTTCGGAAAATGTAAATTCTTTCACAATGAAGGTACTACTCTGCATATTATTAAGTAATTGTGTAAATTGAAATGTCTGCAACTTGTATAGACTACAGCAAATACTGTTGCAACCAGAGGAAGAACTGTTGAGAAATGATTCTGCAGATGCTGCCCTAGAAGGAACTGCTCCTAAGCCAAAGAAAACTATTGGAAAAATTAAGGTTCAAGGTATAGTAGCAAATGTGTTGTTGGCTCCATTTCACAGGTACATTTTAATAACAACCCTGGTGACATTGATAAGGACACCTCTATCCTCGTCTAGCTAATGATAGATCAGCTGCTCAAAGAACACATTTATATATGCAAAATGAGCAAAACAACTCAGATTGCACACGAGATGAAGTTATCAATGTCAAGCATACAGGTCACAACATCCCAAAAAAATTAGAATACCCCTTTATGCACGAATAATATACTACAAAGAGCTATTAATTTTCTGAAATATTATTCAAATCAACAGGTTTAGTATGAAAGATGTATTTCAGGCTCCAGGGAAGGAAATGGTGCAAACTGCATGGTGTTTGAAGATCTACATGAACTTGAGTTTATGCAGGATTTTGAAGGCATGATTTAGGATTGTCTTGGAGCCAAAAATGATAGTAAAGTGGTGGCAACCATGGATGCCCTCATGATAAGATCTACTTTATTCTCAATTTGAAATGTCTGGGGCTATGTTTATAGCAACGAAGAGGTGATTGACTACATTTCAAGCATAATGCCACTGCTTGCATCCTCAATATTTATTGATGAAATTCAGGGTGTTCTTGGGGCATACAATGTGATTGGTCTTTGTATTCTACTTGATGTAAACATCATATTTATGAAACAACAATTGCCCAAGAATGCCTAGGAAACAAATCTTGATAATGGTTCTATTTTCCGAGGGATTCGAGGAAGTTTTGAATGTGCTCCAATGCAAGAAAAATCAGTTTTACATGGAGAATTTTATTTCAAAAGCTTGCCTGTTGAAGGAAAACACCAGGTGGTTATGCTCTTGCTTATATTTTTTATCAGATTGGTCACATTTTCCCCAACTTTCATAATGTTTTAGATTTCAAGAGAATAATTATTTCAGTCCAGAAATTGTTTGAAGAAAGTATTTTTTCAGCTGGTCATGATATTAGTGGTACAGTATAGTTGTATTTGTGCTGGAGTTGGCTTTTGCAGGAAGCTGTGGGATGAAGGTTAACCTAAACTCCAAATGCACTAGTATATTCGAAGTATTGTTTGCAAAAGAATTTGGCTTTGTTCTCGAAGTTAACAGTGGCAATATTAATATCATTGCCAAGAAATTCAATGTTGCAGTTGTAAGATATCTGGAAATATCATGAAGATGTATACTTGATGAGAGTTGGATAGGGTATTGAGACCTGGTGTTATCGGGTATTATTCAGTCCCTCAATAAATTGGAAAGAAACACGATAAAGAATGGAAAGGAACTCCCGAGGATTTAAAACAAAAGCAAGATGCTATTTAAGATGTTGCAAAAAGGTGATCTTGTTGTATAGCAAAAACCCATAAAACACATCGATTGTGTAAAAGGAAGAGAAACCTCATTCAAATCAATTATCTCTAGTAGAAAAGAATAAATAGCATTTAGTAAGTTATTTCTTAGTAGAGCTGTTGTGTGAGATGAACTTGTAGATACAGGTGGCATTGTTGACCCCGCTTAAAAGGAGGTTAACAGATTTTAATGAACAACTTTAACAACCTCATATTTAAAGGCAGAATATCAGCACTCAAAGGATCATTTCCAGATTTGAAGGCAGAAGACTTTCTTACCAAACACTAATAAGGATAACTTGAAACTACAACCCGAAAACTAATTAAAGAGATATTGATCTTATCCATACATTCCAGATCCTTTTGGCCCCCCTTGTTTTCTTGCTTTCTCTTCATACTCAGGTAGATTCCTACCACTGATCTTCTGTCATCAGAAGGCATGTCAGAGAGACAAATCAACATTATACTTGGAGAAAAGGAGAGATTGGTTGAAGAACCGGGACTTATTGGATTGGGCAGGCTCTTCAAAAGAAATATTTCCCTCTTAAGTTTTGACCTAGGTTACTGGAGGGGAGCAGATTTTGCTTGGAGCACAGGAAGAGAAACAAAGAAACATGCCAAAGCAGTGATGGTGTTGAAAGGACTACACATAGTGAAAAAACTTACATGAGATCATGTTGTTTGCGTTGGATATGTGTTACCCTGAAGAACATTGGAGACAAAGATCTGGCAATGTTAATGAGCTGACAGTAGGATGAGCTTGAGACACATGTGTGCAGACAGAATGTTGAATTCAAAATCAATCCACATATTGTGCTCCAAACATCATTCAATTACCCTCAAAATAGTGCAGGTTAACCACACATAAATAACCATGAATTTGTGTGAATATGAAACTTCCTCAAGGCATAGACACTTCAGTGTACAAGGACAAACTGATCAATGTTCAAAGTACATCCTCAGATTCATAAATCTATGGTCTTGTTGTAAATTTGGAAAATGTGGTCTGATAAATGAGTACACTTTTTTATAGTCATACATGAGTTCAAACTTCAAACTGTTATAAGAAAAGTCTCTGATTTTGCTTTTACATGCTCGCTTCTGTGAATGTTAGAGAGGCAGTAGGTTCTTGCCAGAAATCAACAGCTTCAACAAGCCAGCCACCCACTTTTCACCTCAGGTTTGACTGTTTCTTCCTACCTAAGGTATTGCGTGTGTTGATATATAAAAAGAAACAATCAGGATGCCTTAAGATTTGCTTTTCATGTTAATGTGGATCAGTAATTCATTACCAGATAGAATGTAATTCTCATATGCTCTGGATCTTGACCTGAATGTGCTTGCAATTCATTGAGTGTAGTGGGCAAGCCCTTATTGTCTATGGGGGATGTGTGCACCTTTGTTTCTGGGCATGAGCTAGCTTTCATGATTGTAGCTGGTCCATGCCCAGGATGTCTTACGATTTGTTTTTCATGTTAACATGGATCAATAATTATTTATCAGATAGATTTTATTTCTCATCTGTTATGCATTTGGACAATAATGCGCTTGCAATTATTGAGTGTAATGGGCAGGGAGCCTGGCAAGCCCTCATTGCCTATGAGGCCTGTGTGCGTCTTTGTCTCCGGTCATGGGCCAGTGGTCGCATGGAAGCTCTTGAATTCCTTCATAATGAGTGCATTGTTTTGTGTAATTCCTTTGGGTAGGTTATTAACAAAATTGCCTTTGTTGATTTCTTTTAATTGTCATGCAGTTCGGAAAATGTAAATTCTTTCACAATGAAGGTAATACTCTGCATATTATTAAGTAATTGTGTAAATTGAAATGTCTGCAACTTGTATAGACTACAACAAATACTGTTGCAACCAGAGGAAGAACTGTTGAGAAATGATTCTGCAGATGCTGCCCTGGAAGGAATTGCTCCTAAGCCAAAGAAAACTATTGGAAAAATTAAGGTTCAAGGTATAGTAGCATATGATTCTTTTCATGGTTATTTTGTATTGACTTGATATGGATGCATCAATAATAAGTATAGTTGATTTGTTTTTATTCCTTATTTTCTAAATGGCACATATCTCGTTCTTCTTGAAAGGTAGTGAAAAAGAAACAAATAGATGTAGAGAATAGAGATCTATTGTGCTGTTATAATTTCCATAAAATTTTTTCCATTAGGTAGGTTTGGGAGTCTATGGTTGTTTGATTGCACTTGAAATAAAGCAAGTGAATGTAAAACACCTCATGATTCAGAAAGACAGTTTAAACTGAGCTTTCAATACATTGTTTTTGATGCAGTGCGTAAAGTCAAGATCATGCCAGATATGCCATCCAGATGTAGTTTTCAGTCTTGTAGGTCATCCTTTCTAAATATGGAGTCCCCACGCTCCCAATCTTCAAATTTACAGTCCACAGTTTTGGCTGGATGGGAAGCAGTGAGAAAAATTCGTGTTAGACCCCATCCTCCTCTGCATGCCACATATTCTCAGCGTGGTCTTTCTTATGTGCAAGCTAGTGCAGAATACATACGAGAGGTGTCTACCCTTATAAAAGCAGGGGCGACATCACTTCGCAACAGCACATCAAATGAAATGACACAAGGTGTGACTTATCTTCTATAACTTTGTAGAGGTTTTAGACCATATTTGTCCATGTCTGGCTATTAAGAAAAAATATTCAGTCACATAGCACAATTTGAACCTCTCTGTTACAGGGATGTAGGTTATTAACAAAATTGTCTTTGTTGATTTCTTTTAATTGTCATGTAGTTCGAAAAATGCAAATTCTTTCACAATGAAGGTAATACACTGCATATTATTAAGTAATTGTGTAAATTGAAATGTCTGCAACTTGTATGGACTACAGCAAATACTGTTGCAACCAGAGGAAGAACTGTTGAGAAATGATTCTGCAAATGCTGCCCTGGAAGGAACTGCTCCTAAGCCAAAGAAAACTATTGGAAAAATTAAGGTTCAAGGTATAGTAGCATCTGATTCTTTTCATGGTTATTTTGTATTGACTTGATATGGATGCATCAATAATAAGTACAGTTGATTTGTTTTTATTCCTTATTTTCTAAATGGCACATATCTCATTCTTCTTGAAAGGTAGTGAAAAAGAAACAAATAGATGTAGAGAATAGAGATCTATTGTGCTGTTATAATTTCCATCAAAAATTTTCCATGATCAATGTTCAAAGTAACGCGTGGACCTTAGTTGCAGGAAGCGGAGTACACTAAGCAAGCGAGCTGCGTTCTATCAAATCAGAAGGTCGTGGCATGGACTTTTGTCTGAGGGAGGGGAATGCATTAATCCAGGGAGCTGTGTGCCATCAAATACAAAGGTTATGGCAAAATTATCATGTCTTTTTTTCTGGATCTTCTGCCAAGCCTGAGGTTATTGAAGCAGAACTTAACTCTGGCAGGCCACAAGAATCCTCATTCAGATTCATAAATCTATGGTCTTGCTATAAATTAGGAAAATGTGGTCCAATAAATGAGTACACTTGTTTATAGTCATACATGAGTTCAAACTTCAAATTGTTATAAGAAAAGTCTCTGATTTTGCTTTTACAGGCCCGCTTCTGTGAATGTTAGAGAGGCAGTAGGTTCTTTCCTGCAATCAACAGATTCAACAAGCCAGCCACCCACTTTTCACCTCAGGTTTGACTGTTTCTTCCTACCTAAGGTCTTGTGTATGTTGATATATAAAAAGAAACAATCAGGATGCCTTAAGATTTATTTTTCATGTTAATGTGGATCAGTGATTCATTACCAGATAGAATGTACTTCTCATCTACTCTGGATCTTGACTTGAATGTGCTTGCAATTCATTGAGTGTAGTGGGCAAGCCCTTATTGTCTATGGGGGATGTGTGCACCTTTGTTTCTGGGCATGAGCCAGCTGTCATGATTGTAGCTGGTCCGTGCCCAGGATGTCTTAAGATTTGTTTTTCATGTTAATGTGGATCAATAATTATTTATCAGATAAATGTTATTTCTCATCTGCTATGCATTTGGACAATAATGCGCTTGCAATTATTGAGTGTAATGGGCAGTGAGTTTGGCAAGCCCTCATTGCCTATGAGGCCTGTGTGCATCTTTGTCTCTGGGCATGGGCCAATGGTCGCATGGAAGCTCCCGAATTCCTCCATAATGAGTGCATTGTTTTGCGTAATGCCTTTGGGTAGGTTATTAACAAAATTGTCTTTGTTGATTTCTTTTAATTTTCATGCAGTTCAGAAAATGTAAATTCTTTCACAATGAAGGTAATACTCTGCATATTATTAAGTAATTGTGTAAATTGAAATGTTTGCAACTTGTATAGACTACAGCAAATACTGTTGCAACCAGAGGAAGAACTGTTGAGAAATGATTTTTCAGATGCTGCCCTCGAAGGAACTTCTCCTAAGCCAAAGAAAACTATTGGAAAAATTAAGGTTCAAGGTATAGTAGAAAATGTGTTGTTGGCTCCATTTCACAGGTACATTTTAATAATAACCCTGGTGACATTGATAAGGAAACCTTTATCCTCGTCTATTTGATGATAGATCAGCTGCTCAAAGAACACATTTATATATGCAAAATGAGCAAAACAACTTATATTGCACACGAGATGAAGTTATCAATGTCAAGCATACAGGTCACAACATCCCAAAAAAATTAGAATACCCCTTTATGCACGAATAATATACTACAAAGAGCTATTACTTTTCTGAAAGATTATTCAAATCAACAGGTTTAGTATGAAAGATGTATTTCAGGCTCCAGGGAAGGAAATGGTGCAAACTGCATGGTGTTTGAAGATCTACATGAACTTGAGTTTATGCAGGATTTTGAAGGCATGATTTAGGATTGTCTGGGAGCCAGAAATGATAGTAAAGTGGTGGCAGCCATGGATGCCCTCATGATAAGATCTACTTTATTCTCAGTTTGAAATGTCTGGGGCTATGTTTATAGCAATGAAGAGGTGATTGACTACATTTCAAGCATGATGCCACTGCTTGCATCCTCAATATTTATTGATGATATTCAGGGTGTTCTTGGGGCATACAATGTGATTGGTCTTTGTATTCTACTTGATGTAAACATCATATTTATGAAACAACAATTGCCCAAGAATGCCTAGGAAACAAATCTTGATAATGGTTCTATTTTCCGAGGGATTCGAGGAAGTTTTCAATGTGCTCCAATGCAAGAAAAATCAGTTTTACATGGAGAATTTTATTTCAAAAGCTTGCCTATTGAAGGAAAACACTAGGTGGTTATGCTCTTTCTTATATTTTTGATCAGATTGGTCACATTTTCCCCAACTTTAATAATGTTTTAGATGCCAAGAGAATAATTATTTCAGTCCAGAAATTGTTTGAAGAAAGTATTTTTTCAACTGGTCATGATATTAGTGTTGGGGTATAGTTGCATTCGTGTTGGAGTTGGCTTTTGCAGGAAGCTGTGGGATGAAGGTTAACCTAAACTCCAAATGCACTAATATATTCGAAGTATTGTTTGCAAAAGAATTTGGCTTTTTTCTCGAAGTTAACAGTGGCAATATTAATATCATTGCAAAGAAATTCAATGTTGCAGTTGTAAGATATCTGGAAATATCATGAAGATGTATACTTGATGAGAGTTGGATAGGGTATTGAGACCTGGTGTTATCGGGCATTATTTAGTCCCTCAACAAATTGGAAAGAAACACGATAAATAATGGAAAGGAACTCCCGAGGATTTAAAACAAAAGCAAGATGCTATTTAAGATGTTGCAAAAAGGTGATCTTGTTGTATAGCAAAAACCCATAAAACACATCGATTGTGTAAAAGGAAGAGAAACCTCATTCAAATCAATTTTCTCTAGCAGAAAAGAAGAAATAACATTTAGTAAGTTATTTCTTAGCAGAGCTGTTGTGTGAGATGAACTTGTAGATACAGGTGGTAGTGTTGACCCTGCTTAAAAGGAGGTTAACAGATTTTAATGAACAACTTTAACAACCTCATATTTAAATGCAGAATTTCAGTACTCAAAGTATCATTTCCAAATTTGAAGGCAGAAGACTTTCTTACCAAACACTAATAAGGATAAATTGAAACTACAACCCGAAAACTAATTAAAGAGATATTGATCTTATCCATACATTCCAGATCCTTTTGGCCCCCCTTGTTTTCTTGCTTTCTCTTCATACTCGGGTAGATTCCTACCACTGATCTTCTGTCATCAGAAGGCATGTCAGAGAGACAAATCAACATTATACTTGGAGAAAAGGAGAGATTGGTTGAAGAACTGGGACTTATTGGATTGGGCAGGCTCTTCAAAAGCAATCTTTCCCTCTTAATTTTTGACCCAGGTGACTGGAGGGGAGTAGATTTTGCATGGAGCACAGGAAGAGAAACAAAGAAACATGCCAAAGTAGTGATGGTGTTGAAAGGACTACACATAGTGAAAAAAATTACATGAGATCATGTTGTTTGCGTTGGATATGTGTTACCCTGAAGAACATTGGAGACGAAGCTCTGGCAATGTCAATGAGTTGATAGTAGGATGAGCTTGAGACACACGCGTGCAGACAGAATGTTGAATTCAAAATCAATCCACATATTGTGCTCCAAACATCATTCAATTACCCTCAAAATAGTGCAGGTTAACCACATAGAAATAACCCTGAATTTGTGTGAATAAGAAACTTACTCAAGGCCGAAATGTAGGTGATACATATCTGCAAAAGAAAAAAGACTGGATTCCTTTTAGGTAGGTGTCTTTCCAGGCAGAAAAAAGACTGGATTCCTTTGTTGAACTGACTTGGCCATCACCACCTAAGTCATTTTGGGCATTTTTGGCCTTCTTTTTATTATTGTATGTATCGGTAGCATTGATGTTGTTTGCTTTATCCTTGAAAGATTGCCAAAAAGAATGCAGTTACACTGGTAATGAACCTCTGACCCTACGAACAACAAGATGACCATAACGACCATGGCCATCAAAAACCCCACAGAAGATTGAATCATCTGAAACAAAATCCTGTGAATGATAACAAAAGAATTATCAGAATATGAACTTTTTATTTCCAAATTAGGACAGAGCAAAGTTTTTCTAAAAAATTGGATATCATTTGAACTGAAAAATGAAAGGATAACTCTGAACATGAAAATGTCAAAACATTTCATTTATGAACTATTGAAAAAAGAAAATTCACAGCATAAATGGCAATGTCCAAGACCCGGATAGTAGTCCTTGCTCCATTCATTACTAAGGGATAGGATCCATCTCGTACTGAATAGTGCATGCACATTGTTGTTAGGGCATACATGTAGATTACATATGTTACATTTGACATTCTAAATAAGTACCCTCTTACATGAGGAACAAAGTTCTGTTTATTTTATGTTCAAAACCACCACCAAATAAGAGTAACTAATTCAAATATAAGCTACCAAACTAGTTTCAAATTTCTTGCAGCAGCTAACTACATAAAATTATACATATAAAAAGCTTACCATACAAGTACTTATCCAGAATATGAACCATGCAATGATTGGTTATTTAGAATAAATGCATGAAGCAGACCCTGAGCTGAATGGGTTTGCTCTAGAGTACCAGATATTCAATCACTTCATATGATCGTGGTCTCACTTCAAGTAAGTTAACTTTTGCACCTGATATTTGTAGAAGGTAAATAAGATCTTGTTGATGAATATACTCATGAGAAGAGCTCTGAGACGATGCAGATACAATAAAGGATTGACCAAATCAAATCAGAAACCAAGAAGATGGTTTGAACAAATGGACAGCCAAGTGGCCTATGCACATATTTAGAACTCACAATGTCTGCCACCATTGAACATTCTCTCTTGTCAATAATCCTAACAGGGAAATTTGAGCAACACCCTTCCCTGAATTTGCAATAAGAGGTGCAGTGGATGTGACAAAAGGTTGTTGTGGAAGGTGTTGTTTGTATATGGGAAATTTCTTGATCATTGTGTATAATCCTAATGTTGATAGATATGTCTACTAAGTGGTTCCAGTTAATGGGGCATTGATTTGAGCGTTCAATATATTTTTATTCTTTATCAAAGTATTCTTTTGTTGTATTTGTGTTCTTCAATTTATGCCTTACGACATTTCCTTTGCAACATCTGGTGCAAATGCTAGTTTAATTCTTCCACGCCCAATGATTAAAATTTTCAATTTTTTGTGGTGTGGATCTACAAAAAATATGTGGTGTGGGTACTTGTTGGATGTAGAATAATTAACTATGTATCCAATGGGTGCCTACACTTAACATTGAGTAAATCTATAAGGAGATGAGCTGAAAATATATTAAAAACTAGTTTTCTTATTTTTCCTCTAAAAGTATATACCCTTAGGGATGACATCATCATTTTGAATCTTATTGGTTCTTTTAAAATTTAATTTGTTAGTATATTTTTTGTTTTGAGACCCGTTTTTAATCTCAAAATTCCGCTAATGATAAAGCATGTTGATAGAGCCTTGCAACTCCTATGGGACTCCAAGCTATTATTGATTCAAAATGTGCATTGGGTTATAGAGGTTGAATAGATGTGTTAGTTTGTAAGTTAGAATAAAGTATTGTTAAAAATTCAATAAGAAAAATCCAAATTTAATTTTCCCTTGAATTAAATTAGAAGAAAAATTGTAATTCCACATGACAATACAACTTGTACAAGTTATCTAAGTTATTTGACTTAGTTGGTTTAGTTAATTCGAGTTGTGGGTATAACTTGAGTCATGTAGAGTGTCTCCTACTTTATAGGAGCCCTGACTGAGTTTATTTTGAGTTGTAATTAATTAATTAATTTAGTTTAACTGAGTGAAAGTCAGTTAAACTAATTCTGATTAATTGAGGAACTAGTAGGAGGTCTAACAATGGGGTGTTGCTTCATGTGTTCAACCAATTAACTGATAATTTAGTCATAAATAAATCATGCATGTGATGTCTGAGAGTTACTCAGTTGATATTGGAGTTCAAGGGAAGTGTACTATTAGTTGTATAATCATCCAAATTGTACAGGTGGTCCATCCAGTCAGATGAAGGCCTATGATGGATTGCACAATTCCAATTGAGGAATTTCCCTAATTAATAGGGTCTAATTCCCAAGGAAACAACACAAGGAAATAAGGACTTGGAAAAGATAAAAATTGGTTAAGTATTGGCCAAGGCTTGTCTAGGAAGTTGTGAGACAAATAGAGATAGTGCAAAGGTTGCTCGGGCTTGAGCAAAGCATTGTAATCTTCTCATATTTTCTAACTAATGCAATATACATATAGCAGGGGTTTTTAGTTGTGGCTTTCCCTAAGAAATAATTATGTAATATGTTGATTGAATTCTTTCTCTTGTATGATTTGTGATTTCTCGATCGATTAATTGTTTCCATTGATGAGTAGAGTAGATTCAAGTATTTTGTTTTAAAAAGTTACATAAGCAATTTGAATCTACAAGGAATTTCTACATGGTATGGGAGCTGAAATCACACTAGAAGAGAAGAATATGAGTTTGTCTTTGTAGGTGAAATTGAATTTGCAGCATGATTCTTTAGAGCCAACAAGATGTCATTATATCCTTTGAGACTCGAGTACGCCCTTGAGGGTAGATCGAATTATATTGCTTGGAAAGACTGTTGAAAATTGGCAACAAGAAATTGCTAAAAATAGCACTGCTAAAAATAGCAGTTTGGGTACCAGTGTTGGATTGGGCAACATGGAATAAAAAATGGAAGTGCTAAAAATAGAAGTTCTATTTTTAGCAGTTCAGGATGGATTCCTATTTTTAGTTAGTCCCTAAACTAAAATAGGAAGTAAAATTCGAATTTGATAATAACAGCAGTTTGTAAATTAATTAATTAATTCAGTTTAAGTTAATTAGTTAAGGAATTATGAACATGAAGTCTATGTGAGGACATGCAACAGTTTCTCTATTAACTAAGGAATTTATCCTTCAATTAAAGAGATAAGGATGAGTTCTATATTGAGTAGTAATTAGTTGGCTTAGTTAACTGAGTCAAGTCCAGATAGATTGATTTAAACAGTTTGTTTAAATTAATGTGAGTTCAGTTAGTTAATGCTTGCATGCATGTGACTACTGCACTTCAAATAATTGAATATTCTCTCATAAATAACTCATGCATGTCAGTTCAGAGAAAGACCTAGTTGAGATCAAAGGAGGGACAATGTACTATCAGTTGGATGGATTTTTCCTCTAAAGGAAAATCATCCAAGCAGAAGGATCAAGGTTCTTTGAGGATTGCGCAGTTTTACAGGGTGTGAGATCAGTGTGAGAGATCAATGTTACACTTGGTAACAGGAGGATCACCTAGGAGAAACTGTGCAAGGAAATAGGAGGCTTGGAGGGCAGAGGAGAAGGCTTAGCAGAAGTCTTGATTGCCTGTGAACATCCAGGAGGATTGCATTGAGAGCTGGCTAGCTGTGAGAGCAAAGGCTTTGTGTAATCCTGATGTATTTCCACCTTCATCTGTGAGGATTGTACTGAGAGTTGGCTAGCTGTGTGAGAGCTAAGGCTTTGTATAAATCCTATGTATGATAATACAGAGTTGGGGTTTTAGGCTGAGGCTTTCCTCGGGTTATACCTTATGTGTTATGTATGATTGATTTCTTCTTATCAGTTATATGTGTTCTTATTGATGTTGCTCATGTTCGATTAAGATTCCACTAAATTGGTTATAGAAGTAGGTCAAGTATTTTGCTTTAGTATATTGCATTATCAGGTGATCTACAGTTGGGAATTTCTACATGGTATCGGAGCAAAGATGATCAAGGAAGAACAGTATACTGAGAGGGGATTTCAAAGTTTTGAGTTTTGGGCCGAGAGTTTGCAGAGAAGATCTGAAAATTTCTGTACAAAATTTTCAAAAACCAATAGCAGATTTGGATTCCTTGCGGAAAAAGACCCAAATTCAAAAACAAAAAAATCGGCTAAATAGGAGTTCGGATGAGGGAGATATCGTTGATTTAAAATCAGCTCTTTTTCTAGAAAATTTCGTGACGACAGGAAAGATGGTGTGCTAGCCAAGAACTTGTATGCTCTTGAGGTTCAAGATGCATGCAAAGCCTTGAGGAGCAAGGCAAAGGTTGGAGACTTGGTGGTTGAGAGGGAGAGTACATTACCGCTCAACATGCAGTGCCAGAAGAAGTCTCAGACAATTGTGGAGGAGCCACAGTTGATGCAACAGCTTCAGGAGGTTGTGGAGCAGCCACAACTAGAGAAGTTGAGAGGAGATCGAGTAAGGACATCTACTCATGCAGAGACCTCCAGTACGGGGAAACTTCGAGCCAGGTGGACAGAGGGATCACATGCAGCCATACCTCCAGGTAGGAGGTGGGGCGATGTGGAGTGATCGTCCCAAGGAGGAGGGGCAGGATCCTTGAGGTACCCAACCTCTTTGATTCGACTTTTCTATGGGAGCCCCGATGAGGAGTAGCAGAATTGACTGATTGGGTAGAGACAGATGCAGATGGAGCGGCAGAGAGAGCTACAGTGCAAGGAATCCCAGGACAGCGCAAAGCATGCAGGCTGCAGCAATGCGAGAGGCACAAGTGTGTTGCACAGTGCAGGGTAGCACAGAGAAGGGTGCAACGATGCGAGATGCATGGAGATGTTGCAGTAGCGCAGAGGTCAGAGAGGGAACACTTGTCAGCAGCAAGTAGAGCTTCAGCATCAGAGTATGTTTCTAGCCCAACAGAGAGGTCAGTTGGGAGTTTTTTTGTTCTAAGAGTTGTTGGAGCAACCACACTTGGTAGATGTGTTGCATGCAGAACATTCCAGAGGTACAGGTTCAGGTTCAAGAGGAAGCCTTTCTTGTTGAGAGGGAGTGTTGAAAATTGGCAACCATAAATTGCTAAAAATAGAAGTGCGAAAAATAGCACTGCTAAAAAAGCAATTTGGGTACTAGTGCTAGATTGGGCAATAGGGAATGAAAAATGGAAGTGCTAAAAATAGAATTTCTATTTTTAGAAGTTCAGGATGGATTCCTATTTTTAGTCAGTCCCTGGACTAAAATAGGAAGTAAAATTCAAATTTGACATTAACAACAGTTTGTAAATTAATTAATTAATTCAGTTTGAGTTAATTAGTTAAGGAATTATGAACATGAAGTCTATGTGAGGACATGTAATAGTTTCTTTATTAATTGAGGAATTTATCCTTCAATTAAAGAGATAAGGATGAGTTCTATGATGAGTAGTAATTAGTTGGCTCAGTTAACTGAGTCAAGTCCAGTTAGATTGATTTAAACAGTTTGTTTAAATTGATGTGAGTTCAGTTAGTTAATGCTTGCATGCATGTAACTACTGCACTTTAGATAACTGAATATTCTCTCATAAATAACTCATGCATGTCAGTTCAAAGAAAGACCCAGTTGAGATCAAAGGAGGGACAATGTACTATCAGTTGGATGGATTTTTCCTATAAAGGAAAATCATCCAATCAGAAGGATCAAGGTTTCTTAAGGATTGTGCAGTTTTACAGGGTGTGAGATCAGTGTTACACTTGGTAACAGGAGGATCACCCAGGAAAAACTGTGCAAGGAAATAGGAGGCTTGGAGGGCAGAGGAGAAGGCTTAGCAGAAGCCTTGATTGCCTGTGAGCATCCAGGAGGATTGGACTGAGAGCTGGCTAGCTGTGAGAGCTAAGGCTTTGTGTAATCCTGATGTATTTCCACCTTCATCTGTGAGGATTGTATTGAGAACTGGCTAGCTGTGTGAGAACTAGGGTTTTGTATAAATCCTATGTATGATAATACAGAGTTGGGGTTTTAGGCTGAGGCTTTCCCCAGGTTATATCTTATGTGTTATGTGTGATTGATTTCTTCTTATCAGTTATATGTGTTCTTATTGATATTGCTCATGTTCGATTAAGCTTCCGCTAAATTGGTTGTAGAAGTAGATCAAGTATTTTTCTTTAGTATTGCATTATCAGGTGATCTACAGGTGGGAATTTCTATAAGGACATGATGGAGGCAATGTTGGAAGACAACGGGCTGAAGGAATTCATAGACAATGATATTCCTAAGCCTCCAACAACCGATGCTCAAGATTTGGAAGAGTAGAAGAAATGTCTGGCAAAGGCAAGGAGGATCATACTAGAAGGAGTTCGAGATCATATTGTCTCAAATCTACATGGGAAGGATACACCATATGCCATGTGGCAAGCCTTTATAAACTTGTTTCAGAACAATAGTGACCATAGGAAGTTGGCACTAAAGGAAAAGCTTCAGAAGATCAAGATGGATAAGGGTGACACAATACCATAGTACTTGAGTAGGTTCACCCAATGTCGAGATGAGCTTTGGATCATTGGTATTACAGTTGTTGAAGATGATCTGGTTAGCCTAACACTTCTAGGCCTTCCCAAGAGCTAGCACAACTACCAGGATTCGATAAATGGGAGGGAGCATCTACCAAAGTGGGAGCGTTTGTGGTCCAACTTGGTGCAAGAAGAGATAAGGCAGAACACTAGAGATGGAACCTCATCCAAGCATGATGATGAGGAGAACTGTGCCTTGGCTGGAAAGGAAAAGAAAGGGAAAGGGAATAAATCCCAATCCAAAGGGGATTCCAGTCAGGGTGACAAGAAGAAGGACTTGTCAAAGATTAAATGTTTTCATTGTCATGAGCTGGGACACTATGCCATGAAGTGTCCACATAAGAAGGCCGACAAGAAGCCCTCAGGAGGAGTGGTAGGTGAAGCTCTAGCTTCACAATTCGAGTTGGATTTCACCCTCATTGCATGCATGGTGACATCAATGATGGGTAGTTTGCCTTATCCGGATAGTGGAGCCCCATTCCATATCACAGGAAACAAATAATTTTTCAGTGACTTGGAGGAGAAGGGCCTCTAGATGCACATCGAGATGGGAGATGATGGAAGGTATAGCGCAATCGAAATCGATACTGTTACTTTTCAGGAGGGAGTCTGGTTCTCCTCTCACATTAAAAGATGTCATGTATGTTCTAGGTTTGAAGAATAATTTAGTTTCAATTTCTATGTTGGAATATTGTGGTTACGATGTGATATTTAACAAAGAAAATGATTTCCTTCATCACATAGTCATAGGAAAAGTGAAGTGGATCAGGGTTTGAGTGAAGAACCTCTACGAATTGGATGTAGAAGGCTTTGTTGCTTTGAGTATGAAAGCAAAGAAGGTGCAGAGCCGAGACATCGGTGGATTATGGCTTAGAAGATTGGGCCATTTGCACCATGGATCCTTGAAGATCATGCAATAAATTTCTACAAGAGTTACCAAGGGTGCACTAGAGTAGCGAGATACATGCAAAGGATGTACATTGGGGAAGTACACCAAAGCCAACTTTCATGATAAGGATAGTCAAGCACAAGCGATCCTTGAAATAGTTCACTTAGATGTGTGTGGACTATTCTCGACAACATCCACGACCAAACATAGGTATTATATGATATTTGTAGATGATTTCTCATGTAAGTGCTGGATTTTCTTCATCTAGAAGAAAGATCAGACGTTCTCTAAATTTTGTGAATTTAAAGCACTTGTTGAGAAAGACACTACAGGAAAGTGAAGGCTCTTAGGAGTGATAACGGTCAAGAATATGTGTTGAATGAGTTCAAGAATTTTTTTGCATCAGAAGACATTCGACAAGAGTTAATAACACCCTATAACCCACAACATAATAGGGTGGATGAGAGGAAGAAAAAAATTATTGTGAGAGCTGCATGGGCGATGTTACATGATCAGGGCCTACTATTGCACTTGTGGATTGAAGCATGCACACAACTGTTATGTGCAGAACAAGAGTCCTGATCGGATTCTCGGGATGAGTACACCTAAATAAGTTTTTTTTGGGAAGAAACCAAATGTGTCACACTCCGGGATCTTTGGTTCATCAGTTTACTATCATGTTACCAAGGATAAAAGGAAAACGCTAGAGCCGATAATTGAGTTGGGCATATTTTTGGGGTACATTGATACACCTAGTTGAAAATAGCAAGAAGAAATGATAAAAATAGAATCCAGAATATTCCAATTTTAATTTGTCCTTGAATTAAAATTGTGAATTAAAATTCGAATTTAGTCTCACCAAATGCTTAAAAAATAATTAATTAATTCATCTTGAGTTAATTAGTTGGAGAAATTCAAGTTAGAAGTCTTTCTGAAGTCATGCAACAGTTATCCCTTAAATTAAGGAGATTATCCCTTAATTAAGGAGATAATATTGAGTTATATTTGAGTTGTAATTAGTTAGCTCAGTTTAGTGAGTTAAGTCCAGTTAAATTAGTTCCAAACTATTTGAGGAACTAATTGTGAGTTATCAGTCAGTTGATGCATGCATGCACTCAAATAGTGTACTCTAGATGACTGAAGATTCTCTCATCATTAACTCACGCATGTCTATTCTGAGAAATACCTAATTGAGCTAAATGTCAAGGACATGTTACTATCAGTTGCATGTGTTTTCCTATAGAGGAAACTCATCCATGAAGTCAAAGAAAGGTTCCTTGAGGATTGCACAGTTCTGACAGTGTGTTAGAGCAGCGTGTGAGAGCAGTGTTACACTGGGTGAAGGAGATCATCCCAGAGGTAACTGCTCAAGGAAATAGGAGCTTGGAGGGCAGAGGAGAAGGATTGTGAGAAGCTTTGATTACCTATGAGCATCCAGGAGAATTGTACTAAGAGTTGGTTAGCTGTGAGAGCTAAGGCTTTGTATAATTTTGATGTATTTCCACCTTGTATGATAATACAGATAATGGGGTTTTTATCGGAGGCTTTCCCCTGAGTATTTTCTGTGTTTCATGTGTATTGATTATTCTTCTTTTGGTTATATGTGTTCAACTCTGATTCAGCTCGATCTTTAAGCTTCCACAAGTTTGATAGTAGAAGTAGATTATAGTATTTTTCTTTGGTATATTGCATTATCGAGTTAATCTACAGTCAGATTTTCTACATAGATCTCAGAGGTAGATTTGTAGAGAATTTACAGGAAATTCTACACACCTCACAAATATTGGGTGTATCTGCCATCTCACAGGATGACAGTTGTTCATAGAGATGTGAATTTTGATGAAGAGAAGGCCATTATATGTTCCCTTGAGAGAGAGCTTCATTTACATGCAGACGAGGATATTTCAGCTCCAAAGGAAGAATCTCAGGATGATGTGGAGCAACCACATGAAGAGGAGTAGAGAGGGGAAGCACCCACTCATGTAGAGACATCCAAATATAGAAGGAAGCACACCAGAGAAGCTGATATATTGACGCATGATGCTAAAGAGAATGTGGGAGAACCCACATCACAACACAGGTAGAGGAGGTTACCAAATCAGTACACTGGCTACATGGTTATGATGAGCGAGAGTGTAGAGACTGAGCCATCCTCATTCAAGGAAGCAGTGCAACAACCAATATGGGTTGATGCCATGGTAGAGGAGTATGATTGCATTATCAGGAACGGTGCTTGGGAAGTTGTCCCAAGACCAAAGAACAAGTCAGTGGTAGGTTTCAAGTGGATCTACAAGGTGAAGCAAGTAGTAGATGGGAGTGTAAAGAAGAATAAGGCCAAATTTGTGGCCAGGGGGTTCTCTTAGGTGGAGGGAATTGATTACGAGGAGACCTTTGCTCCAGTAGCAAGGTACTTTTCAATTAGCTCTATTCTAGCACCTTCAGTGAAAATGGGATGGAAGATACATCAAATGGATGTGAAGAAATCCTTCCTCAATGAAGTGATTGAGGAAGAGGTGTCCATAGAGCAATCGAAAGGATTTGAGACCTTCAACATAGAGTCGCATGTTTGCAGGCTTAAGCGAGCACTGTATGGATTGAAAGAAGTACCCCATGATTGGTACACACGGATCAACAACTATTTCACTAGGTTGGGCTTCACCAAAAGTGAAGCAGATGCAAGAATTTACCATATTGTGGTTGAAGGAAAATTAATTGTTGTATTATTAAATGTCAATGATTTAATTCTAACAGGTGATGCGAAGTTGGTCAAATCTTGCAAACAAGATTTTGCAAGAGAATCCAAGATGAAGGACCTGGGGCTTATCCACTATTTCCTTGGTATGGAAGTATGTAAAGGAGATTAGGGATTGTTTGTCTCTTAGGGCAAGTATGCCAACGAGATACTGAAGAAGTTCCACATGGAGAGAAACATACCCATGGAGACTCCTCTAGTAGGGAATTAAAGGAAGGAAGATGCTACTTCAGGTGAAGTAATGAAGGCTACTATTTATAGGCAGTGTGTGGGTTCACTTATATACTTGGTGAACACACGACCAAATATGTGTTTTGTAATTAACCATCTTAGTGAAGCAATGGTTAAGCCAAGAAAACTCTATTGGAAGGCAACTAAACATGTGTTGAGATACCTGAGGGGCACCACTTAGTTTGGTTTTTGGTACAGATGGACAGAGGGAATGAAGCTTCAAGGATTCACAGAAGTAGATTGGGCAGGGATTCCATCAGATAGGAAGAGCACATAAGGGAAAATATTTAGTATTAGGTCAACAATAGTTTCTTGGTACAACAGGAAGTAGAGATCAATTGCACTCAGTTCATTAGAAGCAAAGTACATGCTTGCTAGTCAAACAACTTGTGAGGCTATATGGATGAGGAAGATCCTTGTTGGTTTTTTTGGTAAGCAAATAGATCCTACAATGATGTACTATGACAATCAAAGTTGTATCAAACTCTCTGAGAATCCAATTTTTCATGATCAGTGCAAACATATCTACATTTGGTATCACCATCTACGAGATTGTGTGTAGAGGAAAACCATGTTGTTGGAGTACATTCCTACAGAGGAATATGATGCAGACATCTTGAATAAGGAACTATCAAGAGGAAAATTCGACTTCCATAGAGGAAGGATTGGGGTATTTGATAATCCATTTCTTGTTGAGAGGGAGTGTTGAAAATGTAACAAGAAAAATCTTGATTTACTTTTCCCTTGAATTCAATTAGGAGAAAAATTGTAATTCTGCATCACAAGACTACTTGTATGAGTTAACTAAGTTAATTTGACTTAGTTTGTTCAGTTAATTTGAGTTGAGGGTCTAACTTGAGTCATGTAGAGTGTCTCCTACTTTATATGAGCCATGGTTGAGTTTATTTTGAGTTGTAATTAATTAATTCAGTTTAACTAAGTTAAATTCAATTAAACTAGTTCCAACTGATGGAGGAATTAGTAAGAGGTCTAACAATGGGGTGTTGCTTCATGTGTTCAACTACTTAACTAATAATTCAATCATAAATAACTCATGAATATGAAATCTGAGAGTTACCCAGTTGAGATTGGAGTTCAAGGGCAGTGCACTATCATTTGTATAATCATCCAAATTGTATAGGTGGTGCATGCAGTCAAAGGAAGGCCTATGATGGATTGCACAATTCCAATTGAGGAATTTCCCTAATTAATAAGGAATAATTCCCATGGAAACACACAAGGAAATAGGGGCTTGGGAAAGCAGAAACTTGGTTAAATATTGACCAAGGCTTGTTTAGGAAGTTGTGAGACAGATAGAGATATTGCAGAGGTTGCCCAGGCTTGAGCAAAGCATTGTAATCTTCTCATATTTTCTGACTAATGCAATATACAAATATCAAGGGTTTTTAGCTATGGATTTCCCCAGGAAATCATTGTGTAATGTTTTGATTGAATTCTTTCTCTTGTATGCTTCTTGATTTCTAGATCGATTAATTGTTTCCACTGATGAGTAGAGTAAAGCCTTTTGTTTTAGAAAATCACATAAGAAATTTGAGTCTACAAGGAATTTCAACAAGTATGACTAGATCCCAAGAAATTTGTAGCTATGTAATATTGGCCCCATGCAAGGACCCTAAAGAGCTTGCTTGATTTCTAAGGACATACACGCTACTATAAGAAGTTTGTGAAGAATTATAGAAAATGTGTTTCTCCCTTAACAACTAATAAGAAATGTATTTGAATGGGGGATGTAGTCAAGTAGGCATTCTTAACTCTAAAGGATTCCATATGTTCTAATCTAGTAGTAACAATGTAATATGGGATTAATCAAGAGGTTGAAAAAAATCCCAAGTGTTGTAGAGGTAGTGGCATCCACACAACATTACAAATATGATTAATGGTTAGAATAAAACACAAACATAACTTGTAAAATCCAAATATGAATTAACTGACATGAAAGTAATCAAACACATAAGAGAAACAAAGTGAATGGGAGGAAAACTCTTTATTATCAATGAAGTAAGGCTTTGATAGCCTACAAATGAGACACAAAAGGGAATCATGTTGAGTTAGGTGAGTTTTCTTCAATCCCCTTGAGGAAAGTCCTTGTTGATCTCTTTCTCTTTCCCAATCAAGAAGTCCACAAGCTCTTCCAATGGTAGGACGCTTGTCAAGAGGTAGTACTAATGCATGAAATAACTTGAGAGTTGGAGGTAGTCCTAGCAATATTTGGGTAGCATAACACTACATTTCTTCTCCTATCCAAATGGTTACCCATGATTCTTATTTATATATTTTTCTCAAGCTTCTTTGAAATTGGTTCATGATGTGAATAATGCTCAAGCCCATTGTGGTTTCCCATGTGTGAGAGGGACATGATTAGATATTTGATTTTCCAAAGTACTTATCATTAAATGTCTTAAAGCTCTAAATCAACGTAACTCGCACTTGGAACTTTCCTTCTAATGGGATATTCATCATTTCTTATGCTACTGATTAATGAACTACGACATTCTACAGATTCACGAATCTATCAAATGGAGTAGTGATGATCACACAAATATTGTATGGTGTATTTGCGTGGATGGAAAAAGGCCCATTTATAATTTTTTTACAAATACTTATGGGCTACTAATTAAGTTTCATAGATGACCTTAATCTTGGTGTATTTTCCTCTTGCATTTTCAATTTTTTCGATGTGGTTCTGCTAAAAAATATGCAAAGTGAGTACTCATTAATTCCACATACAATGAGTGTTTACACTTAATATTTGAGTAACTTAATAAAGAGATAAGTTGAAAATACAATTAAAAAAAAATATTTTTCTTTCCTTTCCTTTGAAAATCCATAACCCTTATTTATTATTTTCCTTAGGAGGCCCATTTTAAACCTCAATATTCCCCGAACACCAAGTTTTCATGTATTAATATTTAAAGTTACATCACATGCCCAATTCCATTGTCTCATATTAGGACACCCCATTCACTAGAAAATTTTGGCAAGGGATATTTAATTTGTAATTAAGTACCTAATTTCACATCAACACTATATATCAACCACAAATCAATGGTTAAACCAATGTGATTAACAACGACTTAGAAATATATTTGCAATGCTTCACTTTTAAAAATCCATAATAATAGGCACAATTGTTTCCCTTTGCATACTGGTAGCACAATACCACTTATCATGTACTTACTGAAATTCCATAATATGAAGCTATATATGGTCAAAAACCCTTGTCAGTGAAATTTTATTTACTGGAAACCTCCAACGTTCATGTAATGGATAACACACTTCACACTATAGAAGCCATTCTCCATACGCTTAAAGATAATTTGGTTATGGATCATTTAGAAATTTCTTTTGCATAATGGGATTGGTGTTTATTTGCCTTAAACCATGTAAGAAAAAAATTCTCAAAGCTAAAATCCACTATAATCTAGCATCAAAATTTTATGGACCTTATAAGATTATCAAGCACATTGGACAAGTGGCCTACAAGATAACTCTACTAGCTCACTCCAAGGTTCATCCAATCTTCCACGTGTCTCATCTAAATAAGGTCATGTGATCAAATTGCAAGGCACAAACCAACTTACTAGTACTCGATGAAGTTCCATTTGGCTTTAGACATAAGCAACAATGGATACCAAAGAGAATTGATTATGCCAACACATTGCTTGAGAAGTGTTAATCCCATGGAAATGTATGCAACCAAAGGAAGTCACATGGGAAATGGCAATGACTCTGCAAAAATTCCTTACCTTTAGGCCCGAGGGAAATACTACTTTCGGAGTGAGGTGGAAAATTAGGTTCCTACACTAACCTCCCTACCTTAACCTAATGAGGAGTTAATCAATGTATGTAGTCATACTCTTTGAATAAGTACCATTAGATAACAGTTTGGTAGTAATTTAATGTAAAAGGTTTTTCTTTATTAAATAATGCCTACAAAGTAATTGGTACTCATTAATAATGGGACCACAAGTAATTAGAGTTTTGTTATTACGAATATATTTAAAGAGTTAGGAGGCCATTGAATATTTTGTTAAGTATTTTTGTATTTGAAGCTTTACTCTATGGGAGTTGTTAGTTTTTGTAGCATCAGATCTATTCTAGCCACGACATTTGGTGGAGAGGCTAGATTGCATGAGATCTCCAAAACTCATAAATTGTTTCTCGAAATTACACCTAGAGATGAATTAATTAGATTATTAACCTATTTTTTAATGTTTCCTAAGTCTAAACTTAGGAAAACTAGTTAATTAATCATAATTAATTAAGTCAAGGTGATAATAGTCTAGAAACTCAAACAGATTGACTTCAAGATGATCCTAGCCCTTGATTAAGTTTTAATATTGGTTGTTGGTGCTCCAATAGAGGATTGTAAGAAGTCAATGGGCACTTGGAGAATACGCCAGACACAGTTGAGCAATAGTTCCTTGTGCAGATCTAGCTAGCAGTAAGACTTCGAGCCAGAGAGGGATGCAGTGTCAGTGAGGGGCATGGACAATATTCGGGAGGAATATTTCTAGATCCAGAGAGGCAGCAACAAGAGGACGAGTTATTCCCAGTGCAGGTAGCTCGAGTGCGGGTAGCGCGACTGTAGGCAGAAACCCGAGTACGGGCAACTACGCAAGTACAGGCAGAAGTCTAAGTACGGACAACAAAATGAGTACGAGAAGAATTGTGAGTGCAGGTAGTTGCGCGAGTGTAGGCAATGCGAGTTGCCGAGGTTGCTTGTGGAGCAAGGGAAATTCCCTTAGATAATTTCAGCGAGATCTTCTTACTGTGGATTGCTAGTTTCAAGCATCTAGATTGTACTCAAAATTTCACTGCTTCTTAATAATAAAAACCCCTCAGCTATTGCATCGGTTTTCCCAACTTGGGTTTTTCCTAGGAGTTTTATCCAAAAATAATTATGTCAATTTTTTGTGTGTGTGTGCACTAGATTGTCTCAATTTCCAGCGTTATTTTATTTCGCGGTTTATTTGTGAAAATCACAGTGTGAATTATATGATATTTGTCATAGAAGACAACAAATAAATTTTTAAATAAATTAACAATTAGGAAAATTATTTCCAGTTGTTACAATAAATTAAATTTTCACATGGTATCAAAGCGTGAGTGATCAGCTGGGAAGCTCAAAAGCGGAGAAGGGAATTATCAGAAGTTGCGTAGTACCAAGATAGGAAAGATGAATTACTCGAGCTAGGGTTCGATTTTTAGTTGCAGGTTGGCAGAAAATCCGAGTTGTCTAGGATAGTGATTCTAGCAGTGGGAGGGAGCAATAACAACTCAGATTTGACTAAGTAGATTTCTCATGGGACGCAAAGTATTTTGCAGTTGCATAATCAACATCAGGTGGAATAGAAAATCACACACAATAGAGGGAATATTTTTCTCAGGAAACTCCGAGTTTCATAAGTTAGATTTTCTCGTTGCAGATTGACAGTAGCTGTGAGTATATTTCCTCACTCCAGAAGGGAGTGCATGTAGCAGTTCCAACAACCGAGCAAAGGGAAAGAGGGAGATTCCAGTTTATTTTATCTAGTTTTGAGTTTCCAAATTTTTCTACTCTACAGGGATGAACATATGAGGTTTCCAAAGGAGGCTGTGCGAGTTAGCATAATGTAGAGATGGGAAAAAGTCTGACTTCCAGTTGCCAGAAACAAGTGTCGAAGGAAGTGAGTTGCCTAGTGTCATTTGCAAAAAAAGGAAGGGTCCCAGCCAGGGACTAGGATTGAAAGGAGATAGTGGGTCACTAGATCTAGGAGGAGGAGTATAAGACTCCAGTGTTCCATATTGGGCAGGGTCCAATGCAGTTGCAACAAGGAGATCAATTAGATTAGTTCCAAATTGTTGCAATAGGACCATCACCTTTGCTACAAGAGCCCATAGTATCATAATAACAGGTTTAGTGTCAGCAGACACAATTTGTCATTAGGTAATTGCAAATCTAGTTGCAGTGAGTACCCGAGAGATAGTTGCAGAGCTAGATGCAGTGACACAGGCAGTGCGAATTGCCTAATTGTAGATTGTAAGTGCAGTTCCAGCTAGGAGATTTCCAACACATAACTACACAAACTAGTTTCAAGTGTAGGAGGACAGTGCGAGTTGCCAAGAGGGAGAAGAGAGATTTCCCATTGGGAGATTGAGACTCAAATGGAATCTAGTTTTAGAGGGAGAATTCCCATGGAAGATAGTACTTCAAGATATGGGGAGATCAAACTCATTATTATAGTAGTTGCAACAATAATGCGGAATCATTAGCAGAGCAATAGTAGCAACAATATGAGTAGATCAGATTTTTCTATGTTTACAGCTATACCTCTAGGAGTGAGGTGGGGTGATTTGGTGATGGAGCTCCAGAGAGCTACAAAGATTAAGAAGGGTCCTTAAGGAGTCCACCTCATGGATAATTACCTGGCTAGGGGGGGCCACAATATTTAGTAGCAGGTTGAATCAATGGTAGTTGATGCAGTCAGTACCAGAGCGACAATAACTGTAGACTAGTAGTAGTCGAAATGTTGAGGAGCACAGAGCAGTGTTGAAAACAGAGTAGGTGGCTTAGTGTAGAGTTGGAAACAATGTAGGTTCTTTATTGATAGTGCAAATGCTAGTAGAATTCATGACTTGGGAGAAATATACATCATATTAAACACAATTGATTCAATATTTAGGATGTTTCTTAGTTGTAGTTGCAACAACAACATATGACAGGGAGTTGTAGTGCAAATACGGTGTTGGTAGCATTATGGTAGTGTCAGCAGTAGCATAGATGCAACATTTGAGTTGCACAGTGATTGGTGGGCAGCAATAGCCAAACATCAACAACGTGACAAGAGATGACCCAAAGAAAAAGTGTTGTGACAGGGTGTGCAATACTAGAACACAATCCTTGCTAAGATGGAGCGTTAGTTTTTGTAGCATTGGATGTGTTCTAGCCACAAAATTTGGTGGAGAGGCTAGAATTGATGAGATCTCCAAAACCCAGTAACTGTTTATGGAAATTACACCTAGATATGACTTAATTAGATTATTAACCTATTTTTTAATGTTTCCTAAGTCTAAACTTAGGAAAAATGGTTAATTAATTAGAATTAATTAAGTCAAGGTGAGAATAGTCTAGAAAATCACACGGATCGACTTCAAGATGATCTTAGCCCTTTGTAAAGACCAACACAATTTGAACCATTAAATTCTACAGAATTTACAATTACAGTCTATGCATAATTCATCAATTTAATTCACATTTTCATACCTGGTTCCCAAGTTTGATGTTGATTCCTTGCTGATGTAGCTTCAATTACTTCCGATACCAAATGACTAAATCCTCCCAGCCAAGCTGAGCACAACCTTGGTACTCAGCTCCAAAATACTTCATAATTAGAATATTTTGGTCCCCCATGCCCAAAAGCCTCAAGAATAATTGCTCAATCCTAAAATTTCGATTCGAATATCTAGCTCAGAATTCAATCTCCGACTCTAATTATTCTTTTCCCGCAAAAAAATCCTCCCTTTTGCCTCAGTGTGCTTGGGATAAGTACTCTTCCTAGCCGGTCATCGCCTTCTTCCACCGCCCTCATTAGATTTTATTTGACAGGTATGGCTTTTTATATGTAATGGGAGATGAAGATACATTTTTAGCTTGATATGATTGACGTGATTAAATTTAAATGATTTTAACTTTTATAAAGTTTAATTTCTAATAATAAAATCAAAAAATATATATATATATATATATATCAAACTTTGTTATATTAATTTAAAACTTTAACTTAATATCTATCTCTCTCTCTCGATCGATATATATATATATATATATATATATATATATATATATATATATATATATATATAGAAACAATAATATAACTTATAACTCAACTCTATAATGATCAACATTTACATTAGAAGCATTGGATTTGTAAATTTTATTTAACAACCTCGTAAGTACAAAGTATTTAATATGTATATTTGAGTGTCGAATATCTTTTCTCAATAATTTAGGTATTTAGTCCCTTTTCATTTATTTAAACATTTTTCCTAATATTATACTAGTGCAAGGCATGCGATGTGTGCATATGTAGCTATAATATGCATACATTGTATGCATGCTAATACTCTTTTGCTTATAGATCGAAATGGGTCATTACACCCTTGATTAAGTTTTAATCTTCGCCATTGGTGCTCCAATATAGGACTATAAGAAGAAGTCGATGGGCACTTGGAGAATACGATAGACACACTTGAGCAACAGTTCCTTGTGCAGATCGAGCTAGCAGCAAGAGTTTGAGCCAGGGAGGGACACAGTGTCAGTGAGAGGTAGGGATAGTGATCCAGAGGAAGATTTCCAAATCCAAAGAGGCAACAATAAGAGGACGAGTTATTCCTAGTGCAGGTAGCTCAAGTGCGAGTGCAAGTAGAAGCCTGAGTGCGGGCAGTCCCACAAGTGCAAGAAGAAGCCTAAGTATGCGAAACCATGCGAGTACAAGAAGAAACCCGACTATGGGCAGTAACGAGAGTACAGGCAGAAGCGTGAGTGTAGGTAGTCGCATGAATGCAGGCAACGCGATTCGCTGGGGTTTCTTGTGGAGGAAGGGAAACTCCCTTAGATAATTTCTGCCATATTTTCTTGTTGTGGATTTCCAGTTTCAGGCATCCAAATTGTACTTAGAATTTCACTACTGCTTAATAATAAAAATCCTCAGTTTCTACACCAGTTTTCCGAAGTTGGGTTTTACCGGGGACTTCTATCCAAAAATAATTATGTCAAATTTTTATGTGTGTGTGTGTGCTATATTTTCTCAGTTTCCAGTGCTATTTTCTTTCGCAGTTTATTTGTGAAAATCACAATGTGAATTATTTGATCTTGGTTGTAGAATACAACAAATAAATTGTTAAATAAATTAACAATTAGGAAAATAATTTCTAGTTGTTATGATAGATGAAATTTCCACAGGAATTTACTCCACCTTAAGAGGCAAGTGAACATTGGTTTATTCTTCTAATTATCATAATACGAATGTATGTTTCACATATTTTACCTATTTTACCTTATTTGTCTCTTGTATCTATTTTTTCACACTTATAATCTATGTATACCTAATCTGTTTTTCAAGTATAAGGGTTAAGGAACACTACATCATGGCTAACAATAAAAGAATGTGACATGTTAACAAGAGGTGAATTATTGTCATCTCGAATCAGAGATATATATTGCATGACTCGTCTGTCATTAATGAGTTAGAATTTGAAGAATTGGCATACTTTGATACCAATTATCTTGGAGTCACCATCCAAAAGGTGTAGCTCCATAAAGCTCTTAAAGTAAAAAACATTCATAAACTAATATGGGAAATAGGAATTGTGATTCTCACGTCATATGAGTGTCCATCATATTTGATAGCAAAAATATGTCTTTTCACTTTAATTTTTAATTGATGACCTCCCATAAGTTCCATCTATGTCTTAATGTGTGTATCCCAAGCAAAGGAAACCTACTTCAATAATGTCAAACACCCTCCTTGAAGTTATACTTGAAAATATTATGCTAAGATTCATGGATTTTGCATGTTGTATTTAAAAACAACCCCAACTTGTAAAAACAACCTCCTATAAAAAAAAAACCACTATCAAATCTGTCTAAGCCAATAGGTTTACAAATAGAACACAACACTAATAACATAACAATAATATTTTTCATTTTTTGGAAGATATAAGATAAAGTATTAAATAAAATCCACACATATAACACATAATAAAATAGCTTAATCAAACAATGATAAAGAAAATCATACCAATAACCAAAAGCATTCCTAACATAACTATCCATGCCAAAAGATAGAAAAGTTTATAGTGGGAAACATCCTAATAACTCAAGAGGAAAATCCCATTGTTGAAAGAGTAGAGCAAATTTTAGATCAAAATTAGCACAAAGAAGCGAGACACAATTGCAATTGCATAGATGCAATATACATCTAATGCACTGCCAAAATTGCCAATAAGTCATTTGACAAGGTTAACTTTGATTAAATACTTTTTAAGTCAATTTGTTGATAAAGTCAAAATTGATTGGAATATTTTACTAACCTAATACTTATGAGCATTAATTATAACTTCAAGGTTGTGTTTGCACATAGTCTAATACTTTTTAGCATTAATAATAACTTCAAGGTAGTGTTTGCAGATAACACTCACTAACCCTCGATGGTTTCATAGTCTCTTGGCTATGTTGGTTTGTTTGGTCAAAATTGGCTTTCTTGGGCTTGTGGGGGTATTGCTTTGGGTAACTTTGTTTGTCTAACTATGACATCTAGCATTTGCATTTTGAAAAATTCTCATAGTTATGTGAACTTATTTTTAAGTAGTTTTTCCACTACCATATTGTAGTGTTTTGCCTTAAGAGTAGCAATTACCCATATTGTATCATGCACAACTTCTCATATTCCACGAGGGGCTTCACTAAGGGAGAAACACCATACCATGTGTGTTCATATTGGGGGATATATATTGAGGAAAAAAATGACATAATATATTGAGCATATATTAGGGGGTAAAGGGTTTTTATATTGTCAGGTATAAAAAATGGAGCTCAAAGTTAATGAAAAAATATAAAAGGGTATAAAAAATGTTAATGAAGTAGGGGTTTTTTAAATTGGGAGGGTGTATTGGGTTCGTATTGGTAGGGGGTTAAATAATGTGATTTTTAGCAGTATTTTCCAATATGTAGTCAAAATAAGGGTATTGTTTAGTATGTCATGAATGCAAGTGATATGTCATAGGTTCATTGAATGAAGCCCCCCTGTTACATACATGCATTGTAATAGAGATACTTTCTTCCCAGCCATTAATATATTTGTTAATGCATCTCTATGATCTAATAGTGAGTTATTTGGATACTTGAGTGAAAGAGGTGTTCCACCTCAGCCACGACTTTATTGAAAAGTTCCTCTAATTGTAATTAATCAGCCAAATTTTGAGTTTAAATAAAATCACGTTAATTTATGACTAAATGTTAGTGCAACCATATAAATTAAATTGTTGGTAAATGTTGATAGACATCAATCCATGATAATCATCAAAACACTCATTTCATGATACATTTCAAATTGCTAAGATTAAAAAAATCATAGAAGTATGCATTGCTACAATAACATGGCTTATCAATACCACATGCCCAAAAAACATAACTCATTTCATATGACACTAGTTTATATGACATTTTTTTAATTAAACAACATAATTAAAAGGGAAAAGAAAACATAACTACTTTGGAGATAAATATCAACCTTTAATCTATGACTATTATGTTAAACCAGGCCTACCTAATAATTATTTATAATTAAATTAAAATTCTAGAAGCCCAAAAACCCTAACCCAAAATAAATATAAATGTAATTAGAGATATATAATTGCCTCTAAAAACACTTCTATAACCAAACCTAATAATTATTTATACTTAAATAACCCCTACTTTCCCGGTATCTCGTGCGTTACTTTCTCGGAATTTGGTGCTGAGAGATTCGTAAATTACAATTTACGGTCTAATAATAATTTATAATTACATAACCCTTACTTTCTCGGTATCGCGCGCCTTACTTTCTCGGAATTTGGCGCTGAGAGATTCGTAAATTACAATTTACGGTCTTGCGCTGGGACCAGATTAAATCCCTAAGTTTCAGGGACAGTGTAAGTGTTAATAATAAAATAATGTAATTTAAGTTTATGGTTAAGTTAAATACTAAATTGATATGCGATAATTTTTTTTGTTTACAATATTTTTGAATCTGAATTTTTTTTTCATTTTCTTTTAAAATAAATAATAGAAATATTAATAATTTAATGTTAAGATAACAATTAAGAGACATTAGATTTGTGTATGATATTTTCTTGTTAATAATTTTTTTGTGATTTTGAATATGTAATTTTCTTGGTTACACTTAGTATTAAGATAGATGTAAGATAGGATATATGTGTAGATGTGTAGGCGTGAGATGTGAGTTGTATATAGTAGATGTGTAGGCGTGACATGTGAGATGTATAGGGTAGATGTGTAGACGTGAGATGTTAGATGTGAGATGTAAAATGTTAGATATTTTTTTAATTCAATTTTTTTTTATATTGTAATTTTATTAATAAAATTATGAACAATTTTTTAGATAAGAGAAAATATAATATATATATCACATTAAAATATACAACGTATAAATTGTATTTATATATTAACATCCATTTTATCATATAATTTAAAATAATTATTCCATAATCATCTTTGAATTTTCCATAATCATCTTTGAATTTAATTAATACACTGATAAAATTTAATATTTACAATATAACAAGTTTTTTAATCATGAATATTTACTATGAATATTATTAACTTCTAAATAGGCTTTTTTACAATACCATGGCTTATCAATACCACATGCCCAAAAACCATAACTTAATTCAAAATCAAAATATTTTACAAATAATTTATTTTGGAGTAGTCTACCAAGCGGAGGAATTGGCCGGTTTCCGTCGCAACTCGGAAAAACCTCCGACTCCGGCCGCCGGAAATTCCTCCACCCTCCGCCACCATCCGCGAGCTCCGCCCAGCGCCGCCACCCTCCGCATTAAAGTCGACGTCTGACAGGAATTCTGGAGTCCATCTCCGTCTTGCCCCAGGAGTTAATGCACCTTCCCATTTCGAATTCGGAAATAACCGCGGGCTGCTCCCTGGCCAATTCGACCCGGCGCTCCCCTGCAGCTCACCTGGTCACCAGAACAAGGCGGAGAACAAGGCGGAAAAGGGCTCGACTCGGCGCCTGCAGCCCACCAGAATAAGGCAGAAAACAGGCAGGTTCATTCATTGAACCCAATCCTCTAGTGATATGGTAGTCTAGTTTCAGCGATTTTTATCAAGAACCTGCCAAGGCATTTTGTTCTCCAATTTCAGCGATATTTATGACCGAGGCCTTTATAGTACTATATCTCAATGCAATAGAAGTAATGGTTATGATGAATTGCTTCTAAAAAACCTGTGGCTGTTCCAGTGTATGGTAGGAGTAACAGTGATATTCATCAGCGCTTTGTTCGCTGTTGCATAAACCCATAAAAATATGGGGAGAGGCTTGGCTCCTACAAAGTTACGTGCAAGCCAATTTTCTCTCCTTCTAAGTCACAAGAATTCTGCCTTACAAACTGATTACATAACAAAATGCAAGAAACGAACATTCAGCGTTAGATCTCCATAAGAAATTGGATTAAATGCCATGCAAAGAACAGTGAGAGGTGCAGGCATAGGGGAAGAGCCTATATTTTTGTTGGCTACAATCACCAAATCGAAGAGCGATCCAATCAAAACTTCTTTGAATTCTAATAGAGACTTTCTTAGGATGTTATCCAATGCCTTCAGCTCAGACAGTACACAATTTCTGTGCTCCTCCCTTTCATAATATATTCCCCCATTTCTAGCTCTTTGAAGCAAGTCACCTATTAGGTTCATCTTACGTTGGGATACCCAAGCCAATCTTGATTAAAGGATGGTTCCTGGGGCTTTTTATTCGATGGCCTCCCTGTCTGGATCTACGCTGGGATGCCTCTAGGAGCTTCCAGATCGGGATTCTGGATAGAATGATGGAGGACGAGATCTTCTACACTTAAAACTACTTTTCAACATCTCCTGAACTTTTATGAGGATGTTCTTTTTCTCCTCTGGGGGCAGATTTCCCCTTAACTCTCTAGAGTGACTGCAGGATGTTCCATGTTTTTCTGAATCCTCCTTAGGGGAGGGAGGTGGTAGAACGTATGTCTCCAACCAAAGAAAGATTTTGTTTGGTGGCAAATCCAAAAGCGAAAATTTGTTTGGGTTTAAATTAGCTTTTGCATTATTACTGCAGTGAGAAGTTGTTAAAGAGTGTACCTCAGATAGTCTTCTACAGCATTTTTCACATGTGTTACTGATATAAGCGTTTTTCTGTTACAGCAACATCACACAGTTAATTTCATTTTATTAAGCAGTGTTCTAAATGTAGATTAAGTGCAAGTTTAGTTAGGTGCATACATACAGATAAGGGTACAGATCTCTAAGAGGATCCATGTTTGAATGCTTCAGATCATCTCCAATGGATGCGTTGTTGTACATGTGTCCAGATTCATTGGGCTTACTCTTCTTCGTCTATAAAGTAGAAAGTAAGGGTATAGGCTCATTCATTTAGTTCAGCAACAAGCAATGAATTACCCTGTTGTATTTTTCCTATAACAAATTCCAGTTTAGTATTAATGAGAAAGAAATAACAAGTTTTGACAGTTCATCTATTGAGCTTCTGTTTTGCTTTTAACAGTGATTTAGTATGTTGTAATTTGTATTCCTGCTTATTAACAGCACTGTGATTTAGGACAGAAATGTGAGTTTTAGTTATATATTTTCTATAGTATGTGTTAGCCAGTGTTCCAAACTTTAGTGATCTAAGTGAATTTTGCCAATGATTGGCACATGGATCTAAGACAAGTTGTGGGGTGAGAAGCCCTTGTTGATCTAATGATTGTAAAGTGTAGCTTGTTTGATGTTGTAACAATGGAGACTCCCGATATGCAAGAAATTCATTTGTACCGTGAATGTTGAGATAACAGTTTCTTTTAAAAATCGCAGATTTGTGGTAACTTGTTGAGTAGGTGACTGTGCCACCTACATATCCCCAAGATCTGGTAGAACACAACAGGAAGGCAGTGGTAGCAAAGCGAATCCTGTTGGAATTAGTGAATATCACTTTATCCCTCATATCATCAGGAAGAACACTGGAAAAGAGATGTATGATGACTTGGGAACCTTATAACAAAGTGTGAATGTATCCAAAAATATGTTCTTAAAGAACAAGCTCAGCATTAACTGCATGAGCAAGACAAATATAATGACAAGCTATATCATGAAGATAGCAAAACTAAGAGATCAAATTGCAGCAGTCGGAGACACAATTGAGGATAATGAGCTAGTTCAGATTTCTCTTAATGGCTTTAGACCATCGTGGCACAATTTTGTCCCAAAGTATCTGTGGTCAAGAGAAGCCTACTTGAGTTCAAGCACTTGTGGGATGATTTCAATGGAGAGGAGATGAGACTATAGCATGTAAGATGAAAATGCCAATCTTTCGCTTTGTATATATTTGTTTCAAAGGAACTTCTGGCTAGTTTATGTTCTGTATGTTATTGTTTATTTATAACCGTATGTTATTGAAAAAGCCATATATGGAATGCCTCGCAGAATTTTGTTACCTTTTTGGATGGACTAATAATTGATGAGTGCCCTTTTTTATGATGACATTGCAATAAATCAAATATTAAAATGAGATAGGGTCAGCATAAATATCTTGTATTTTATGTATAAGTGGCCATTATATTACCTCATTGTTTTAAAGATTTTGTATATGTCCAATGTACAAACCAACCATCCAATTATTTACTTGAAAGCAGAAAGATATTAGATACATATAAACCAGTGATCCAAACCTTTAAAGCTATGAAGGAACTTTGATTAACACATCCACAGGTTACCAGATATTACTTGTTAACAATGAAATACAACAACATTGGTTTGAGACACTATGTCATTAAGATATTACTATTCTTTTAATATAAACATGGATCTACCACGGAAAGGAGATCAACATAGCACTTGAGAAGATGACTCAGAGAACCTAGCAACAATTGTTAAAAGCCCACTTAAAATAGATATTGGCCTCCATTTTGGCCAAATTAAAAATTCTTCACCCGTCAATTATTCTAGATAGTATCATAGGCATTGACCAAAATAACAAAATAATAAATATGAAAATCCATACCACCCAAATCTTAAAAAATATTAAAAGAATGCATAAAACAATTACTAATTTGAGTAAACTATATCAATCACAAAATTTCCAGAAAAAAAGATTACAAAAATTCAACAACAAACACGAAATACCTGCTAACCCCTAAATAGGCTCTCCAGCTAAATGAAAAGTTGTAGCTCTGCAAATCACATTTTCTCATATTTTACCCAAAATATTTGTTGCCTCCATTTAAAACAAATTGAACATTATTAGCAAACAAAGCAATCCACCGAAAGTTTACAGCAGTGACAAAATGAGGAAGCATATAACACTATATCCTGTTCTCTTTGATTATAATTTCCCTGCAACTACTTGTAGTCCCTCTTTGATGATGCGACTGCTGTCATATTTTGGTCTCTAAAGACATCAGTGTCAGTAACAGGCTGAAATGAATTTGCAACTTATTTTAAATGATCACCCAAAGTCTTAAAGAAACCTTGTGCAGTTGTCCTCTGCCATTCATCCAGTTGATTAACAATCTAGAATCCCTAAACACCTGCAGCTGAGAAACATTGTTGTTCAGAGCACATTTGAGCAGAAACCTTAATGTCATAAATTATTCATAGTTGTTCTAGCTCCCAATCCTGCAATCGTTTCAACAATTTGATTTCCAGACAGATGCAAATTACTCACAATAGTGCCTTTTTCTGAGGTTCCATCAAAGAACTCCTAAACTTGTATTTTATTGATTACCAAATGGAGTGGAGCTCAACATCAAAAGTTTAGAAAAATAACAGATTGCTAGCAAAAAATTCACTGCAATGGATTTCATTATATTCAATTTATTACAAAATGCTAGAATTGTTTCCTCAAGACCGTGGAAACTGCCACAGTATTGAATAATAATTCCCTTGTGCTTCCAGAGCATCATTTCATGTAATGATGCTTATACAAAAGGTAAATTAATCTATCACAGCTTTATCACTTGCTGTACAATTGGAAGTTGGAAAACCATGGACTAGATAAAATACAAGCCTTCAACCATGATCATCACTTCCATGATGCGTTTTACAACAAAAAATATTTGTATAGATAAACATTGTGTGCTTGGATGAGAATTGCATGCTTGGAAAAAGACCACATTGTGTGCTTGGCTAAGAATTTATGTCTTCCACATTGAGGTTCAATGCATGGAAAATCCCAGTTGGAAGCAGAATTGTAGAACAACCTAAAAAAAGAGCATCCACGTTAAAATTTTGAAAATTAATCAACACCATCATTATCCTAGCAGACCATAAACTATATGTGACTAGGAACATCAACACACATATATACACAAGCACACAAGATCAAAATAAACACTTTCACCGAACACACAACTAAAAGATAACAACCGACGTTGATTTGGGTAATAAGACAGTTAACACTTTATCACAAGCATAAAAGGATAGAACATCGTTTAGTGAATATCAACAAATCATGAAGAGGGCATGTTCAAAATAACATAACAATCTACTATGCTATCATATACTATTCCATGAAGGCAAAATCAGCTTGATGGGAGTCATGAAAATCCAACGAGATCTCTGACTAGAGACAAGGAATCAAAAATCCAACAACAAAAAAACACAATGATAAGGTTCAAACCTCATTGGCCTTTGACCATCTAACCATAAATTTATAAAAATGTAAAATATAAAGATCTATAAATCTAATAAACATTGAACCATGAACATAGGTATGAGAACATAGTAACTACATGTTTAAGTATAAAAATCAAACATGTTGCATGAACATAAATAAGTAAAGAGATTCTATTTGACAGCCAGCATGATGGAGAGGGAAAAAGTAACAGCGCGAGCATGAACAGATTATGAAAAAGGTATTTTCATAACAACATAACAATATATAGGAAAACATAAATATACTTGTTTAGATAATCTTCGGCAAAATCACATAATCAATCATTTGTCGACGCATTTCGAACCAACCAATGTGGTTCATCGTCAGGACAAGTTGAAGAACTGATCAGGTTTAGCTTGATTAAATAGGTATGAGAACAGGGTCCCAGCCTTATCTTCCTAGCCTCCTTTTTCCCCTTTTGTTGGTCTTAGGGTTTCTGTCTTCCTTCTCCTCGGGTTATGTTTTTGACGAGTCTGAATGCATGAGTTTTCTGTCATTATGTAATCCCAGGGGTCTTTTATAATTAGATTAGATTTGTTGCATTGATATTTAATTCTTCCTTCCCCCCCCCCCCCTTTTTTTAAACCTTATGAGTAATAACATTGTTATTTTATTTAAAATAATTTTAGTGAATAATTATTGATGTTTCAAGGATTATAAATTATTAAATTAATTATAAAAGGTGATGACCCTTAAGTTTAATTGATAATCAAGGAATTATTAAAATTTGATGATATACCATTAACATTGAATTAATGGTTACACATGCACTATAATTATGGTTCTCTTTTTATTAATTTTAATAATATTAAAATTATATATTATTAAGTAAATATAGATTATTTAATGGACCTAATTATCGAAAAGAACTTATTAATTTAATTTCGATTGGGCTTTTACGATTAAATAACTAATAAATATGATTTATTATTTTACCATTGGACCCTTAGATTTAAGCGATTATTTAAATAAATACACAAGTTACCTAGTGTAACAAAACTCTATGAATAATAATAGTTTAATACTATTTATTATAATAATAATAAATAAATATAGGTTAGTGATGATATGATTTATTGATTGTACCATAATGACCATTATATTACCTTTGGTCCTAGATTTAAACAATTATTAATAAATAAATACACAAGTTACCTTGTGTAACTAATTTCTAACAATAATAATAATTTAATACTATTTATTTATATTTAAATAAATTTGGGAATAATATTGATTGCTTAAAGGAAATGAAGATATAATGACCATTATATTTAATTAATAAGAATTATTGTATTAACGAATAATAATAATAAAATTAAGGGTTTGACTATGATCTTCAAGTCAAAATTAGCCGTTGCAATATAGCCGTTGGAGTCTCTGCATACCCTATTTAATCAAGCTAAACCTGATCAGTTCTTCAACTTGTCCTGATGATGAACCACACTGGTTGGTTCGAAACGCGTCGACAAATGATTGATTATGTGATTTTGCCGAAGATTATCTAAACAATGTTATGGATCACAGAAGTCTAAATTCCTTAATAAATATACTTATCATATGAAAGACAGTTTAAGGAAGGTAGATAAAGCAAACATTTGAAATGATTTGTAACCAACTTTTTCTACCATATAATCATATAAATAATAACAGTATACACACTGATGCAGTGCAGCTGTTTGAATAATCAATACGAGTTTTAATGTTTTTGTCAGTCACAGTTTTTATGTTTTACTTCAGTTAATGGTTGCTTTCTGTTCTTACTTTCTCCCAGCTGTCCAATTTCTCAGATGGGAATGTTTATTGCAATCCAGCAATATTATGTGTAAATGGCAAAATTGAGCTGATCAAAAACAACAATCTGAATATCAAAATAAAAGAAATATTGTTCCTATTGTTATTATTTTGCCACCTTTGAAGTTTGACTAGTTGTTGTTTCTTTTCCAACAAATACAAAACTTTGAAGATGGCCTAACCCTCCTTTCTGAGATGACAATGGACTTACTGGTACATACTTGCATCTTGTTAGTAAAACTGGAGTTATGTAGCTGATTAACCAACTATTTTTTTTCCTTTTAAAATGATTTCCATTTTTGTAGAGGCACTTTTCTTTCACGTTCATCGCTAATGGAGACTGTCTAACTTTCACCTTCTTTTTGGGATATTTTCAAAATACTATGTAATATAATTCATAGTCATGAACTTCCACGGCAGAAGATTGGTTTGCAATACCACAAATTTCCAGAAAAGACATCTAAGCAGAGGTTCATTGGTTAAACTTTTTTAGTAGTATGGTGATCAATATCTTGACCATGCAAATATGAATATAAAATAAATTTGATGAATGGAAGTATTTTCAAGAGAAAGTAAATTCATTTGAAGCAAAACTTGGGAAAATTGGAATCACGATTTACTGGCAAAATCTGTAAAATAAGCTTACATAGGAGAGGCAATCTGTAGATTGTGTTTTGTATGCACTTTCTCCATAGTAGAGGAATTTAGTATATTGCTGGTTTTACCCATAAATTGCAGGCTTCACAAGCTGAAGATCGGATTAAACTTTGGGGAGGTTCAGTAGATTCAATCAAAGACAGTTTAAGGAAGGTAGATAAAGCAAACCCTTTATAATTTACTATGTGATATCTTGTGTTATACAGAGATGTTTATTGTTCAGAAGATTAATCCTCTCATGTTATATAGAGATGTTTATTCACAAGATTAATCTTGTGGTAGGACACTGAAAGAGATGACAGAGAGCCGTTATCTTCTGAAGTATGAAATGAGGATTGCTACACTGTTACTCTGAAGTGATGCATGTACTCTAATGCATCCACATCACCAGTTTCGGCAGATAATAGGCATTTTTAAGTGTATTTGAAGAGGACAGTGAATTCATGGTGAATTTGATTATGGTGTCTTCTTCCACAATCAAGGACAAGGAAAGTCATTTTGTCAAGCTGCATTCAATTGTCTAGACAAAATTTTAATTCCCTCATTCGTTGTTTTCATGGAATCACCCTGTTCTTTTATTGCAGGCTTTGACTTTTACAAATGCTGATTAATGGTATTCTATTTTCCATAACATCATGTGACTATCAGGTGATGTTGAAAAATATACAATCTTCTGCCACATTCAAGGGCAGGGAGAGTCATTTTGTCAAGCTGCACTGACTTGTCTAGACAATTGTTTAATTCCCTCATTCATTATTTTCATGGAACCACCCTGTTCTTTTATTGCAGACTGACTTTTACAAATGCTGATTAATGGTTTTCTATTTTCCCTAGCATTACATGACTATCAAGTGATGTTGAAAAATATACAAATAGAAGGAAAACTTCACCATGTTTATGTGAATTTAAAGCACAAGACATATTTAAATGTGAAAATTATTTTTGTTTGTTTGTGGGGTTTAATCTTTATCAGGTTCTAGGTTTAAATTTCTTCACCATGTTTATGTGAAAACAGTTTAATATTTCAGCTGGTTAGATCTGGAAAGCCTGCTTCTTATTGGGATGAAAGCGGTCACAGCTGATTAAGCTCTGCTTCTTCATTCTCAATAAGCTCATTTTCAGGCAAAAGGCAGGGTTCAGTCTCATGATGGCTGCATTTTGTTCCCCAATTTCAGCGATTTTTATCAAGAACCTGAAAAATTCGATGATGTAAGATAGATTATTCATATAAATACAGCAGAGCACACAGAATTAATATTTCACCATGTTTATGTGAAAACAATTTAATATTTCTGTTGGTTAGATTTGGAAAGCCTGCATATATTGAAAACTAAAACTTCACCATGTTTATGTGAAAACAATTTAATATTTCAGCTGGTTAGATCTGGAAAGTCTGCTTCCTATTGGGATGAAAGCGGTCACAACTGATTACGCTCTGCTTCTTCATTCTCAATAAGCTCAATTTCAGGCAAAAGGCAGGGTTCAGTCTCATGATGGCTGCATTTTGTTCCCCAATTTCAGCGATTTTTATCAAGAACCTGAAAAATTCGATGATGTAAGCTAGATTATTCATATAAATACAGCAGAGCACACATAATTGCCCTTAAATATTGTTGCAATGATAGTACTTTTGAGAACGTGTTGAAGCTTGATATTATGAAATTGTTATGCCTGGGTAGATAACAATTTCATCAAAATCGCTGAAATTGGGGAACAAAATGCCTTGGCAGGTTCTTGATAAAAATCGCTGAAACTAGACTACCATATCACTAGAGGATTGGGTTCGATGAATGAACCTGCATGTTTTCCCCCTTATTCTAGCTAGTTGCAGGAGCTGAGTCGAGCCCTTTCCCACCTTGTTCTCCACCTTGTTCTGGTGACCAGGTGCGTTGCAGGGGAGTGCCGGGTCGAATTGGCCAGGGAGCAGCCCGCGGTTATTTCCGAATTGGAGTTGGGAAGGTGCATTAACTCCCAGCGGCAAGACGGCGATGGACTCCAGAATTCCTGTCAGAGGTCGAATTTAATGTGGAGGGTGGTCGACTTTAACGCGGAGGGTGGCGGAGCTGGGCGGACCTCGCCGAGGGCGAAGGAATTGCCGGCGGCCAGAGCCGGAGGTTTTTCCGAACGGCGACGGAAACCGGCCAATTCCTCCGCCTGGGTAGACTACTCCATTTATTTTAATTTAAGTTTACAACATTTTTTAATTAAATCTAAAAGCAAATAGGTTATAATTACTTTTGAGGTATCTCTAAACCCTCCATCCTCAAGACTACTAAAAATATTCCCATAGAGATTTTAATAAATTAAAAATGAGAATACTTTTGTATATACATAGGTGAAATTTATATAATATAAATGATATTATAAAGAACCAGGATAGATAAATCTTAACCAAGGAGCCAAGGGAAGAGAGAAAGAAAACTGACTAACAATGATATAGGGAAGATAGTGCATGATTTTTTTAAGTTATTTAACCAATTATCCAAGGGAAGAGAGAAAGCAAAGTGACTAACAATGATATGGGAAGATAGTGCATGATTTTTTAAAGTTTTTTATTATTGCATTTTCTTTGACATGATTGATCCAAAATATAGGTTTAATATTTTACAACCAATTATGTTTTTTTAGTTTAGATACTTTCTTAAATGCAATACAATGGGATCATATTTAAGAGGGAGACTGAGATGGAGGGGAATAGAGTGTGGTAGAGAGACATAGAGGTGGGAGAGAGGAAGGTAGAGAGAGGGGAGGGGGAGAGAGGAGGAGAGAGGGAGGGAGAGAGAGATGGATTTGGAAGAGGAAAGAAAGAGAGAGGGAAGAACAAAGACATGGGGAGATAGAGGTGAAGAGAGAGAGGGAGTGACAAGGGATAGATAAAGATGGAATGATGGAGAGAGGAGACGAGGGAAGAGAGAGGAAAGGAGAGGATAGAGATAGGAAATAAGCGGAAGAGAGAGAGAGGGGGAGACAAAGATATGGAGGGGGCAGAGAGGGGGGAGTGAGAAGGAGAGAGGGAGAGAGATAGTAACAAAGTTGGAGGGTGGATATAAAGAGAGTGTGTGATGGGGGGGAGACAGGGAGGTGGGAGAAAAAGGGAGAGAGAGGAAGGAAGAGAGAGAGGACTTGAGAGAGAGGGGAGAGAGATGGGGAGAGAGACGGAGTAGGAAGGGGAAAAAAGACACAGAGAGAGAAAGGTGGAGAGGGAGAGGGAGTGACAAGGGAGAGATGGAGAGACAGTGAGGGAGAGAGGAAAGCAAGAGGGAAGAGAGAGAGAGAGAGTATGTTTGCGCGTTGATATAGAGAGATACAGAAGGAGAGATAGAGGGAGATAAAGATATATATGGAGGGGGTGAGAGGGAATAAGAGAGAGACAAAGAGAGGGAGGGAGGAAGAGAGATATATATGGAGAGAGAGAGAGAGAGAGATGTGTTTAGGGGGTTGAGATAGAGAGACAAATAAGGAGAGATGGAGGGAGGTATAGATATAGATGACAGGGGGAGAGAGGGAAGAAGAGAAAGATAGAGAAAGGGAGGGAGAGGCAGAGAGAGAAAGACAAGGGAGAGAGGGAGGGGGAGAGAGAGAAGGATAGAGGGAGGGAGATAAACACTAAATGGAAGGTGGAGAGAGAGGGAAGAATAAAGAGACACATACAGACATAGAAGTTAGACCTAGAAAGTCATGAATATTTTGGTTTTTCACTAAAATAGATGTATTGATTTCAATGTAGTTGTTGATTTCTAATTCTATTTGATCTCTTGCACTAGATGTGTTGATTTTAGTGTAGATGTCGATTTCTAATCCTATTCGATACCTTACACTAGATGTATTGATTTAAGTGTAGACGTTGATTTCTACTCCTATTTTATTGCTTGCACTAGATGCTTTGGTTTCAATGTAGATATTGATTTATAATCATATTTGATCGCTTACACTAGATGCATTGATTTCAGTGTAGATGTCAATTTCTAATCCTATTTAATACCTTACACTAGATGCATTGATTTCAGTGTAGATGTCGATTTCTAATCCTATTTAATACCTTGCACTAGATGCATTCATTTCAATATAGATGTTGATTTCTACTTGTTAAAATTGGCAACTAGGGCCAAACTCCATGTGGGTCATATTATTTATGGCAGCTGATATTTTTATTGGATCCCTCTCATTGAGAGGTGTAGGATTGATCTAAAGATCATCCGATTCCGATAAGTATTTATGAAGTTATGAATTTATTTATGTTATGGACAAATTGTTAAGTCGGCCAGCAACTTATGTAGGCTCAAAAGCCCAACAGTCATGTCTATTCAACCTCTACGTTTTAGTATAAATAGAAGAGGACTTCAAGTCATTTCTACACACTTGGGTCTCTTCATCTCTCTACTTGTCTTTGGGTTTTAGTAGGAGGAGAGATCTTAAGGAAAAGCCGAAACTGCTAGAAAAGCCAAAAACATCGGAAAAGCCGGAAATACCGGAAAACCTGGAAAATTCGGAAAAGCCGGAATAGCCGGAAAAGCTGGAATTGCCGGAAAAACTAGAAAAGCCGAAACTGTTGGAAACGCCGGAATAGCCAGAAAAGCCAAAAAAGCTGGAACTACTGGAAAAGCCGAAAAAGCCGGAATTACTGGAAAAGCCAGAACTGCCGGAAAAGCTAGAACTGCCGAAAACGCCGGAACTGCCGGAAAATCAGGAAACGCCGGAAAAGTCGAAAATACCAGAAAATCCAGAAAAGCCGGAAAAGCCGAAAAATCAGAAAAGTCGGAAATGCTGGAACTATCGGAATTGTCGGAAAAGCCGAAACTGTCGGAAAAGCCGGAACTGCTGGAAAAGCCGGAACTACTAGAAAAGCCGAAACTACCGAGAACTGCAGAAATAGCCAGAGCATCTGTCTCCGAAGGAAGGTAACATGATGTATGAGATCATGGGAAGCATAATAAGCAACATGATGATATGAGCATGGGCAACATAATGATGCATGATGATATGAGTATGGGCAGCATGATGTATGAGATCATGGGCAGCATAATAAGCAACATGATGATATGATCATGGGCAGCATAATGATTCATGATGATATGAGCATGGGCAGCATAATGATGAATGAGATCATGAGCATGGGAAGCTTGATGATGAGTAAGACCATGGAAGATGCAGCATGAAGATGGGAGCAACTCAGTCATCAAGGTTCTTCACATGTGACAGTACAGCAAGGTGTCACACGGTAATGTGCAGCAAATAGACGAGATGCAGCACTATGATAGGTGAACGAGTCACCTTAGAGAATCAATTGAAGCAATATGTCTTCAACTGATCTCATGCTGATATCAAAAGTCAAAGTGATTGACTTCTATTGTAAATGTACTATCTCTCTCACTTTCTCTGCTGAAATTTGAAGAACATAAAAGAAGAATTGATCAAGGGTTTCTCCACATTGGGGTTTGTCCCTGGCTAGCGCCACATCTTGTGTCCTCTTATCTTGGCTTGTCTTCTGCTATTTATATTTATGTTCTATCTGCAGTTTACTTTATGCTGATATGATTGCTAATGTGGAAAAGAAATTGAAATAAATTGCTCTAGCATAGAACATACCTAAAATTAACATGGTATCAGAGTTGAGGTGAAGACAATGCCCAAGCAAGAGTGAAAGAGAAATCACCAAAGACAATAGGGACAAGACAAAAGGATCAATGAGTTCCACATCTCTCTTCTAAGTTCGCTAAGGGTGAAGTGGAAGCAGACAATATTATCAGAATGGCACAGCAGAAGATCATTTCATTGGGAAGTTCAGATCTAAGGGTGGAAGGAAAGGCAAATGTCTTGGTTGCAATAAGTTCCGCCATCATGCAAAGGAGTGTCCGAATAGCAGAGACACATCTCTTGATGAAGATAACAATCATTCCAGGGACATCTTCAATGATCAGAGGAATGATAAGCAATGCAGGTCATCAAGGAAATGGTCGACTCTTCAAAGAAAGCAAGGAAGCCCAGAATCTCTTTTATGTACCTGATCGCAGAAGAACCTGGTGTCCACCTCAGAAAAAGGTTTTAGGGTGGCACTCATCGATGGAAAGGTATGTGTTTGAAAATATATTTTTCAAAGATGTTTTAGAGTTCAGGGTTGTTTCAAGTCCACTAGGGACCATGTCCATTGACTCAGCACCGGAGGTTTGTGAGTCAGATGGTGACCGAGATGCCTGAATTCAAAAAGGGCATGAAGGTACATGTGTGAGATGTACCAAAGGAAAATATTACAAGGGGACCATTCCCCTCATGTAGTATGTCCACAGGTTTGGAACAACCCGTGGAGTTTGAGATTCATGAACGGGAATCTCATGTATACAAGTCGAAAAAAGCTATGGCTTGAAGCAAAACACCCCAGGCGTAGTATGAGAGGATTGATAGCTATTTGATGAAGCTGAGATTCACTAGGAGTGAAACCGATCCAAACCATTGCCCGAAGGTTGTGGATGATAGACCTCTCATACTGGCACCTCATAAGGGCGACCTATTTCTGATAGGTGCAGACCCTCTCATTTGTAGAAGTAAGAGGGAGTTGGATTCCGAATGTGGAATGATAAACTGCAAGCCTATGACTACCTCAAGGATATTACCTTTCAGAAGTTCTATGGTAGTGATGTCGAACCAGATTTGGGAAATGCCTCTGAGTTTCATAAACTCAATCACGTTGATGTTCTTGGTGAACTCTGGACATATGTTTTGCAGTTAGCATGGTGAGCTCATATTTAGTTGAGCCTCACTGGATTGGTACCAAGAATCCTCTGAGATATCTTCAGGGCACAATCTCTCATGGATTGAGATACACTACCGAAAATATGAAAACTTCATGATTATTCGAATGCTGACTGGGCAGGCAGTGTGGAGGATCACTAGAGCACTTCTCAGTGTCGGTTCTCTTTGGATTCTGCTTCGATATCATGGATGAACAAGAAGAAGCAGAAATCGGTTTTTATAAGTACCGTTGAGACCAGATACATAACTACGAGTATGACCTCGTATGGAGTTGTCTGGTTGTGGAAACTCTTCAGTGAGTACACATGATGAATACCACTGTGATTCTCTGTGACAACCAGAGGTGGGATTCGATTATTGAGGAATCTCATATTCAATGATTGCTCCAATAGATAGACATCAGATACTACCTTATCTGGGATATGGTGAGTCGATGAGAAAGGAAGTTCCATCGCACTGAGATGATGTACAGGTCGCTACACTTTGTCGGAGCCCCGGGGAAAGATCAAATTTGTGATTTTCCCAAACAACTTAGAGTCGTCGAGGGACCCTTGTAAAAGGGTCTTGCATGTTGCATACATTGAGCTCTGAGAGCTCTAGGGGCTTGCGGTTCTTACTGGAGCAACATACGACCACAGGGTGACTCACCCTCCCCTAGTGGTGTGCATTGGGATAGGATGATTTTCTCTCCTGTGGACAGGATGATTCGCTCTCCTGTGAACAAGATGATTCGCTCTCTTGTGGGACAAGATGATTCACTCTCTTGTGGGACAGGATGATTCGCTCTCCTATGGACAAGATGATTTGCTCTCCTGTGAACAAGATGATTCGTTCTTTTATGGGACAAAATGATTCGCTCTCTTGTGGGACAGGATGATTCACTCTCATATGTAGTAGGATGATTAGTTCTCCTGTGAGGTCTGGATGATGTGTTCTCCATGACGATTGCGTAGCAGGATGATTAGTTCTCCTGTGGGTTTGGATGATGTGTTCTCCATGATGACTATGTAGAAGGATGATTAGTTCTCCTGTGAGGTCTGGATGATGTGTTCTCCATGACGACTATGTAGCAGGATGATTAGTTCTCCTATGAGGTCTGGATGATGTGTTCTCCATGACGACTATCTAGCAGGATGATTAGTTATCCTGTGAGGTCTGGATGATGTGTTCTCCGTGATGACTATGTAGCAGGATGATTAGTTCTCCTGTGAGGTCTGGATGATGTGTTCTCCATGACGATTGTGTAGCAGGATGATTAGTTCTCCTGTGAGGTATGGATGATGTTTTCTCCATGACGATTGTGTAGCAGGATGATTAGTTCTCCTGTGAGGCTTGGATGATGTGTTCTCCATGGCGATTGTGTAACAGGATGATTCGCTCTCCTGTGGGCTAGGATGATTAGTTCTCTGTGGCATCCACTAGACAGGATGATTCGCTCTCCTGTGGACAGGATGATTAGTTCTCCTGTCAAGGTATCCTACCCATGCAGTCTGGGACTCATGGGAAGTACCTCTCATCTGATCAATGAGTAGGGAAATGAGGATAGGGACCATAGTAGTACCGATGGATGCATCATTGTATCTACCATACTCCCTATGCTAGGGTGACCTTCATTGATCTGGGATCAATGCTACTAGTCTGGGACCAGTGGTAGGAGTTGTACCCACTATGACATTGACTTCGAGTCGGTTGAGGACTGGTCTGGGACTAATGGTACATACTCTGAGACTGACTTCGAGTCAGTAGAGTACTAGTCTAGGACCAGTGGTAGGAGTTGTACCTACTATGACACTGACTTCGGGTCGGTTGAGGACTGGTCTGGGACCAGTGGTACACACTCTGAGACTAACTTCGGGTCAGTGGAGAATGGTATGACACATTCTCGATCAATTCTTCTTCTTCATGGTTCAGCAGAGCTAAGTTGAGCAGATGTTGTAGATCTAATACCAATTGTTGTAGCTCTAATACCAATTGTTGTATATCTAACCCAGAATAGTATAGATCTGATATAAAAGTATAAGATAATGCAAATAAACCTAGAAATAAGATGAAATGATACTTTATTGATCAAACCCTTGAGGTAGGGCAACACCATATATTCACTCCTTAAGGAAGGAGAACACTCCACAAGCCATATGCTTGTTCATACAATAATACTTCACTTCATCTTCATGTGGAGTCTCTAGCCTTTATATAGGTCTCATACATACAATACCATGCATCATTACCATGGTTCCCTCATACCATCAACTAATACCATGGGCCCATTACATTATTATTAACTACTTGTGGTCCCTTACATGACATGGGTTAACCATCTTATTTATTACTATGGCCCATCCCATTATTACATTATTACCTTGGGTACCACCCTTGGTACCCCATATTATCCCCCCTAGGTATATAACATTCCACCCCCCTAAGCATGTTTCGTCCCCGAAACATGGGAAGAACACAAACAATAAGATCTACTCAAAAGAGTAGTCCACTGATACCATGCATGTGCATCTAGCCATCCAAGAGAAAGGTGAACCCTCGATCTCGCTGGTGCCTCGCTCGCTTGAGATGGAAGTTGACCGTGGCAGCTCTTCTGTGTTGATGTGTAGTAGGTGGATCGTCTCTCCTTTCTATCCATCATTTGACTACTTGGTTTCCATGATGGTTGTCTTGCGGGGTGATGTGGGTGATGATATGTTGAAGTTTTAACCCCCGATGGCTTTTGCTTGACTTCACCCTGCTGTGGTGCCTGTTGTGGTGTCTTCTTTTTCAATATGACTTCAACCACTGAACCCTCCTCTGATGTATCATCACCTGTAACCTTTTCTTCTGCAGCCTCTGTTTGTGTTTGATTGTCGATCATCAAAGGCTCATCATCTGATATGTCAGTCCCTTGAACCTCTTCTGCTTTAGCCTCCATGTGCTCTACCTGTTTATGGATAGAAATATCCTGTAATGTAATTTTCTTCTTTTTATGCCATAGCTTCAGGAATTTCTTTTGCACATTAATATTGATAGTACCCACTAACTCCATCCAAGGGTATCCCAAAACAACATCCATGTTATCAATATGCGAAGCATAAAAATCACCATGAAACACATACTTATCCATAGAAAGCTTCAAATCCTTATAGATTTGAACATCCTTATCATCAACCTGTGTATTTTGAATTTGTTTTGCTGGGACTTGCAACTTTTTTGCCAAATTAACACTGATAAGATTATGTTTACAACTAGGATTGATAGAAACAATGATCTTCTCTTTCTGAATCAATTCATGAACTTGCAATAAGGATATACCAGTAGGAAATATACCCACATGTTTCTCCTTATCTTGTTTTCTAGCTCGAGACCATTGGTCCAAAAAGACTTTTTCAAATTCTGCGTCTAAAAGTTTGAGCATCTGCCAGTAGTCAAGTGATGAAAACCAGTTGTCAGCCTCGTCTGCCAAATGAAACCGTACTGAAAATTTCCAACATATCCCATATTTAGACTTTATTCTTTGTATGAATTCTTCAATAGTAGGGCCATCATCTTTTTCTGTAAACTTTTCCATGAAGAGGGTTTGAGAAAAATTCACTAACTTGGCGAAAATTTGAAAATGTCACAGTTTTGTCAATATTGCTCAGAATCTCTATTATAACCTGTTTTTGGAAATGGAACAACCCTTCTGCATCTGCCCATGTGATAGAAATCCTGATCCAGGCACTAAAATTTCAGATCTGCGCTGCTACTCTCCCGCCGTCACCCAAAATTTCTGCAAAAAGAGCTGATTTTAAATCAGCGATATCTCCCTCATCCGGACTCCGATTCGACTGATTGTTTTTTTGAAATCATGTGTTTTTTCACAAAGATTCCAGATCTACCATTAGATCTTGCAGATATGGCACCAGGACTTCTAGATATGCGCCGCAAACTCGCTGTCCTGAAAATTGTCTGCACCCCCACTGATTTTTAAATCAGCGATATCTCCTTCATCTGGACTCCGATTCAACTGATTTTTTTTTTGAATTCGCCTATTTTTGCACAAAGAATCCAGATCTATAATTATATTTTATAGATCTTGCACCAAAATGTACAAATCTGACCTGCAAAGTCGCCGCCCCCGAAACCCTGCAAAAAAAAAAAATAAAAAAAAAAATCTCCACTTTTGTGCCCAAGAAAGAGCTCTGATACCAATTGTTGTAGATCTAATACCAATTGTTGTAGCTCTAATACCAATTGTTGTATATCTAACCCAGAACAGTATAGATCTGATATAAAAGTATAAGATAATGCAAATAAACCCAGAAATAAGATGAAATGATACTTTATTGATCAAACCCTTGAGGTAGGGCAACACCATACATTCACTCCTTAAGGAAGGAGAACACTCCACAAGCCATATGCTTGTTCATACAATAATACTTCACTTCATCTTCATGTGGAGTCTCTAGCCTTTATATAGGTCTCATACATACAATACCATGCATCATTACCATGGTTCCCTCATACCATCAACTAATACCATGGGCCCATTACATTATTATTAACTACTTGTGGTTCCTTACATGACATGGGTTAACCACCTTATTTATTACTATGGCCCATCCCATTATTACATTATTACCTTGGGTACCACCCTTGGTACCCCATATTATCCCCCTTAGGTATATAACAGCAGAGCAGAGCTAGCAGAGCTAAGTAGAGCAGAGTAGAGCCAGCAAAGCAGAGTAGAGCCAGCAGAGCATAGCAGAGCCAACAGAGTAGAGCAGAGCCAGCAAAGCTAAGAAGAGCAGTGCAAGGCACTGATGGTAGAGATAGTACAGTTGGACATATGGGTCAGCGGATGGAGTTCTCCCTAGTTGAGAGGGAGTGTTAAAATTGGCATCTAGGGCCAAACTCCATGTGGGTCATATTATTTATGGCAGCTGATATTTTTATTGGATCCCTCTCATTGAGAGGTGTAGGATTGATCTAAAGATCATCCGATTCCGATAAGTATTTATGAAGTTATGAATTTATTTATGTTATGGACAAATTGTTAAGTCGGACAACAACTTATGTAGGCTCAGCAGCCCAACAGTCATGTCTATTCAACCTCTACGTTTTAGTATAAATAGAAGAGGACTTCAAGTCATTTCTACACACTTGGATCTCTTCCTCTCTCTACTTGTCTTTGGGTTTTAGTAGGAGGAGAGATCCTAAGGAAAAGCCGAAACTACTGGAAAAACCGGAAATACCAAAAAATCCAGAAAAGCTAGAAAAGCCAGAAAATTCGGAAAAGCCAGAACTGCCGGAAAAGCCGAAAAAGTAGGAACTGCCGGAAAAGCCAAAACTGCTGGAAAAGCCAGAAAAGCCGGAACTGTTGGAAAATCCAGAAACGCCGGAAAAGCCGAAAAGCTGGAAAAACCATAATAGCCGGAAATGCCAGAACTATCGGAACTGTCGGAAAAGCCGGAACTACCGGGAACTGCTGAAGCAATCGGAGCATCTGTCTCTGAAGGAAGGCAACATGATGTATGATATCATGGGCAGTATAATAAGCAACATGATGATATGAGCATGGGAAGCATAATGATGCATGATGATATGAGCATGGGAAGCATAATGATGCATGATGATATGAGTATGGGCAGCATGATGTATGAGATCATGGGCAGCATAATAAGCAGCATGATGATATGAGCATGGGCAGCATAATGATGCATGATTATATGAGCATGGGCAGCATAATGATGAATGAGATCATGAGCATGGGCAGCTTGATGATGAATAAGACCATGGAAGATGCAACATGATGAGCAACATGAAGATGAGAGCAGCTCAGTCATCAAGGTTCATCACATGTGACAGTACAACAAGGTGTCACACGATAATGTGCAACAAATAGACGAGATGCAGCACTATGATAGGTGAACGAGTCACCTTAGAGAATCAGTTGAAGCAATATGTCTTCAACTAATTTCATGCCGATATCAAAAGTCAAAGTGATTGACTTCTATTGTAAATGTACTATCTCTCTTACTTTCTCTACTGAACTTTGAAGAACATAAAAGAAGAATTGATCAAGGGTTTCCCCACATTGGGGTTTGTCCCTGGCTAGCACCACATCTTGTGTCCTCTTGTCTTGGCTTGTCTTCTACGATTTATATTTATGTTCTATCTACAGTTTACTTTATGCTAATATGATTACTAATGTCGGAAAGAAATTGAAATAAATTGCTCTAACATAGAACATACCTAAAATTAACACTACTCCTATTTGATTGTTTGCACTAGATGCATTGGTTTCAATGTAGATATTGATTTATAATCCTATTTGATTGCTTGCACTAGATGCATTGGTTTTAGTATAGATGTTGATTTCTGATTTGATGTAACTAGATGTGTGATGCACATTAATTTCAAAGTAATTAGATTAATAGTGTGCATTGATTTTAGTGTAAGCACACCTCTGCCCCCTCCATCTATATCTCTATCTCCCATTTTCTCTCCTTCTTGATTTCTCTCTCCATATCTATCTATCTCTCTCTCTCTCTCCCCCTCCCTTTTCCCCTCCCTCTCTCCCTCTTCCTCTTCTCTCTCTCTAACACCTCTCTCTCCATATTTATATCTCTTCCTCCCTCCCTGTCTTTGCCTCTCTCTTCTTCCCTCTCTCCCCCCCTCCATCTATATCTTTATTTCCCCTATATCTGAAATGTTTTCTTCCCGAAACTGTAAACTATTTGTAATTGCTAACATTCTTATTATTCCCATTTTCCATCATACAACATTGCTAATCACTTTGCATTTAAACGCGGTAATAGAAAATAATTGCCATTGAAAATGATTTGGGATTTAACACTCCATAAGTCACAATGATTGACTTTAGAGAAAACTACTATTAATATTGGAGAGCAAAAGAGACAAGGCATCATGTTTACTACAATAGCTTGAGCTATATATTTGAATGGTCTATGATTTCAACTACCCTTTTCATATGATCAATATGAAAAAATGGCAAAACTAATATGTGTGACAATAAGAATAGGAGAAGAAAATAGTTTTAGATTGATCACAGTGAAGATTGTTTGTAATTGACTATATTCTTATTATTCATATTTTTTATCATTCAACATTGTCACTTTGCACTCAAAATTTTTATTTCATCATTTTTCATCATTCAAGTTACTAATAGTCTCTCTCATCTCAACACATTGAGGTAACTAAGAAAATTTAAAATTAAATTGACCAAATTAATCTTAGGCATATTTAGCATATTTAAAATGATCAAAATAATTAGATGCTCAACAAATTTTGTATGAATTTAGAAAGAATTCTTCGGCGAAAATCACAAGGAATGTCATTTGTCGACACGTTTCGAACTAACCAGTGTGGTTCATCATCAGGACAAGTTGAAGAATAGATCCAGCTTAGCATGTTTAAATAGCTAGAGCAGAGACACCAACGGTTACCTGGGCAAGAGGTTGACTCAAGGAGCAAGGTCAAATTTAGTTGAATTAGGTAAAAAATAAATAAATAAATAACCAAATATATAAATGATAAATTATAATATAATAATGAAAATATATCAAATATAAATTTAGTTACATTAGGTGTAAGAAAAATAATAATAAATTATTTATTTAATATATAAATGAGGAATAATAATAAACTACTTATTTCTTAATTAAATTAATAAATAAAAATAAAATAAAAATATATAAAATTTTTATATAAAAATATAAAATTTAGTTATATTAGGTGTAAGAAAAATAATTAATTTATTTAATATATAAATGAGGAATAACAATAAACAACCTATTTATTAATTAGATAAATGAAAAAACATATAAATTAAAAAATATAATAATAAAAGTAAATAAAAAAATATAAAAAAATATAAATTTAGTTATATTAGGTGTAAGAAAAATAATAATAAATTATTTATTAATATAAAAATGAAGAATAATAATAAACTACTTATTTATTAAATAAATAAATAAATGAAAAAATTAATAAATATAATAGCAAAAAATAAATTAATTATTTAATTTATAGAAATGAAAGGTATCATTAGTAAGGTAAATACATTCATATTTAGTTATATTAGGTATAAGATAAATAACCAATTGAAGAATAATAAAACTAATAAAACATTAAATTTATTAAATAAATAAAAATATAAACGAAGAATTAAAATAATAATAAATTATTTATTTATTTATTAAAAAGGAATAAATATATAAATAAATGAAAAATGAAAAAATATAAATTAACAAATATAATAGTAAATAAATTATCTATTTAATTTTTATAAATGAAAAAATAGAAATGGTATCATTAGTAAGGTAAAAATTAAAGGGAGGAAGTTACGCACCGGGTTAATTAGTTAGGATCAAATAATCCAATAAATAAAAAAAATAGGAAGAGGAAATAAGGATTAGAAAATAAAATAAATTAATTATAGTTAGTTAAAGGTTAATACAACTAATAATAATAATAATAATAATAAAAATAAATAAATATTAATAATAAAGCAGTTAAAAATAAATAAATAATAATAATAATAAAAATAAAAATATAATAATAATATTAATATAATAATTAATGAATAAATAGAAAATAATAATAATAATAATAATAATAATAAATACATAAACAATAATAGTAGTAAAATTGATAATAATAATAATAATAATAATAGACAAAACTAAATCCTAAGGAGGAGGGAGGAAGCCAACTAGGAAGAGAGAGCAGGGACCCAACATCTACTAACTTTCCAGCCATCGTCTCTATTAAGATTGCTAGGCCTCTTTTCAATCTCAAGCGGTTCCCTAAACTTACGATGATGGAAATGCGAAACCCTAGCAATAACACTAGCCTCCTCAATACAAACATGATGACTAGTTTTTTCAGCATGTTCGGCTAAAGCAGAAGACTTAGCTCTCCTATGCTTAAGGTCCGCAGCATGCTCGCTAATCCTTTGATTGATGGAGCGACCGGTCTCCCCAATATAGGGGGTCCCACAGGAACAAGGGATCAAATAAACACCTTTCATATCCTTAGGGTCGATCGGATCCTTTACAGATCTTAGGGACCCACGAATGGTGTTCAGGGGCCTGAAGGTCACAGGGATACTATGCTTCCTGAGAATCCTTCCAATTCTGTCAGTGGTCCACTGAACATACGGAAGAAGGACACCCGGAGTCCGCTCCTTCGGTTCCCTCTTAGTCAGAGAATTCTTAGAAGCCTTAAGAAAAGCCCTCTGACCCAAGAACCTACTATAACCATTCTCAACAAAGACATCAAGCAGATGTGATTTTTCTTCCTCAAAGCTCTTTTTGTCAGAGATTCTTAGGGCCCGAGTGGCAAGGGTATTGAGGAAACCCAACTTTTGAGCCGGGAAATGGTGGGAATTGGCATGAAGATACTGCTCCGTATGAGTTTTCTTACGAAAAACCTGATGGGCGAGGGAACCATCACTATTCTTAGAAATAAGAATATCCATAAGACAACCATCAACTTCCTGCTCTTTAGTGAACTTAATGGCTGAGGATTGACTGTTGAGATGATCAAAGAAGAGATCAAGCTCAACCTGCCCATGAGGCCATATGACATTGGTGTCGTCCACATACCTTCTCCATAGCTTAGGCAAGAGCCGAGAAGAGCGAAGAGCCTTGGACTCAAAATCTTCCATAAACAGATTAGCAACAACAGGGGAAAGGGGGGAACCCATCGCAACCCCACAGGTTTGCTCAAAGAACTCACCTTCAAAACAGAAAAAGGTGGAAGTGAGACAGATCTCAACCAACTTGGCTGTGTCAGGATCTGTTAGACGATGGATCACCTCCATGGCTTCATTAATAGGGATGCAAGTGAACAAGGAGACAACATCGAAACTCACCAGAATGTCCCCAGGATCAAGCTTAACGCCCTTGAGCTCCTCAATAAATGAAGCAGAGTCTTTTACGAAGGACTCTGTTTTACCAACCAAGGGTTTAAGCTTTAACGCAAGGAACTTAGCCAGAAGGTAGGTAGGACCCCCAATGGTGTTTACGATAGGCCTTAAGGGGGCACCTTCCTTATGAATCTTAGGGAGACCATAGATTCTCGCACACAAATGAAACCAACCTAGATCCATCTTAACATCAGAATTATCAAGTGCCGAGAGGGATCAATTCTCTTGAGGTGTAAACATTTCCTCAAGTTTTGCACTTAAAAAAGAGGTTTGCACCTCGAGAGATTTGATCCCTCTCAATGCTTGATAGATCCAGGGTTAAGATGGATCTAGTTCGGTTATAAAGAAGTACATGCTCTTAACCATTAAGTCCACATGTTAATCAATGTCACTATGTACACCATATTTATGAATCTTACTATGTTATTTTTAACCTGTCTTTTAGCTATACCCACATTTTTTCCAATATTGATCATATTATAAAAGTTAAAATCAACTATTCAAACTTCTAATGCAACTTTCACCTAAATAAGGACCTTCTTATTCAATTAGTGAATTTATTTGAAACAACTTGGAAGACATAATATATAGAGTTTGGATTAGTCATAGTTAATGGAGCCTTACCCAACGAAACCAATCTCGGGGATATTCTTATTTCATATGTCAAGGACATTATTAAGTATGCTATGTGAGTAACTAAACCTTTTATAATTTGTTTTGAGATATTCTTGTTTCATATTTAAGGATATTGTCAATTATGCGATGTGAGTAACTTTTTGTAATTTGTTAACTAGATTTATTTTGATTAGTTAGGAGAAATGATTGTTATCCTCGTCACTCATTGTAAATCTTTACAAATAACATATTAAGTTTATATTAAGTATATTATTTTAATGCTTTAAAAAAAAACCTTGAACCTTGGAAAAAAAATATTTTACCTTTGGCATATTATTATTAATATGCATAGTTATTTGAAGAAACAAAAAACACTTTATATTTTGTTTAATACTTTGTTTTCTATCTATTATAAACATTATTTTGATACTTCTATGAGAACCCATCTACATTTGTACTTTGGAGTACAAACAAAAATAAAATTACATTTTTTTTCTTATTTGCATGATAAAAACTACAAAGTTAATTGATTTAAGTTGGTTACATTAAAAAAATGTGTAAAAAGGGGCATTGAAGATGTTTACTACTAGTCTTTTTGCATTACATAAAATTACTAAATCAAATTATTTTGCACTATGATAATGCAGATAATTTTTAATCATACTCTAAGGTAATTAATTGAAATCAATGTGATAAGTTATTATTAGATTTAATCACAAATTTTTAATTTACCGGTGTTGAAATTAATGTACCAATATATTGTAATTTAAATCAATGTGCTAGGTTATTTTTTAATGTTATTGTTTAAAGTTAATCACGATTTTTTAATATATTATTGTTGAATTTAATGCACTAAATCATTTTTAATGTACTAGTTTGAAATTAAGTATCAAATGTATTCACAATGTATTGTTATGCATAACAATATACTTGCTATGGAATCATTTTGCATTGTTATTAAATAAATGCACTTTATCTATTTGCAAATCACACTCAACATTAAAGGAAGCTATAATAAACTTAGAATTAGAATAAATATCTCAAATGTTAGGATTGTATAATGATATCTCAATCTATAATGAAACATAGGAATCCAAACATTAGGGGAATTTTAAGGTCTAAAATGGGCCTCATAAAGAAAATAATAAAATAAGAAATATGATTTTTAAGGAAAAACAAAGAAAAATACTTTGTTATTGTACTTTTAGCTTATCTCCTTATAGGTTTACTCAAATGTCAAGTGTAGGCAATAGTTGGATGCAAAATTTGATTCCGCATCCAATGAGTATCCACTTTGCATACCTTTGAGTACAACCACATAAAAAATAAAATGAAAATACATGAAAAACATATTTATTTATAAACTTTTAAAGGATTTTTTTTTAATTGTATTTTTAGCTTATCTCCTTATATGTTTTCTCAATCTCAAGTGTAGGCACCCGTTGGATGTGTAATTTAATTCTTCTATTCCTAATGAGTAATATTTTCATTTTTTTTGGTGTGGGTCTACTAAAAAATATGTGGAGTTAGTGCTTTTGGATGTAGAATATTATATCCAATGGGTGCCTACACTTGACATTTGAGTAAATATATAAGGAGATAAGCTAAGAATAAATAAAAAAATAGTTTTCTTATTTTCCCTCTAAAAGTATTTACCCATGGGGATAATATCATCATTTTGAATCATATTGGTTCTTTTGAAGTTTAATTTGTTAGTACATTTTTGTTTTGAGACCCATTTTTAACATCAAAATTCCCCTAATGATAGAGCCTTGCAACTTCTATGGGACTACAAGCTATCATTGATTCAAAATGTGCCTTTTGGGTTTTAGAGGTTGAATAAATGGGTCAAATTGTAAGTTATAATAGAGTACGACTAGATCCCAAGAAAGTTGTGGCTATCCAACATTGGCCCCACGCTAGGACCCTACAGAGCTTGCATGAGTTCTTAGGACATATGAGCTACTATAATAAGTTTGTGAAGAATTATAGAAACTGTGTTGCTCCCTTGACTACTAAAAAGAAATTCCTTTGTATGGGGGATGTAGTCAAGTGGGCCTTCTCAATTGTAAAGGATTCCATATGTTCTACTCTAGTAGTAACAATGTAGTATGGGATAAATCAATAGGTTGAGCAAAATCCCAAGTGTTGTAGAGGTATTTGCATCCACACAACATTACAAATATGATTAATGGTTAGAATAAAACACAAGCATAACTTGTAGGATCCAAATATGAATGAACTGACATGCAAGTAATCAAACACATAAGAGAAACAAAGTGAATGAGAATCAAACTCTTTATTACCAATGAAGTAAGTGTTTGATGGCCTATAAATGAGACGCAAAAGGGAATTATGTTGAGCCAGGGCAGTTTTCTTGAATCCCCTTAAGGAAGGTCCTTGTTGATCTCTTTCTCTTTCCCAATCAAGAATTCCATAAGCTCCTCCAATGGTGGGAAGCTTGTCAAGAGGTACTATTAATGCATGTAATAGCTTGAAAGTTGGAGGTATTCCTAGCAATATTTGGGCAAAATAACACTACTTTTCTTCTCTTATCCAAATGGTTACCCATGGCTCTTATTTATATGTTTTTCTCAAGCTTCTTTGAAATTGGTTCGTGGTGTGAATAATGCTCAAGCACATTGTGGTTTCCCATGCATGAGAGGGACACGATAAAATATTTGAGTTTCCAAAGTACTTATCATTAAATGTCTTAGAGCTCTAAATTGATGTAACTTATACAAGGCACTTTTCTTATAATGGGATATTCATCATTTCTTGTGCTACTCATTCATGAACTACCACTTTCTACGGATTCATGAATCTATCGAATGGAGAGTTGTGCGGATCACAAAAACATTGCATGGTGGCTTTATGTGGATGTAAAAGTACCCACTTCATAAAGTTTTTACAATTACTTCTGGGATACTAATTAATTTTCATAGATGACCTTAATCTTGTTGTATTTTCCTCATGTATTTTCAATATATATATATATATATATATATATATATATATATATATATATATATATTTGAGTAACTTATAAGGAGATAAATTGAAAAAATAATTACAAAAAATATTTTTATTTCCTTTCCTTTGAAAATTCATAACTCTTATTTATTATTTAGGAGGCCCATTTTACACCTCAAAATTCCCATAACACCAATTATTCATGTATTATATTTTAAAGTTACATTGCATTCCCACTTCCATTGTCTCATATTAGGACACCCCATTTACTATAAAATTTTGGCAGGGGCTATTTAAACTGTATTTAAGTGCCTAGTTGCACATGTGATCAACAACAACTTATAAATGTATTTTCCAAATACTTCACTTTTAAAAAGCCACAATAATAGGCACAATGGTTTCCCTTTGCAGAATGGTTGCACAATACCACTTATCATGTACTTACCAAAATTACACAATATAAAGTTATATATTGTCAACAACCCTTTTTAATGATTATTTATTTACTAGAAACCTCCAAGGTTAATGTAATGGATAGCACACTTCACACTAGAGAAGCCATTCTCCATACACTTAAGGATAATTTGGTTATGGATCATTTATAGAATTCTTTTGTAGAGTTGGATCAGGTGTTTCTTTGCTTTAAACCCTATAATAAAACATCACTCAAAGATAAAATACAATATAATCTAGGATCAAAATTTTATGGACCTTATAAGATCATCAATCACATTAGATAAGTGGCCTACAAGGTAACTCTACTAGTCCACTACAAGGTTCGTCCAATCTTGCATTTGTCTTATCTAAATAAGGTCATGGGATCAAATTGCAAGACACAAACCAACTTACTAGAACTTGATGAAGTTCTATTTGGCTTTAGACATAAGCAACATTGGATACCAAAGAGCATCAATTATGCCAACACATTGCTTGAGAAGTGTTAATCCCACGGAAATATATGCAAGCAAAAGAAGCCACATGGGAACTGACAATGACTCTGCAAAAATTCCTTGCCTTTAGGCCTAAGGGAAATACTACTTTTGGAGTGGGGTGGAAAATTAGGTTCATACCCTAACTTTCCTACTTTAAGCCAATGAGGAGTTAGTCAATCTATGTATGTAGTCATAGTCTTTAAATAATTCCCATTAGATAATAGTAGATAGTAATTAAATAATGTAAAAGGGTTTTGTTTATTAAATAAGGCATGTTAAGTAATTGGTACTCATTAATAAAGGGACCACAAGTAATTAGGGTTTTGTTATTGAGAATCTGTTTAAAGAGCTAGGAGGCCATGGAATATTTTGTCAAGTATTGTTGTATTTGAAGCTTTGCTCAAAGAGAGTTTACCCCACCTTAAGAGGCAACTGAACATTGGTTTCTTCTTCTGAATATCATACTACAAATGCATGTTTCACATATTTTACCTTATTTCTCTCTCATGTCTAGGTTTTCACATTTATAATCTATTTATACCTAGTTTGTTTTCCAAGTATAAGGGTTAAGGAACACAGCATCAAAGCTACCAATAAAAGAATGCCATGTGTTAATAGGAGGTGAATTATTTTCATCTCGAATAAGGGCTATATATTGCATGACTAGCCTACCATCAATGAGTTAGAATGTGAATAATTGATATAATTTGATACCAATTATCTTGGACTCAACATCCAAAAGATGTGGTTCCACAAAGCTCTTGAAGTAAAAAGAATCATCAACTAATGTGGGAAATAGGAATTGGGATTCTCGCATGTCATATAAGTATCCATAATCTTTGATAGTGAAAAATGTCTTTTCACTTTAATTTAATTGATGACCTCCCATAAGTTCCATCTACGCCTTAATGTGTGTGTCCAAAGCAAAGGAAGTCAACCTCAATAATGTCAAACACCCTCCTTGAGTTATACTAGAAAACTGTTTTGAAAATGTCATACTAAGATTCACGCATTTTGCATTTAAAAACAACCCCAACTTGTAAAAGGAACCTCCTCTAACAAAAAACCACTATAAAATCTTTGTCCAAGCAAATAGGCTTACAGATAGAACACAACACTAATAACATACCAATAATCATTTTCACTTTTGGAAGATATAAGATAAAGTACTAAATAGAATCCACACATATAACATATAAAAAAATAACTTAATTAAACAATGATAAATAAATCATACCAATAACCAAAGCATTCCTAACATAACCATCCATGCCAAAAGATATAAAAGTTTATGGTGGGAAACAACCTAACAACTCAAGACGAAAATCCCATTGTTGGAAGAGTGGAGCAAATTTTAGATCAAAATTAGTACAAAGAACCAAGACATAATTGCAATTGCATAGATGCAAAATACAATATGCAAAATACATCTAATGCACTATCAAAATTGCCAATGAGTCATTTGACAAGGTTAACTTTGATTAAATACTCTTTAAGTCAATTGGTTGATAAAGTTAAAATTGATTAGAATACTTTACTAGTCTAATACTTATTAGCATTTTCTTATAACTTCAAGGTTGTGTTTACACATAATTTAATACTTATTAGCATTGATTATAACTTCAAAGTAGTGTTTGAACATAACACTCTCTAACCCTGGATGATTTCATAGTCTCTTGACTATGTTGGTTTGTTTGATCAAAATTGGCTTTCTTAGGCTTATGGGGTTATTTCTTTGGGTAATTTTGTTTGTCTAATTATGACATCTATCATTTGCTTTTCGAAAAATTCTCATAGTTATGTGAACTTATTTTTAAGTTCATTAGTTTTTCCACTACCATATTGTAGTGTTTTGCCTTAAGAGTAAGAATGAACCCATCTTGTATCATGAACAACTTCTCATATTCATGCCTTGTAATAGAAGTACTTTCTTCCCAAACAAGAATATATTTGTTAATGCATCTCTCATCTAATATTGAGTTATTTTGGATACTTGAGTGAAAGGTGTGTTCCACTTGAGCCACGACTTTATTGAAAAGTTTCTCTAATTGTAATTAATAGATACTAGTGCAACCATATAAATTAAATGGCTACTAAATTTTGATAGGCATCAATCCACCATAATCATCAAAAAACTCATTTTAGGATACATTTAAATTTGCTAAGATCAAAAAAATCATAAAAGTATGCATTGCTACAATACCATGGTTTGTCAATACCACATGTCCAAAAAACATAGCTCATTTCATATGGCACTAGTTTATATGACATTTTTTAATTAATCAACATAATTAAAAGGGAGAGAATGACATAACTACTTTGGAGATAAACATTAACCATGATGAGAATATTTTAGAATATTACATGGAGATTAAATCCCTACCATCTACCTAAAAATTTTTGATAATTAAATTAAAATTTTGGAATTCGTGTCCCAAAATAGATTTGAATATAATTAGAGATATGTTTAGGTATAATTAGAGATATTTCCTTGCTGCTAAAGACACTTCTATAACCCAATATAGTATAAATATAATTATCACATGGGTAACTGTTACATTATTATTGACTTGAAAAAAATCACTTATAACAAATAATAATGGTAATACAAAAATGAAAATATTTGTATATGTATGAAAGAGAAAGATTTGATATGTACACATAACATAGGCACTACTATATAGAAAATGAAAAGAGATGATCAAATTTATACTTAAGTAAAAATAATATAAATATAGTATTTAACTAGAAATATGGTTTGACCTAAATATATCTTTATCTTAACAAAATCAAATTGTAATTTTTTTTTTTCACAAAATCGGCTGCTGGATGTATTCAAAAAAAGAAAGGGAGACTAAGCTCTAGTGTTACAAGAGAAGAGCTCATAGGATGAGCTTGCAGCTGAATTACATTGAAGCATTCCGCTGAAATGCTTTCATATTCAATTTGAAAGGCTCTAACACAAGTGTAAATTCGGACAAACTGAAACAGAAGCAAACTGACTTTACAAAACATCTAATCTATACTTATGTGACTGATCTGTCGAGCAGTGGAGTCCTCCAGGTGGCTGTCAGCTTCTGCGATCTTTATACTAGAGGAACTGGTACTTGGGGCGTTGATCTTATCCATCATATACTTGAGAATATCAACAAACTCCTAAATGTGTGCACTGGTATTTGTTAGAGCGTTGAATTACTCCTGTAGAGAAGAGATACGATGAAGGAAGAGGTTGAGATCGGCCTCATATTTGGCTGTGATTATCCTTGTAGCAGCTTCAATTTTTTCATCCAAGAGACGCTGATGCATTCTGACTTGCTCAAGTTCAGCTTGTAAGTCACGACAATGAAGACAATCTTCACTGCGGTCCATCCAAAGAACTTCAAAACTGGCCTGGAGCGGCTCTGAAAGAAGGCTCCGACAAGCTGTAGCAACGACTAAGGGAACCCAAAGGAGGATCAAAATAGCAGGGGAGAGAGCTGAAGGAGGTCTCAGAAACTCGGAGACAGAGCTAAAGGAAATACCAGACTTTAAGGCAGAGGCTAATGCTGAGCGTGAGGAAGCATGAATGAGCAAAAAAGGAATGCGATGAGGCAAGATGACGATCCTTGTCAAAGCAGAAAGGAAGGATCGGGCGGTAAGGAGCCTGTGAAATGAAGCGAAAACAATAATAGATATCATAAGCTAACCAAGGGAATGAGAGCAGAGGTCAACGAGCATGAAGATGGGGGCTTGCGGATGAAGGGGAAGCTTCCCGAAATAAATAACAGGCGGGCAGAGACCCATGAAATGCCGGATCACGTGAAAGGAGCTTGGGCGTTCACGGATTTCACAGGAGTAGCTTAGATTCAGAGGTACAGCAAAATCTGCAATGGGATACAAAGGGATTTTTGGCGGATTGCGACAAAGGGCCTCGGGATTACTGTGGATTTGGTCGGGGCACACTTTGACAGAAACGTGGGTCATTTGATATAAACAAATTAAACCAATCATGAAAATCAAGGGAGGAATTGGTGTAAGTCTTCATTGTTATAGAGAATGCTTCTTTTGGGTTGAGAGCAAGCTTGACTAGCCCGTTTGTCAGCTTCTCGGTTGATGGATCGAAGAATGTGATAGAATTGGAATTCCTGATCATGGGTTATCAAGACTTTGCATCTACTGATGGTTTGCTGCAAGAAAATATTGGAAGCTTTTCACTTGTTGTTCATTAAATTAATAATGATGGCAGAGTCACCGAAGATGAGGGCTTTTTGATTCCCTGAGCCTGTAACTGAAGAATGCCTTGATAGAGGGCCAAAGCCTCGGCTCTATTGTTTGAGAGGATCCCCAATCCCCATTCAAAGGAGACTAAGGGTTCACCAGAAGGATTGAAGATAATGCCCCCTACTCCCGCTACTCCCGGATTTGATTTAGAGGCACTGTCAAAGAACAAGGAGTGGGAGTTACTTGAGCGAAGCCAATTGTTGAAGTCGTCCTGCTTTAATCGAATTTTCCATCTGTGACTATTAGCTTTGCCCAGATTGCTGCAGGTTTTCACTGCTGGGGGGATACTAATCTTGTCTATTGAATTTCTTATGAAATCTTTTCCTCAGCCCATAGACTTGTTATGTCAATTTTTTTAGTGATCTTAGAAGCAATAGTTTCGATCACCAGACTTTTTGCCTTGATACAAAGATGCCTGATTGAAGTCTCTTTGTCTCTAAATATCATGCTGTTCCGAGCAATCTAGATCCCATAAAAGAGCAAATGGGAGGGCATCCCACACTCTCTTAGTAGGGTTATGTTTCATGGGTTGCCAGGGGTAATTTCTTTTCCAATTATTTAGAGCTTCTCCAATGGATTGCTGAGGATTCCAGATGGGGGGTGCGGAAGGATTGATGCTACTCCAACAAGAGACTGCAAAAGGACATGAGATAAAAATATGTTATATAGACTCCTCTGCTTCTTGGCAATTAGGACATCTGGAGGGTCCAACAATACCTCTTTTTTTAAGGTTCTCTGTAGTGAGAGTTTTTCCTTTCAAGAGAATCCACATGAAGAATTTTACCTTAGGAATTGCTTCTGATTTCCTTAAAGTCTTCCAATGTATCCATGTTGGCGCTGGGTGTTCCTTTCTGTTTAAATAATCATAGCCTGCTTGAATAGTGTAGCTGGTGCCTGTGGGATCCCATCTAAATTCATCCTTGTCGTTTTTAAAAGTGGGGCAATGTTGTGCAGATGTTTACAAAAATTGTCAAAGCTGCCTTTGAGGCGTTGAGGGATGGGAGGAAAATTCCATCGCATCCAAGCATGGGTTATTGCATCCCATTGAGAAATTTGGTCTAAATTGCATATCCCTTTACTTTGGAGGAAGAGAATTATTGAGTCCATACCTGGGAGGCTGTTGATTGGTGGATTTCCCATGATTTTATCAGTGCCGATGTTGACTTTCTTACCTCCTTTAGGCACCTTGGAAACGTTTTGCGCCATGAATGTGATGGATTTTTTACCTAGCTTCCAAATCTTTGTGTAGTTTCTGTTGGGAATCTCAGTCGCAAGCAAATGTTGCCTTGGTTGGCTGAGGTATTTTGCCTCCAAGACTTTTTTCTACCAGGATGTTTGGTTTTCCATGAGTCTCCATATCAACTTTCCGCCAAAGGCTAAATTCATGAGAGTTGGGGATCTAATGCCAAGTCCTCCTTTCTCTTGGTTTTGGATGACTTGTTTCCATCCAACCAAGTTGAATTTTTTCCTCTCGTTTTTCCCTCCCTACCAAAGAAAGAATCTGAGAACACTGTCCATTTTGCGGAGAAAAGAAGCTGGAGCTTGTGCCAGGGAAAATTAGTAAAGGGGAAGAGAGGAAAGGCCCGATTTGAGGAGCACCAGCCGTCCAGCTGGATTGAGCCATGAAGTTCCCCACTTCTGGACTTTTCTTTTCATTTTGTCTAAGGTTAATTCCCAAACATCTACCCTTGCATTCCCTATACTCACCGACATTCCTAGGTAGCTGAAATCGTCCCAATTTAACTTGCAAGGAACACCAAATATGGTGGAAATGCTTTGAATGTTTTGAGCTGAAGCATTCCATCCATAAATACAACTTTTGAGATGGTTAATCTAGCCCCCTGAGTATCTCATGAATTGATCTAGCAAGGATTTGAATCTTCGAGCTATGATTGTAGTCGCCCCACCCAGCAGCAGAGTATCGTCAACAAATTGGGAATGATTGATGTTTTTCACTCCATCTTCAAATTTAATACCAGTGATGAGGCATGCCTGCCTCTTGTGGTCAAGCGCACAGCTGAATGACTCTGCCATTAAGAGGAAAAGGTAAGGGGATAAGGGGCAGCCTTGTCTTAATCCTCTTGAGGATCGAAAGGAAGGTCCAGGTCTACCATTGATAAGAGGAGAAATCCAAGGCCCAGAGATACAGGCTCTTATGATATCAAGAAAGGAGGAAGAGAAGCCCATTTTCTGGAGAACCGCAAAAAGAAAAGAATGCCTTACACTGTCGAAGGCATTGGCCAAATCCAATTTCAGAATGAAGCCCTTTTCATTCCTGGAATGGCTAGAATGAATGGCTTCCTGAACCAAGAGAATGGAGTCTGAGATTTGCCTGTTAGCCATAAATCCTCCTTGGTTTTCAGAGATTAACATCGGCAGGAGAGGTTTGAGATGGGAAGCAAGGATTTTGGTGAAGATTTTATAGGAAGAGTTGCATAATGATATTGGCCTGAAGAGGGAGAAATTAGAGAGGCGGTTCTCCTTTGGAATGAGGGCCAAGTGTGTTGAGTTTGTATAGCCTCCTATTTTGCCTTTTCTCAGTATCCATTTGAAGTATTTTATGAGATCCTTTTTTATCAATTCCCAATATTCTCTATAAAAACATATTGGGAAACCGTCCGGTCCGGGTGTCTTGTTGGGCTGAAGGCACCAAATTGCTTCCTTAATTTCTTCCTCTTTTATCTCTTTTGTCAACCTTTTGTTTAAGTCTGTTGTGATTTTAGTTGGCAAATGCTGCAAGAGGTCAACATAGAGTTCTTCCTCCCCTGTTTCAGTTAAGAGCTCCTTGAAATGGTTTGAGGTAGCACTTTTGATGGTTGTTTGATCAGTGTGTTGGGTCCCTGCATTGTCTATGATGGTTGTTATGTTGTTTTTAATTTGCCGAACAATGGCTTGCTTATGAAAGAAAGAGGTATTCTTATCTCCGCTTTTCAGCCAAGTCTGCCTAGATTTTATACGCCATTTTTCTTCCTCCTCTCTTTTGATACTGCATAACTGATTGTAAAGATTTTCTTCTTGAATCTTTTCATCCTGATGATACTCTTGATTTTCTATTGCCCAGTGAAGGTCTTCAATTTTTGTTTTCACCTCTCGTTTTTTTCCTCTGGTTCATTATATTGCGTTTTTGCCCAATTTTTGAGCGCTTTTTTCACATTTTTTAATTTGTTTTCCCATATAAAGCCTGGAGATCCTTCAACATGTTGACCCCAGGTTTGCTGAATCAGACTTTTGGCTGCTTGATAATCGCTCCAAATATGATTGTATTTGAAAGGAAGAGGCCCAAGAGGGCAGTGCGAATCAATAGCTAAAGTAATTGGATAGTGATCTGAGACAACAAAGGGCAGAATGGTGGCGTTGACAGCTGAATAAGTGGAAAGAAAGGAGATATTAACCAGAAACCGATCTAGTCTCTCCATTATATTGTTGCTACCCAATCTGCGATTACTCCAGGTGTATTTTTGGTTTTTTGGAATGATGTCGATCAGATCACCGTTTTGCATTATGGTTTCCAGCTGATTTCTAAATGGGTCTGGAGTGAAGCTGCCCCCACGTTTTTCATTGGCATGTAATATTAAATTTAAATCGCCCCCTAAGATGATGTTGTTGTTGTCTTCTTCTAATATGTTCTTGCTGAGAGAATCCCAGCAAACTTCTTTGTCCCTGTAATGGCTAGGGGCGTACACATTGAAAATTACAATCTGCTGTTTGCTCTTGTTGTTCCTCAACATTGTCTTTATCCAATGTTGTTCTATTATTTCAGCTTCACTTTTCCACTCTTCCTGGCTCCAAATAGTAGTAATCCCGCTTGAGGCCCCTCTAGATTCACATTTACATCCTTTATAGCACTTATGATGGCCAATAATCTTGTTAATTTCTGACTTTCTCTGTTTTGTTTCTTGCAATAAGATAATGGATGGTTGCTCTTGATTTATAAGATCCTTTAGGGCGTTGGTTTTGGAGGGGTGCCCAAGTCCCCTGCTGTTCCATGAAAGAATTTTAATCATTTCAAAAGTGTGATTCGAGGAGTTGCTCTCCCTCCCTTATATTTGCTTGTTGTTTCTTTATCTATTGAACTTGTATGTAAGACTCTATAGGATTTTGGAGTCCTAGAGCTATGTCTTTTTGCGCGTTCTCATCCCTATGCTGTTTGGAAGACTTTCTTCCTGGCTTCTTTTGACCATCTAGAGAGGGCCCCTGATCCTTGGAGTTACTTCAAGTGATTCTAGGAGGGAGTGGATCTGATGGGAGGGAGGAGGGAATGATCATGGAATGGGGGGAAGAGGGAGGTTCAGATTGATTCAAGGGAGCAGGGGAATCTTCAGGAAGGGAAAGGGGTTGGAGGAGGGAGAAGAAGGAAGAGGATTCAGCTGGGGCCATAAGATTGAGGCAGTTGAGGGGAAGAAGGAAGAGGGGACGAGGGCAAGGGGCAAGGATTATGTGAGATGGGAGGCTCATGAGTGGAAGGTCCAACTTCATTGGGTAGTTTGTGGCTAGGGGTTGTTTTTTTCTTTTTGACCATTTCCCATTGCTCTTCTTGCGGATTATTATCAACATTAGAGAGCTTAATACAACGATGAGCAAAATGACCATACTCGTGACATACCTTACACTTGAAAGGGATCTGCTCATAGTCGAGTTGCTAAATGTGAGACCAGTTGTCAACTTTAAGCTTAATGGCCTTTGGAAGACCTTTACCCAGATCAAATTCAATGCAAATATGGGCACAAGACTGCATATTATCTCTTGGCTCGCTACGATCAATGTATTTCCCGACCGCATTTCCAATGGCACGAACTGATTCGTCCCCCCAGCAATGCAGTGGGAGGTGAGGGAGACAAACCCAAACACGGACCGCATTAGGGATATCCAGCTTCGGGTCGAAGTCCGGTGTCCATTTGTTTAAGTACAAACCTCTGGAATCCATGAAGTAAGGTCCATTGCGAAAAATCAAATCCTTGTCTTCCTTTGTCTCAAAATGAAAAGTGAAGTAACCCTTCCCATAAAATCTGATAGAAATTTTCCCTTGAATTTTATCTGTCCAATTCCTTTCCACCCACCTCTGAACAGTTTTTGGTGAGGGCCAGAGACCTGTAAATTGCCCTATAAGTCCTTTTTCCGCCAGAGCAAGAGCAACCATTCTGGGCAAAGTAGGAGGGAGAGAGACTTCCTGTAACCCCTCGATTTTTTTAACAAACTTGGAAATCGAAGGGCGAGCACGCTGAGGAGGTAAGGAGTTTATCAATGCCGAAAATGCTTGCTGTTGTGCTGCCTCCTCTGGTGGAGCCTCCGGAGGGGCCATCCGAGCAGCCGAGGGTCGATACAAAGCAGGTTGCAGGCGTTGTAGGAAGCAGGATCGCGTGCGCTAGGATATTCAAGCAGGTTGCAGGTGGCGGCAGCCAAGTTGAATCAAATTGTAATTTTACACATTTATATCTCCATAAGTTGCAAGCTTTGAGTTCTACATAGGTTAGTTTTTTTTTTAACGTCTAAAGATATAAACTTCGAAGTTGATTGTACTCTTTTTGTATTGGATGATTTAAACTTTGAATCTCTTTTGTACATAATTCTATATAATTCATATATAAATCCAACTTAGTAATATAGTCACATTTTAGCTTTATATTTTCTATCGGGTTCTTATTAGAAAATATCTAGTCTGTTTGTTTGTATAATAAATTAGTTAATTTCACAACTAATCATCCCGTACTTATTGGATTTGGTTGTATGTAACTGTTTCTTATTAAGTTTCAATTGTTCAAATTTGAATTATTATCACATCATTAAACTACAAGCATCATTAACCATTAGCAATTGCATGAAAGTTGGCCACAAAAAATACATCTATAATTTTTTTTTTTTGATAAAGATTCACTAAAGTTACAAGAAGGGTGCTCTAGGTTTATAGGCATTCACCTTTAATTTTTTTTATTTATTTTTAATAATGTGACAATATATTGCTTTTGTAAGTTTGGTAAGACTACATCTTTATCATGTTCAACTTTCTCACTGGATTTGAACCCAAGACTTCTAGTTCGATGAGACTTCATTTCCACAACAATTGTCAATTAAACTACCCCAAACAAATAATGTGTAACAACATATTAACAACACTTTTTTTTTTTATATAATTAACATTATTCATAAATTTATGACTTATAAGTCTTCATTAGGCATGGTTTGAGTGACGTAAGGAGTAATGGAGTTGTCTTGAAAAGTGAAACTCTTTTTTGAATTAAGATTATTTGTTAAATGAAAAAAAAAATCTTAAATAAAAATATTAGTAAATAAAAAAATACCTTTTTATAATAATAATAATAATAAATCTATTAATATATCTTAAAAATTTATTAATATATCTTAAAACTAATTTAATTGGTAAAATATATATATATATATATATATATATATATATATATATATATATATTCTTCACACTTGTATTTGTATCCATGTCTAATCCTAAATCTTGATGAAACATAATTCCTTTTTGTTCGGCATAAAACCTTGTATCTATTAAAATCTAAAAAACCTGTACACACTACTTAGACTTTGAACTTTTAATTTTTTTAACATAAGTTCTCACCTACAAAACCCACCCATTTGAATTTTATATATATACAAGTCATCACAAATTTTAGAGACAAGTGGAGAAAATATTGAGAGAGTTTTTCTATAAACAATAGAAGGAAATTCTACTCAAACCAGGGAAATTAAACAAACCATTGCAAATTCCATTATGTGTCACTCAACCATACCATAACAAGAATCAGTGAATGAAGTATAAATAGGACCTATATTATTGTTACATGTACAAAATTATACAGGGTAAGAAACAGTCTTCTGCCCACATCAATACCAAGGTACCATAATGGTGTAATTTCCCTTGTAGAAAGGTTTACACAAAAGCCCCCACACTGTATAAAGATAAAAGCACTGTACAAAACTCTGCCATCGAATCCTAACAAAGAATAAATTTGACTGTACATTCAGAGTCGCTAGTTTTTTTCTTGAGCTTATGTTGATGGTTGATTTCCTAAATATTTAAAAATCAAACATACATGGGCGTCATCAAAATAATTGATTAAAATTATGTTAGTCTAATTACTAGATATTCAGAAAATCAACTATAGACATAAAGATACCTAGTTTTTCAATCATAGCTTCAATATAATGATAATTACCAAATATTCAGCGAATCAACAATTGACATAAAAATATTTAGTTTCTCATCATAACTTTAATATAATTTACAGAAACCATCTTCATCTACTGATACCACCAAATATTCAGAAAATCAACCATCTACATAAAGATACCCAATTTCTCATCATGGCTTCAATTCTATGCGGAGAAGCTTCCTTCCAGAAGGGCTGCTCTCAGAGGGACAGCTATTCCTTGCACACCATCGCTAATAATCATTAATCGTCTGCTCTGCAGGGGAATCCCTTCTGTGAATTGAGAGCGAGGAGACCCCCTTGCTTCCCTTGCATTAAAATTTACTGTACTTGTTGTATCAGCAGCATTAACATTCACTCTACTTCCTGGATCACAGTCGCGGTTGTTGAGGTATTCTACAGCCAAGATCAATGCCATTGCACACACCAGTAATCCTTCACCAAATAAGTAGATACAACAGAGATGAAATCAGAGAAAAGAGAAGAAGAATAAAAACAGCTTAAAATTCCCTGAGATGTTATGGAGGTGAATGGTGGAAATCGCAAGAGTGAAATTGAATTTATAGGGGCAGCCATGGATGAGATAGGATGAAGGTTCCAACTTCCAACGCCGTGGTTTCGAAGAAACGTCACAGAAAGTCCCTCACGGTTCCAGTCCTGCACCTGTTTCCGCTCAAGTTCTCTGCACCACGCACAATGTTACTCTGCTCATTATTAAATCAAAATGTCCCCATATGACTTGCTTGCAAGGTTGAATGTTTATTTTCTTAGAGTGCAAGGAGGAGAAAATTCGCCTGGAGGTCAAAAAAAAATTATTTCAATTTTGTTGTTGTTGGTTTTTTTTTTTTCCAAAACAACAGAGTGTTTGAATTTTATATTTTTATAGTGGAATTTTAATTTTGACTGTGGAAATAGAGTCACTTTCATTAAAAATATTCAAAATTTTCAAATTTGATCACTCTAATTTAGATTTTTTAAAATTTCTATAAAAATTCCCAAAAATTATATTAACAAATTTAAGAATTTTTTAATGGCTAAAATAACCATTATTCTCTGATATCAACCTACTTATTTTTTCGGAATTTGATGACTAAATCTTCAAACTTAACAGCTGCAACCCAAATTTCTCAAAATTTCTACTAAATTTAATTAAAATCCCCAAAAAAAAATTACACTTCGAAACCCTAATAGCTAACATAACCCGTACTTTCTCGGTATCAAATGACTTACTTTCTGGGAATATGGTGCCTGAGAGATTGGTAAATTACAATTTACTGTCTTGAGGTGGGACCAGATTAAATCGCTAAGTTTCGGGACGGTGAAAGGGTTTTGAATTCTCTTCTTTTGCATTTGTCTGTTTTATTTTTTAGTATAAATAATAAAATAAAAATAAAAATAATTTAATTTAAGAATATAGTAAAGTTGGACCTAAAAAAATAAATTAGGGTAGGATAGGTTTGATTTTGTTTTTTTAAAGTTTTAGTTTTTGTTTGTTTTTTAATTTGATTTTTTTTTAACATAAATAATAAAAATAGTAATAATTTAATTTTGAGATTATAATGAAGTCAAATATCAATTTGGTGTATGACAATTTCTTGTTTATGATATTTTTGTAATTTTGATTATACTACTTTTTGTAAAGAAGTACATGTTTTTAACCATTAAATCTATATGTTAAATTTTCTGTATACCATTGTAACTGAAATAAATATGCTAATTTTTTTTAATATATTATTGTTGAATTCAATGCACTAACTCATTTTTAATGTATCATTGTTGAAATTAATGCACCAAATGAATTTACAATTTATTGTTAATGATAACAATGTACTTGCCATGGAATTATTTTGCATTATTGTTAAATAAATGCAATTTATCTATATACAAATCACACCCAAATTTGAAGGAAGCTATAATAAACTTAGCACTATCATAAACATCTTATATCTCGCTCATATAATAACAAATTAGAACATAGCACTTTCATAATTTGTGGTGAAAATAAGTGTTATTTCTTTCTCAGAAACCACTAATAACATGACACTTAACATTTAGATATTAAATAGGTTAACCAATCACTCCCTAGGATTATCGACTAATTAAAACTATATGAGCATTAAATATATATTTTTCCTAGATGGCTTTTAAGGATCAAGGTTGATTAACACACTTACGTCTTTCTTCGTATTTGTTTCTCATAAATGGAAGATGGATATGATCTAATAGAGAATGACATAGTGGAGTATATATAAAATCTCTTTGAGAAATGGTTTGAATTATATAATTTCCTCTTGCTACCTCCTGGGAGCTACCATATGTTTTCCATGACAAAATCATTGTAAGACCAATTAGATGCAAGTCCCAAACCTTTGTATGCCATGTGATGATTATTCAAATGGTATCCTAGGCCTATTATGGCTAGCCATTTCCAATCCCTTTAGTTTCTACTTTCAATTCCTTTCATCCTAGATAGGCCTTAAAGATCTTGAGATGGATCTTTTGGGACACATGGTTTAGCGAAGCCATTGGTTTTGTAGGGGTGATTGACTATGTAGGGCTTGTCCAACCCATGTCTTGAGCATAATTATGTCTTACTCAGATGGTCATGTGCCATAGAGTCTATAAGAATCTCCTTGGCCATGGTGCAATATAATTCAATTCTCCACATGGTAGTCTCATAATTCACATTTCTTCAGGCACTTAACAAATCCCAATGCACAGGGCTCTTAGGTTCACAATTAAACGAGGGCTCAAAATGATTAACACAATGCACACTTGGCAAGCCATGTTGATTTTTTGGTAAAAAGATATTTTCATGCAAATTCCAGTCTCAAAGGTGGACATGGACATAGTAATGTGTGACGAAAAGGTGGGAAATCACATTTATGTTGCATGTGAGATGTTTTAAATTGCATGTGTTGCATGGAGATTCCTAACATGGAAACCTCATAGATCCCAAAAGTAGAAAAACATTAGATTTTTAACATCCATGCGAGTGAAAAAGAGGACAATATCTAGCTCACGCGTGGGAAGTACAAAAGAGGCTCAATTGGTAATGCCCTTGGTCAAAATTGGTAATGCCTTTGGTCAAAATTGGTCAAGAAATAACTTGTTAGCATCTCCAAGGCATGGCCCACCTTTCTCAAGCAAAATTCCTCCCTCATCATGCAAGGTGTTCCATCCTCAAGCCAGTTAATGGACAAGTAACATGCATTCAAGCTCACACGCGCAAGTCAAAGAAGCGTCAAATTAGCCATTTGGAGCCTCCTGAGCTAGCTGTTGGATTACTATTCATTGGATCTAGCTTAGTCAAAGGTTAAAACAACCCACATGTGGGAATCCTAATCTAGAACATTGCTTCTCCAACTCAAGTAGAGCCTCTTTATGGGTTAGTTAATTATTTTAATGCAAAGAAATATTTTCTGTAGTGACTTGGTCGCTAGCCTATAGTCTCGAGTCTTGTGGATGACAAGACAAAAAATATTATTTTTGGGGAGGGACCTATTAGCCAATATCTAGCCATTACAACAAAAATTATACAAGGCTAGACCTTCTACCCAAATAAGTTGTTGTGAGATCACTATATTCCATCAAAATTGTTTCCCAATGTTGTTGGGTGTGCGTGTTATGTTCTTTTCATGAATAACCCCATGCTATTAGGTGGGAGGACTACCTATGGTTTTGTGCATGGGTTTTGCACATGGTTTTGGGCATGATGGTTTTCTGCCCATGGTATCTTGTAGATCTCGTCTAAGGAACTACAATTATGTTCTAAGGTTATGTTCTATTCTAGGGTTAATGCATTGGGGTTTATGAATGCTTCGACATGTATATATATGTATTGTAACATTGAAAGGATATAATGAAAAATCAATCTGGTAGTCCTGGTTTTGGGATCGAGGGGAAAATCTTAGTGTATTTGTTTTGTGTTTCTTGCCATTGTATATTTTCTGTTTTTAAATAATTCATTTGTAGGTAATTTCAATACAGGGTTAAAACCTACATTTGCTATCAGATTTGTTTCGGCTTCAAGGGGATTCCTTTGCTACCGAGGGGTTTTGCTCGGGCCTGTGATAGACCATGTTCAGTGGGAGATCTGCGGGATCGATTCTTGCGGTGAAAGAAGATAGTGGGAAGTGGAAAGATAGAGATGGAGAAATTTAATGGTCAGAGTTTTGAGTTGTGGAAACTAAAGATGGAAGATCTACTAGTGGATAAAGATCAGTGGATCGTGGTAGATTCAGGTATTAAACCAATGGCAACGTCAAGTGAAGACTGGGTGAAGTTGGATCGGAAAGAAAAGAGCACAATACAGTTGTGTACCTCAGATTCAGTATTTTTGAATGTACCAAAGGTGGCTATGATGAAGGCTTTGTGGGACAAGTTAGGGACTTTGTACCAATCTAAGTCTCTGGTGAATAAATTGTTCGTACAGAAAAATTTGTATAAGTTGAAGATGAAGGATGGAGACCCGATGACAGACCATCTGAACGCCTTCAATATTGTGGTAAGTCAGTTGTTATCTATTGATATTAAAATTTCAGATGAAGATAAGTGCATCAGTTTGTTGTGTTCTCTACCAGATTCGTGGGATAGTCTGGTTGTTGCAATAGGTAGCAACACAACTACCTTGAAGTTTGATGAGCTAGTCTCATCCTTGCTATCGGAATAGATGAGACAAAAAAATATGGAGCGAAAGAAAGGAGATTCCTTATCTGTATGAGGACGGTCCCATAACATAAATAAAAATAAGTCCTCGAGTAGGAGATCTAAATCTCCAGGAAAAACTGTAAAGGTGTGCTCGAAATGTAGAAAGGAAGGGCACTTCAAAAAGGGTTGTAGATCTAAAGCTCCTCAGAAAGGAAAGGGATATGATGATGTTATTTTTGCAGAGGCGAAATCCACCTCAGATGAAGGTGGGGATGTGTACTTGGATTCTTCTTCAAATACACATGTAGATCATAAAACATGGTTGATTGACTTAGGTACATCCTTTCAATTCACTTCCCATAGGGATTGGTTATGCGAGTATGAGAAATATGATGGTGGTGATGTCTTCTTAGGGGATGATAGGAAGGTTAGAATCATTGGACATAGAAAATTCAAGCTGAAGTTGCAAGGTGGGAGGATTAGAACACTTCAGGGTGTTCTGCATATTCCTGCATTAGCCAGAAATCTAATTTATGTAAGCAAGATGGATGATAAAAGTGTAAAAACAATGTTCGAGAAAGATACCTACAAGATGGTTCGGGGAGCACTGGTTTTGATGCGGGGAGTTTGGGTTGGAACTCTATACAAGCTTATGGGTAGTATTGTTATTGATGGGTGCAACAGTTATATGATTCCTAAAAGTGGAGGAGAAAATATAGTGGTATCTGGAGAAAAGGCCATGCTATGGCATCAAAGGCTTGGACATATTGGAGAGAAGGGCCTTCGAATACTTCATGGTAATGGTATGGTAGAAGGTATGTCTAATTGCTCTTTGGATTTCGATTTCTGTGAACATTGTGTATATGGGAAGCAGAATCAGGTGAGTTTCCCCTCTGGTGCTAAGAGGGCGAAAGGGATATTAGAGCTTGTGCACAGTGATGTGTTTGGACCTATGTCGGTTCCATCACTGGGTAAATCTGTGTACTATGTATCATTTATAGATGACTTCTCAAGAAATACATTGATATATTTCCTTAAGAATAAATATGAATTTTTTGACAGGTTTAAAGAATTTAAGGCTCTAGTGGGAAACCATACAGATAAAAAGATAAAGGTGTTGAGGATTGATAATGGTGGATTGTTCTACGAGAAGGAATTTGAAGAGTTCTGTAAGAAGTGTGGTATAACACAATAGAAGACTACTCCATACACACCTCAACAAAATGGAGTTGTAGAAAGAATGAATAGGATGTTGATGGAAAAAGAAAGAAGCATGCTCAGTGGTGTCGGGCTAGGACAAGAATTTTGGGCATAGGCAGTGGAGACTGCATGTTACCTGGTCAACATATCACCTTCATCAATGTTAGAAGATAAGACTCCACATGAGGTATGGATTGGTAAGAAACCCTCTCTTTCACATCTAAGGGTATCTGGTTGTGATGCATTTGTACATGTTCCAAAGGAAAAAAGAACCAAGTTGGATAGCAAATCTGAAAGGTGCATCTTTATTGGGTATAAGGATGGTTTAAAATGTTATAAGCTTTGGAACCCAGAAACATGGAAGGTTGTGTACAACTGATATGTGGTGTTTGGAGAGATGAAAGATGTTATTAAACATGAAGTTATACCAAAGGAACCTAAGAAGATAGAGTTTGATCTAAAAGAGGAAAAATCATACTCTACAGAAGAAGAGGAATTAGAAGATGAAGAGCCACAAACTCTAGCTGTGAGAAGAAGCAACTAGAAAGGTATAGTCCATTTTATTTCTGTTCAAATTTTATCTATTGTTGATGATGATCCCAGAACTGTTAGGGAGGTAGTAGATTCAGAGGATGGAAAACTCTGGAAAGAGGCCATGGTTGATGAAATGACATCTTTGGACAAAAATGAGGTTTGGGATCTGGTGGAGTTGTCGGATGGAAGGAAACCCATTGGAAGCAAATGGGTGTTTAAGAAGAAGATGAATGCAAAAGACAAGGTGGAGAAATACAAAGTTCGGTTGGCAGTGAAAGGTTATTCCCAGGTGTTGGGAATTGATTTTGGTGATATTTTTTCTCTTGTTTCTAAGGCAACTTCTATTAGATTACTTTTATTTGTTGTTGCTGCTTTTAATTTTGAGGTAGAACATATGGATGTGAAGACAACATTTCTTCATGGGGATCTAGAAGAAAAGAACTACATGGAACAACCTGAAGGCTTTGCAGTGAAGGGAAAGAAATAATGGGTATGCAGGTTAAAAAAGTGTTTGTATGGGTTAAAACAGTCACCAAGGATGTGGTATCAGAAATTTGATACATTTATACGGGGACTTGGCTTCACCAGAAGCAAAGTAGATTACTGTATGTATTTAAAATTGGTTGGTGATTGTGTTATTTATTTGGTCTTATATGTGGATGATATTTTTATGATTGGAAATGACAAAGAAATTATCTAGGAATTGAAGACCCAATTGTCCTCCAAATTTGACATGAAAGATATTGGTGCTGCAAACTATATTTTTAGCATGGAAATTAAATGAGATCGGGTAAAGAGGAAGCTCTAGTTAAACCAGAGGAATTATGCTGATAAAATACTACAAAGGTTTAATATGCAGGATGGTAAACCAGTGAAGGTTCCTATTCCTGTAGGTGTAAAGTTATCTGCTGAACAATGTCCCAAGATACAAGAAGAGGAAGAGGACATGTCCCGTGTTGCACACGCAAGTGCAACTGGTAGGTTGGTGTATGCAATGGTCTGTACTAGACTAGCCATTGCAAATGTAGTGGGAGTATTGAGCAGGTTTGTGTTAAAACCAGGGAAGGAGCAATGGACAAGAATGAAGCGGGTTTTCAGGTATTTGCGTAGCACTAGTGATTATGGTCTGTGACCAAGGAAGACCAGGATTGGATAGAGTTTTGGACATCCATGGCTTTGTTGATGCAGACTAGGCTGGAGATCTAGATTAGAGAAGATCTACAATTGGTTAGGTATTTAACCTATTTGGAGGTGCATTCAGTTGGATGAGCAAGCGACATTCTGTAGTGGCACTTTCAACTATAGAGGCAGAATACATGGTAGCCACTCATGCAAGCAAGGAAGAAATTTGGTTGTCTGTCCTTCTTTATTGTGTCAATAATTGAAGCATTGATCTTACTAAAATTCCTTATGAATTTCCTGTAAAAACTAGCAAGGCCGTGAAAACTTCTTAACTCAAAGACACCTTTTGGTGAAGGCCACTCCATGATAGCCTTGATCTTCTCTAGATCCATCTTTAACCCCTTATCAAAAACAACAAAGCCCAAGTATACCAATTCTTCTTTCATGAATGAACATTTCTTTAAATTTATCAGTAACTTTTCTTGTTGTAGCTTCTGTAAGACATAATTCAGATGTCTCATATGCTCCTCCTTAGATATGTTGTAAACTAATATATTTTCCAGATAGACTATTACAAATTTACCAATAAATTCTCTCAAAACTTCATTCATGAGCCTCATAAATGTACTAGGGGCATTAGAAAATAAAAAAGGCATTACCATCCATTCATAAAATCCTTCATTGGTCTTAAAAGCAGTTTTCCACTCATCTCCCTCTCTAATTCTGATTTGATGATAGCCACTTTTTGAATCTAAATTTGTAAAATATCTAGCTCCACTCAAACAATCCATCAAATCTTCGATTCTAGCTAAAGGAAATCTATACCTAATTGTTATCTTATTGATTTCTCTTGAATCAATGCACATTCTCCAGCTTCCATCCTTCTTTGGACTTAACACTGTTGGCACTACACAAGGACTCAAACTCTGTCTAATCAGTTCCTTGTCTAACAATTCCTGAACCTGTTTCCTGATCTCTTCATTCTCCGTGGGAGTCATCCTGTAAGCTGCTTTATTAGGTAGATTTGCTCCTGGAATCAAATCTATGTGATGACTGGTTTTTCTAATGGGTGGTAACTCATCAGGCAAATCATCTACAATGATATCACAATAACTGTCCAGCATCTCTTGAATTTCAATTGGTAAATCAAAAACTTTTGTGGAAGTAATTAATACCTTGGCTTTGCAAACCAATGCAAAACTTACCTTATCTTATTCCATCTGTTGCAAGTACTCCTTTCCACTCAGCAAAAGGGTCTTTGGATCAGGTTTTTTTGATGTATCCTCTTCTTCCATTGGCAGCAATGTACCATTTTTGTTAAATTTGTATGTGTTCTTCTTTCCATAATGCATAGCTCCTATGTCATACTGCCAAGGTATACCCAAAAATATGTGACACACATCCATAGGCATCACATCACATAGAATTTTGTCTCTGTATTTACCCAACTACAACTCCACTTCACATTGCTCATTCACTACCAACTAATATCCCTTTTGAAGCCATGACACCTTGTAAGGTGTTGAATGTTTCTTTGTTTTCAACTTCAACTTCTCCACCACTTCTGTGGAGACCAAATTATTTGTACTATCACGGTCTATTATAATCTGACAACACTTCCCTTGAACCTTACACATAGTCCCGAACAAGGTTTTTCTCTGTGTTGGTTCAACAATTTTCTTAGCTGGTTTTAACAAAAAAAATTTGACTACCAAAGATTCCCATTTCTCTAGTAAATTCTCTTCTTCTATTACCTTTGTTGCTTCCTCTTTAGCTTTTGAAACAATTGCATTCCTCTGATTCATTCCTATATTTTTTGGGCACTCATAAGCTCTGTGTCCCATCTTGTTACATTTGTAACATCTGATTTCTCTTCCTCTACCTCTACCTCCTCTTCCTCTGGAAAAACTCCCTCTGCCATTTGCATCACCTCCTGTGGGTGCATGTTGACTTGAGTTGTTGCTATCTCCATCTCTAGGTGTTGTAGATCTTCCTCTACCACCTTGACTTCCCCTTCCTCGGAAAGTACCCCTATTTCTAGCATACTACTTCCTCATGAGTTTTTCTTCAGCCTTCAATACCATCTGATAAGCCTCTTCTACTGTTTTAGGAGACAATACACTTATTTAATCTTGAATTTCCATTCTAAGACCATTCACATATCTTGCAACCTTCTCATCTATATCTTGGATTTGTCCTACTCTTATACTCACTTTGTAGAATTCCTCTGTGTATTCCTTTACTGTCATAGACCTCTGTCTAAGATTTTGCATCTATCTAAATAATGTTTACTGATAATCACTTGGCAAAAACTTACTTTTTAGTTTTTCAACCATCCTGTTCCAATTCTTAATTGCTTGTTTGCCAAGTCTTCTTCTTTCTGCCTGCACTCCATCCCACCAAAGTGTTGCATGTCCTTTCTTTTTTGTGACAACAAACTTCACCTTCTTTCCTTTTTCTATTTCTTCATAATAGAATAATTTCTCCATGTCATTTATCTAGTCTATCAATTCCTCAGGGCTCAAGCTTCTTGTGTAGATTGAAACTTCAAGTCTAGGCTTGGATGTGGATCTCAATACTGACTTAATGAATCTCATTTCAGGAGTTACATCTGCAGGTTCCTCATCTTCTGTAGCTCCAACTTTAGGTTCACTGACATCTCCAGCATCTGCATCTCTTCCCATTTCCATTGCCTCCAATCTAGCTTGCATCTGTTGCATAGCTTCCAACACTTCAGCATTTACAATTGGTCTTCCTCTTCTTCGACCACCACCTCTTCTCCAACTCTGAAAGCCATGTTGGATTTCTTTTTCTGATCTTTGAGATCCTGTTCAATGTCAGTAGGCTGCTCTGATACTAGAAATGGTGGTCTGGGTGCAGGCGTAATGGATAATTGTTCAAATCCAAAAATGATTTCTACAAGTTTAGGTGGAACTTCTTCTTGGATTTCCTTTGGAGTATCAGTCATCTACCTCCAAACTTGGTTATTCTGCTAAATTAGCAGAACTGCTTAATTTAGCCGCAATATGACAACCTTTCAGTTGCTACGGAATCAAAAGGAATTCAAACTTTTGGTTAATTCCTTATCGCGTCCACTTTTTCCCCAAACATTATCGAGCTAACTCTCCGTCGTTGATCTTACCTTTCAATTTGACGGTTGTTGGTTCACCCGATCAACAAAACTAATCGGCGATCCTCCACTGTTAATCAAAGCACACTTGATCCAATGGTTAACAACGATATCAGACAGAGATCTTGCGCAATGTTTATCCACTTGATAAAGTGGTTTTCTCTCTCCACCCGAGTGCTACGTGTTGGTCGATTAATGGAATCACTTAGAATTTCAAAAGATAGCTTACCACTTTTTCTCCACCCGATAAACAACTACACTGGTAAAATCGCTTTTCTTCCATGACTAATGCACGAGCTTATTGACGTGTGATGACTTTTAGATCTATTTGATCTGTAGATCGGACAGTTCTAGACTCCTTTGGGTTAACATGGTTTTGTCAGGTTTTCGTTTCTCTATTCTGCCAAACTTAACACTTCCGCTACATTTAACTTGTCTCAAACCATATTCTCCAATGTTTTTAGAACATAACCAAATTATTTCAAAACGTGGAAAAATGCAAGATTGGCGATATAATACAGATTTTACACACTCTAATTCAAAAGTCAAATAGGAAATCAACAAAACTCAGAGATATTTTGAAGGAATAACATGCCTTCGGGATTTACCAATTATACACAAATGCACAGAGATACAGTTTCCTTTAACTTAATCTTATACGGCCTAATCAAGCCAAATCAGTCAAAATCCCTTTACAATCATTCAGAACTTACATAAATACCATTTCATTCTAACAATCAGATCTTAATCAATGGATCAAATATGCCTATTCTTAGACAATATCTAATCTAGTTGATATTCTCCTTAAGAATCTCAATTGAAATCTAAACAGATTGACTTAATTATAAAATCACTCAATCCCTAAATCCTAGCTCAAATCCTATCTAGAAAACCTTGTAAATTGATAGCTAAAGGATCCCACTCTTTTGCTTGTAAACTTTTTTTGTATTTTTGGAATAAATTCGAAGCCTTTTGTCTTCAAGCCTCATGCTCCTACATCAACTCCCAATCCAATCTGGCTACCCAATTAGGAAAAGAAAGGATGTTTTTAATTAATGGACAACTTTTCAACCAATCAATTCGCTAATTTTGAGGTTCTCAATCCTTTTGCATATAGAAAATCTCTATATGGATGGGTGTTTGGGGTAGTTTTGAAATTGTAACTCATGAACATCAAGTTACTACAACTCCTTGGCACTAGAAGAATTATCTACTCATGTAACCCATCTATGTGCATTTTTCACAATCTTTTATATAAATAAAATTCATCATTTTTTGTAAAAAACACATTTCTATTTGTGTGCGCGTATATGTGTGTGTGTAGAAATTAGGGCCCTTTTTGTGATCTAGAAGATGGATGTGGGTATGTAGCTATGTAAGGTCTGTGGTTTCATAGGGTTTCCTGGAGGTTGCAACTAGGGTTTTCTATCTTACCATTTGATTTCAGAGTATAATATTCAAGATGACGGGCCACTGACCGTAGGCAGGGAAAGAGCCGTCGTTTGCAGGTTGGAAAACCTAGGCAATTGATGGAAAATTAGAGGCGGGAAGCAGACAAAAGGATGAGGTTGTTGATTATGAGGATCAATCCAGTGATTTCCATTCTATTTGGTCGAAAATGCCATATCAGTGGGCTCACAGGGGCTTCACTCAATGAACCTCTGCCATAGAGCGTGTGTTCGTGGTATACTAAACAATACCCTTAATTTGACTACATATTTGAAAATATCTCTAAAAATCACATTATTTAACCCCCTACCAATATGAGCCCAATACATCTTCCCAATTTAACAAACCCCTGCTTTCACTAGATATTGTAGGTATCCTTTTTTCATTAATATTTTTTATACCCCTTTATATTTTTTTTTATTAAATTTGAGCTCAATTTTTTATACCTGCGAATATAAAAACCCTTTACCCCCTATTATATGTTCAATATATTATGTCATTTTTTCCTCAATATATATCCCCCAATATGAATGCACATGGTATGGTGTTGCTCCTCTTGTGAGTGGGCTAAGGTGGAGGACTAGGCAACAACCGGCTCTATGGATAGGGGAGACATACCTATTATTCAACCTCAAGAGATGGTCGTGTCAGAAGGATGTGTGGATAAATATTAAGGGAGCCCTCCTCAGTAGGGTTGGTATTTGTCCTCGGTAAATGGGTATCCAAATTAGTCGGGGAATGAAACCCTAGCTCAATTTCAAGGTGAAGATTCGAACACACAAACCTTTAGAAACCCTACTGGTGTAATACAAGGACGTGCGATGCTACAGGTAGAGGCATAAGCAGGGTGGGGAGTTATCAAATTTTTAGAGGTGTAAAGGTTTCTCTCTGGGTTATTTAGTGAAGGTTTTGACACAGGTCTCGAGAACATTCTAAACCCTGTATCGCTTAACAACCCCTCCCAAGGGTTAGTGGAGGACCTTATAAGGGGAATTATCAATAGTCCTTTGGTTTCAGCTATGGAAAGGATTGAGCCTAAAGGGAATGAAAATGGTAAATCATTGTTGGTAGAAACACTAGGGGTTCAAGAGGGCTCGGTGGACCAACATCGTCTTGGTAAAAAGAAAAAAATTAGAAAATTCCCTAAACTTACAAATGAAGACCAAAATCTAGTAGTGGGGGAGGATTGATGGGGGAAGTGATGGAAATGGTAGAGAAAGCACTGGTAGGGCAGGCAATGGACAAAACCTTTTCGGTGGAACTTCTGCACAACTGGGTTGAGAAGGAATGAAATCATTTGCTACAGGATTTTCGCAAGGTCAGTACCCTAACACAAGGTTGGTTCATGCTTATTAGGCTCTCAGAAAGACATGGAGCGTAGACTCCACGCCGATATTGTTGAAGCAATGGAATCCACTATTTGATGCACATCATGAAAGGATGGAGGTTGCTTCTATTTGGATTAGGCTCCCAAGATTGTCGTTGCAGCTCTCGTCTAAGGATGCTTTCAAAGTTATTTGGAATAATTTGGGATCCTTCTTGGAGGCCAACATGTTGTTTAAGACCAGCATAAAGATGGCAATATTGAGGGTTTTGGTAAACTTGGACCCTTGTGATGGATTGTTTCTGGAATTAAACATTTTCTATAGAGGTTATGAGCACAAACAACAAGTGGACTATGAAACCCTAGCTCAGTTTCAAGGTGAAGATTTGAATGCACAAACCTTTGGGAACCCTGCTGGTGCAATACAAGGACGTGAGCTGCTACAGGAAAAGGTTGAAGCAGAGTGGGGATATATCAATTTATTAGAGGCAAAAGGGTTTCTCTCTAGGTTACTTAGTGAAGGTTTCAACACAAGTCTTGAGAACATTTTGAACCCTATATGCTTAACAACCCGTCCTAAGGGTCAGGGGAGGACCTTATAAGGGTAATTATCAATAGTCTTCTAGTTTCGATTGTGGAAAGGTGTGGGCCATGAGGGAACAAAAATGGTAAATCTTTGTCGAAAGAAACCTTAGGGCTTTAGGAGGGCTCACTTGAGCAAAATCTTCTTGGTTAAAAGAGAAAAAATGGAAAATGCCCTAAACTTAAAAATTAAGACCTTAATTTGGTAGTGGGATAGAATATTAAGCTAGGGGAAATGATGGAAATGGTGGAGAAAGTATTGGTAGGGTGGGTGAGGGATAGAGACTTTTCGATGGAACTTCTATGTAACTGGGTTGAGAAGGAATGGGGGCAAGTAATACAGGAGTTTCCCAATATCAATACCCTAATTCGAGGTTGGTTTATGCTTAAGTTTAGTTTTGTGGAATCAACTAGATGGGCCTTAGGAAAGACATGGAGTGTAGACTCAACGACGATATTGCTGAAGTGATGGAATCCATTGTTTGATGCATGTCCTGAAAAGCTGGAGGCCACTCCTACTTGGGTTAGGTTTTTAGGATTGTTATCACAACTCTCGTCTAAGGATATTTTCAAATTTATTGGGAATAACAAGATCCTTTTTGGAAGCCAACATGTTGTTTGAGACATATGGAAAGATGACAATAGTGGGGATTTGGGTAAACGTGGATCCTTGTGATGGATTGTTTGAGGAATTAAACATTTGTTACAAGGGTTATGAGCACAAAAAACAAGTGGACTATGAAGGAATTCCTTTAAGATGCGATAGGTGTTACAAATATGGACACTTCTTGGAGAATTGCCCTCTTCCTTTTGTGGGAAAGAAGGAGAGATGGTTATCATCTTTTGGAGGTTTTGGTTAGGATAAAATGATGGTAAATGGTTGAAAATATGAGGAGATTAATGCACAGTGACAAGAAAAGAGCTCTCCGACCCCTATGTAGATGAATGAGAATGGTGATATAGTGATGAAGGTGCCAATCAAACACAAGATGCAAGATGCTCATGATGATCCTCCCTCCACATCGAGTCCTCTATCTATAGGGAAAGAAAATAAGTGGCTTACACCCTTTATAAAGTAGGAATTCAACAAGCTATGGTACATGGAAGATCACATAATGGATAGGGGAAACATCTTATGAATAATTATGTAGGCCCTTTATAGAGGGTTTGCAACAAGAGCATCCATGATCTGAATCTACACTTTATTTGTTTTTTGTTTTTGTCAATATATGGATATTATGTTGGACTGTGTATATTATCATCTTTATGTAATCTTTATAACAACTATGTAGAAAACTAGACAAACATGTAAATCATGTTTGTTTTTTGGTTTTCCAACACTATGAGGGGATCTTGATGATCTCTTATGCATGTACAAGGGTGGTTTACAGGATGCTGATATTTCTATGCTTTTTGGGGGGACCTATATGACTTTTTGAATGCATAGTGGTGCATCTGCAGAATGTATTTTCCATTTTATGTAACAAAAATTAGGATTTTTTTCTAAGAAAAAAATTAATATTTTTTATTATAATAATATTATTATGTTAATTAATATTAAAATTTAATTTAATAAATTTTTTGAGACAATGATACATAATTTTTAAAAATCAAGATTCAAGAATGACGTTGGGGAAATACTCCATGGACAAAATGAGATAAAAGAGAGATGGTTCCATTCCTCCCTCAGAGCTAGAGACGCTTCTTTCTCACATAAATATATGGACTTCGTTTCCCTATACCGAGAGATTTTCTCCATGTTGGAACGCCCAATTGACAAAGATGAAATTCTTTTGACCATTAAAGAGAAGGCTGGACCATTGAACTATTTCTCCATTTTCAAGAAATTATGATAGATGAAATCACAAACTTAGTGGAGGAGTCTAGAAGAATTCGCAGGGTCTCTAGGGTTGTGAATGCAACTTTTATTGCCTTGTTCCCAAAGTCACTATTTCTCCATTTTCAAGAAATTATGATAGATGAAATCACAAACTTAGTGGAGGAGTCTAGAAGAATTCGCAGGGTCTCTAGGGTTGTGAATGCAACTTTTATTGCCTTGTTCCCAAAGTCCATGGATCCGACCTCCTTCTAGGATTTTCATTTGATTTCTCTCTCCAACACGATATATATACTTATTTCCAAAACAATTGTCATCCAAATCAATCCAATTATTTCGAAATTCATCTCTCCGAAATAGTTTGGCTTCCTTGACAAGTATTCACGATGCAACAGGCAATGCTCAAGAGTGCATTCATTCCATCAAAACTTGAGATCTTGATGCTTTTCTTATGAAGATCGACCTATCTAAAGCATTAGACTGTGTCAATTGGGAAATCTTATGGATGATTCGGACAAAGATTGGCATTGGCCCAAACATGTCAAATGGGATAAAGCTCTCTATCTTTTCGACCAAATTTTCCATCCTAATCCATGGTAGTCCCATTGATTTCTTTTCTGCATCGAGAGGCCATTGACAAAGTTGTGCCCTATCTCCTCTTCTCTTCTTTTCTTGGCCACTGGAAAATAGAACATTAGTGAGTGGATGGTGTTGCACAACATTCTCCTTAATTTTGGACAGGTATCGAGACTACTCATAAACAAAGATAAACTTGTTTTGATATCACTGGATCACGAGGGGTAAAGAATGCAAGAAATTGCAGCAATGTTTGGAGTTTATTCCATTCCATTGGATGGGTGTTTCATTTATCTGGGTTTTGCCTTAAAACCGCTAGGATATTGGAAGAAGTGGACTTGGCTGATTGACAAACTGGAGAAGCGACTCTTCTCTTGGCCCACAAATGGCTATCTTTAGGTGGAAGGCTCATCCTCATCAAATCAGTGTTACAGAGTACATCAATCTATTGGATGCATCTTTATAAAATCCACGAGGGCATCATCCATAAGATTAATACCATTTTTTTCCCATGTCCCTCTCCCTCTTCTTTTGATCTTTGGACCTCCTTTTCAATTGGCTTCTTCAATGGAGCCAATTCCTCCGGGTTATGTGGCTGTGGTATGATCATTTACCTGGGCTCTGTTCATCACTTCAGATTCTTTTGGTTAGGTGGAAAGGGTTCGAGTACCAAGGCTGAGCTTCTGGCATTATGGGGCACTCTCTTCTGTGCTGCATGGATTGAATTTACAAACATTGTATTTTTGAAGACTCTAAAATTATTATTGATTGAGTCAAAAATGGATGTAATCAGACTCCGACTCTTCTCACTTGGCAACAAAGAATCATAGATTTGACACAATCATAATCTTCAGACTCCGACTCTTCTCACTTGCCAACAAAGAATCATAGATTTGACACAATCATTTCAGCGGATCTCCTACACCCACATCTATCGTGAACAAAACAAGGAAGTTGATATTTTGTCTAAACACAGATGTTCTACTTCCCCGGGTTCGATCCACTTCCAGGAATTCACCTCAGATTCCCTTCTTCGCTCGGGGGTCAGATCGCCGTATAATTTTTCTTCTGCTCCATTTTCAAGCTGGGTCTCAATTCTCTAGCTCTCCGCGTTTTTTATTTGATGGGGCTGTCCCTTTCTGCTGTTCCCTGCCTCATGTTTCCTGCCGGCTTTGTTCCTTCATGTTCGGATTTTGGATGTGTAGTTGATTTTTCATTGACACAATAGCTCTGCTACTTTGGATCTATTATTAGTCTCTGTTTTACTTTCTGCTATAAGCAACGGTTTTTGGGATTTTTTGTCAAGATTTTTCTGATGTAATGCTCGTCCATCTTTCTGCTCTCTGTAAGGAAATGGGGATTTTAAATTCTCGCTCTGCAACTATCCTCTGTTTTATTAATATAAGATGGCGAATGGGGATTTTAAATTCTCGCTCTGTAACTATCCTCTGTTTTATTAATATAAGATGGCGTGTTTTTTCCTCGGCGTGTTCTTTCCTCTGAAAAAAAAATATTTGTTTAACTTGTTCTGACCTGAATTTAATAGTTATTATCCTGTGCAAAATATAAGATGGCGTGTTTTTTCCTCTGGAAAAAAAAATATTTGCTTGACTTGTTCTGACCTGAATTTAATAGTTATTATCCCGTGCAAAATCATCACCAGGCAAAAATAAAATTGGGTTTTTCCATAATGCGGACAAGGAGCTTTAAACTCAAAATTAAACTTCCAGATACTTTTACAAAATTAAAAAATGTCAAAAACATTCTGTTACCCTTGCAATTCAATAGGTAAGAAACTCATGCCATTTTTCATGAATATACGAAAGATTTAGCTGTATTGATTGCAATCAAATACACCAGATAATCAGACAATCTGATCTGTCAAGGGAATTCATAAATATCCACAACTGTATTAAAATACAGAAGAACTGTACAAAACTGAATAAAGGTCTGGTATATTTCTATGTTTGCAAGCAGTCCTGATAAAAATTAATTACCAATAAAAACAAATTGGCTGTACAGCAATTCTTATGGGTTCCTTCAATCGATTGATTGAACCCTTAACTCAAATTTGTACATGTTAGGGTCAAGTTCAAACCCTATTGAATCCATCTGGAAAAGATTTCTAGACGAATACTACGAAGACACGCCTCCTTCGAGGAGCAATGTGCTCAGAGGAACAGCTACTGCTTGCATTTGATCACTCATTGGACATGTGATCTGCATAAGGAGGCGGCCTTGAGAAAGTCCTTCTGTATATCGAGAGCGTGAAGATCCCTTTCCTTCTTTTGCACTGTCAGAGTCGCGATTCCTGAGGTACTGTTCTGCCAAGACCAATGCAATATCCGCCATTACAGAGATATTGTTATTCCTCTACTGTAACAAAATAACCAGACACAACACAGATAGATTCAGAGAGAAGAGCAGAAGAAAATCGCCCAATTTTTTGCTGAAATTTGGCGGAGTTAAATGCTCGCAATGGCAAAGATCGAACTGAATTTATAAGGCTGTGGATAAGATAAGATGAAAGTTCCTAATTCCGACGCCATGGTTTCCCAGAAGCTTCATAGAAAATGGCTCGCCATTACAGTTCTGCAATTGTTTGAAGAGAGGGTATGTGCGCCGCGTAACTTATTTAATGAGAATTTTCACCGACCAAGAAACGGTCATACTTTTTGGAAAACGTGACTTTTCGTTTTAGCCGCCGCACTCTTCCATGTGCGCACTTCGTTTCACTCAATCCATTGTTTTGGGAGGAAGTTAAATTAATGGGGAAGTTTAAACTTTTTCAAAAAGGATGAATATTTATATTTTTTAATTTGTTTTTAATTAATTCTTTGTGTTGTTGAATTTTGATGTATATTAAGGAGAAGATTTTCCACCTTATTTAAAAATGAAAATTGTAATTTTAAATTATAAATTTTTATAATTCGAATGATTTTATTTTCTCAATATTTACAGTTTTTTAAAACACTAAATCTATTTTTATATTTAAAAAATTTATATTTAAAAATATAATCTAAATCTAAATCTGTTTTTGTATTTAAAAGATTTATATTTAATAATATAATTTAAATCATAAAATATTATGATATAATTGAAAATGGTGTTTTCAAAATTTTACACAAATTTAAAAATAAAATCATCTAGATTATGCTATTGAATGTTATTTTTAATTTATATTATTATTACAAAAATAATTTATATTATATTAATATAATATAAAAATGTGTGCAACTTTAGTTAGCTTAGGGTTGTTTATATAGCAATTATACTAACCAATTATTAGTAGAGTCAATCAAAATGTATGTTGTAGTCTATTTGTTATATGTTTTGAATATTTTTCAATGTATGTTGTAGTCTATCTGTTATATGTTTTGAAGATTTTTCAAGCATATTTTCTGATTGAGTTTGTCCATAATTCAATAGGGTTTGTTGGAATCACAAATTTGAGTGGTGAACTCTCCATAATCCAAGTGTCTGAGGGGTTTCTCAAGGTGATGAATCCTTACATGTAGTAAAAAATGCATTTTAAACAATAATAAATCATGATTCGATCAAAAATAACATTCTAACCAAGAACTCCAAAATATAGAATAGTTAGACAATGTTGAAATTTATTAGCATTTACATATGGTAGTCCAAAGTAGTTCTAACTATACCATATGAAAACCTAAAATAACAATTAAACTTGTATCCAAAAAGTTACCAAGGAGCATGGCTAAAGAGACAAAAATAAAAAAACAAGCTTAGAGACATGATTCTAAAGGGCATATGAAAAGTACCTAATTAGGGAGAGGTAATGTATTCCTTTCCTTTGTTAAGTTGTTACTTCATAGGTTTATCTTTGATGATAATTGGATTGGAGCTTGTGCCTTTGGTCATGAAAGTGTTATGGAGCTCCACTATCTTCTCTTTGTTAGAGCCTTCACCATATATACCTTGAAGTTGAGGCCAAAAGCTATTTGGTAGAGGATAGTGAATTTCACTTCCAATTTGTGGAGCCTATTAATGGATTCAATAGAGTTATGGACTTTCTAGTTTTCAAGGGAAATGGCTATGAACATTTTGGCACTACATGCTAACACCAATATGCTAAGCTGAGGTGTGTTAATTCCACTACTTCATTAAGTTTCCTAGAGCTTTGCCTTCTTGTTGAGTCTATGGGGAAATGGTTTGCTAAAAATGTGTTTGAGCTTGTTTGGTAGCCCTCTTGGTACCCATGCCAAAGGCATGCCTTCGAGAATGCACTCACCTTATGTTCTTTTGGCTTGTACCCATTTTGTTGGATTCAAAATCCTCCAACTTAACCATGATTGATGCTCAATTAGGCTATGAACAAGCCAAACACAACTTTAGTAAAGAATCCTATAGAAGTCGATCCCACCCCAAAAAAGCCACAACTTCATGAAAACAAGAGCACGAATTTGGTGCCAGAAAGGGATAATAGCCAGATACCAACATCCAACTAAAAGAACAAAACTAACATAACCAACCCAATGATAATCGTAATTGTCTAACCAGAAGGGAGACTAATGGAGTGAGCCACTAGATGACCACCAACTAGTAAGGACAAAAACAAGGAAACCCATAGGGTGAAAAACACTGACCAACTATAAATAGACTGGAGGGATGAAACCAACCTGGAGCCTACAACTACTTAGTGTATTTTTGGCTTAAAAACATCTGCCCACTCATCTACATTTTTGCCACAATACAAGCCATAATTCCTGAATGTGTTTAGGAGCTAGTGCATACTAGAAAATCATGGTTAATATTTGTTGGCTTTCTATCATAATCTGCTCCCAAATCCTCATTGAGCACACACCTGTAGCCGCTCTCACATCCTTGATCATGAGCTCAAATGCCTATTATTAGGGACCAATGCATATGTCAAAACAACCTACATTATGAAATAACCTTTGCTTGCCATGTAGTTGGCTTGATTTTTAAAACCTTCGTTGTTACCTAATCTACAAGAGTTTTATTTTTATTATAGTTTGATATTTTTTTATTTTTATTTTTTATTTTAGATTTTTTTTTCCAAAGAAAAAAGTGAAATTCCACTAATATTATAAAAACGAAATTACATTTTTCATATACACTTTTCATTATGTATTTCTGTCATCTTTTCCAGTGATCAAGAAGAGACTATGAAGTTCATTCCATCTACATCAAAGCTATAAATATATTCACATCCTTAGCTATGACATCATGTATCACCATACATAACCATGGTCAAAAAACAAAAAACAGCTTAATTGTTTCACATATTGTTTATGTAATAAGTTGAAACTTATATAGAAAAGCATACCAATGTTCACATAATCTGCCATTATCATACACAAAAAGTTGATTTGTGCCAAAAAAACATGTAAACGATCATCACCACCATAAAAGAAGTTGTCCAGTACCTGTTGAATATATAAGAGATCATAATATAAGTATCATAAAGTTTTGAGTGCCCAGGACTATACTGGACCATGGATGACCTATGGATTTTCATCGAAAGGCTTGTGATAATATGCAAAATGTTCAGAACCTTGCATCTTTGTCACATGCCATAGTCCCTTGTCCATAAGAAGACCTTCCTTAGAAATATAGTATGCTTTTCTATTCCTTTCCCTGAAGATGTGCTTGCAAGAGAATTGAGTGAAATTTAGACACAGCATATAAATATTGTCCATAATATTCCCCCAAAAAATATTTTTGCATCTTTGAGTTCCGTTGACCCAGTTGATCACCAATAATGAACCCCCAAAGATTTGAATTTTTTCACACCCTTTATCAATAGCAAAAGCCAATAACAATCTACATGCTAACGATTCTACCTAGTTTTTTGATCCACTCCCTATACCCATTTTGACTTGATACAAATGATGCTCAAATATGTAAAGAACAAAACCTCCTCCTACCAAATTTCCGTTTTCCTAGGTTGCCCCATCGAAGTATCCCCATGGGATTGATTTGTCCAGATTCTCTTCTCTTATGATTCTAGGAGGAGGAGCTTCTTTGATTTGAGGGAAATGGTTGAGGATAGCCACACTTTTCGTTACTATTTTCCTTGGGTCAGATGCCAATCCTCGAAAGATTTCCTTGTTTCGGGTAATCTAGATCCCCAGAGCCTGGATATTTCTGCTCTCTCCATTATGAACCCAATATTGCTAGAGTCAACAAATTTTGTTTCTCCCTACCTACTCTGTAAGCACAACGTCTCTCTGCATTCTTTCCAATTCTGTTTGGTGAAAGGGCTTATTTTTATTTTAGATATTTACAAAAATATATAATATTTCATATTTAGGAAAAAAATTGTATAGATAATTTTAGTAATAACTCCCCATTTTATTAAATTTTAAATAATAAAAGTCTATATTAAAATATTTTGAATTTTGAAGGGCTAATCTTGAGTCTTTTTAGGGTGGAAAAATGAACGTTGAAAATGACAAGTTTGGTTTTCAATAAAATAATTTCGTATTAAAAGAAATACCAATTTTAAATATTTCAAATAAAAAAAGCATGTGAATCCCGATTTCAAAATGTGCTATTTTCAATTTTAAAAATATGATTTTTGAAATAAGAAAGTGGCATGGTTACCATATATATATTTAGATTCAATATTTATATTTTTTTTCTCATATGTATATCATATCTAAATCCAAAATTAGTGTAAGTTGTCAATATATTATTTATATTATTATTTTTGTATGTGCACAAATAATATTACTGTGATGCCTCATGACAATAGCATATCACTCTGACCTCAATATTATTATGAATGAATGTAATAAATTTCATTAGAACATATGATAATTATCATTGCATAATGTTACTATGATGCTTCATGACAATAAAATATCACTATGACATCAATATGACATCAAAATTATTACGAAAGAATGTAATAAATTTCAGTAAAATATATGATAATTAACATTGTATTTTAAAGATGTGAATTTTTAAAAAATATTTAAATATCATTATTCAAATAAGTTCTTATTCATTATCGACCAGGGGCAATTTAATTGAGATCATTGTGTTATGAAGTATTATGTAAAATTATGAGATTCAAAGTTCAAATTTTTTGTGGGTCAAACCCACAAAAAAAATATCATTCATTATCACTCCTACTTTCAACATTATGCTCCTTTGTTCTTGTTGTGATGTTCTAATTAGCTTCCACAAATAAACTTCTACTTTGTGAGACTTAAGAGCTTCATATAGATATCAATAAACACTTCTCTTTTCCATACCCAACCATATCACATGATCTTTCTCTATTGATAGTATCATAAACATGTGTCCCTCCACAACATCATCCTTCAGAGAGAATGGATCTCTAGGTTTGTTACATAGGGGTTCAAAATAAGAATTCTCAATTATGGAGACACTTTTACTCAAGCACACTTACATATATCTAGGTATGGATTTTCTATAATTATTTGTTTCTGTTGATGGTGTTGAACCTGCCAACATATCGGGGGATCTCCCCAGTAAGAAGTCCCAACTAGACCTTAGACCGTTTGGTGTAGGAGTGATGCAGGAGCATCCAGACTTAGCCAACAATGTGAAAGTTTGTTCACATGTTGTGGCTAAACAAGTTGGGTTTTATTGACCTGATTGGTCAAAAGGCAGTTTTACTGAGAGGGTTTGATCTCTCAAGAAATGAGTTGTATTTCATTATTGTAATAAGTTAGAAATTGCCTTATTTTAGGTTCAAAGATAAGTTGTTAGCATAGGTGTGAGGTAGAGCTAGGAATTAGAAGATTTGCTATTAGATTTATTAAAAATAGGGATTGATTTGTTAGACACAGTTAGAGTGATATCCGATTGATAAAAGGAAGGAAAAATGTAATGAAAAGAGAGAGGATTGAGGAGAGAATTGAGTGGAGCGAGAGCAGGAATAGTGTGTGGATTGGGTTTTGAGACAGAGGTCTTTATTTTGTTGTAATCAAGCCCAAGGCCGAGACTCTGTAAGTATATTATTGTGAATGAATCATATTGTGTGGATGATTGGTTATCGAACTTGTGGAGACCCTTATGTGCTTTCAAATTCTTTGTGATTGGGACAAAGTGTTATTTCCTTTGTTATTTTGTGTTTCATGTCTAAATTGCGGGTTTTAAAGAAGTCCAAGGCCTTTCTTTGAATATCGTTGTTTGATCTGCTTAAATCCTAACCGTCGGATCACCTTTATCAGGTTGGCGGAGTTTATTATATCATTTTGGTCCTGTAAGTGAAAAACCCAGTTTACACCAAAAATGAGTGCAAAACATAGTCGGATTTTGATTCCAGACTTGAAACATCTATAAACGAGGATCTATACTTTATCGGGTCCGTAAGGCTGATATCGGATCGACACTTTGAAGTGGAAGGAGTCTAGACAGTTGGCATTGCGACTTGCGATTGGACGATTCAATCATGGCGGTTAGATCACGACATATTGCAACCGTTGGATTGTGAAGCAGTTTTGCTATAGTGGATGGTTATCGAGCGCGTTAAAATTTGTAAGTGGTTTTGAAGGTATGACACCCGATTCCATTGAACCGTTGACATGTAGCAAGGTAGAGGGGAAGAAAACCATTTATCGGACTGTTAAACCCCGGTCTATTGTCCCACTCGAAATCTTCGACAACCGTCTGATCTCACAGCTCCAGATCAACAGTCACCAAAGATTGGCGCGTTGACTTCTAGCGTACGATGGGTATGCTGATTAAAAAGGTAAATATTCATTGTTTTGGCTTGTTTTTCAGTGTATTTCGGTAAAAAGGAAAACAATCGGGAAATAGTTTAAAGGGGATTTGAAAGGTGATTTTGGGGGTTTTCTTGAGTCTGCTTCTAGCTGTGTCATTGGTGGTATCAGAGCAAAAGAAAGGGTTGTTTTCAACGAAAATGCCGCCAAGGAGAGGAGCTGGTATTGGTCGAGGAAGACTTGAAGAAAATGCAGTTCTATTAGAGGAGATCCTAAGTCTGTGTATGAGAATGGAAACAATTGAGACTGCTCAGAGAAGAATACCTGATGAAGGAGCTAACAGTGCTAAAGAAGAATCTTCTGAGGAAGAAGAAGAGGAGGACAATGAAACTACCAGAGTTATCAAGATGTTGGTGAAAGTAGGAGGAAAAGCAAAGATGGAAATTCCTATGTATGAAGGGAGTCTCAATACAAAAGAGCTAATGGATTGGATCAATTCATTGGACAAATATTTTGACTATGAAGAGGAAACTGATGACAAAAAGAAGGTGAAATTTGCAGTTACCAGATTGAAGGGTCATGCAGCTATTTGGTGGGATGAACTACAGACATCCAGAGTGAGGAAAGGAAAGTCCAAGATCAAGCAATGGGATAAAATGGTAAGTAAAATGAAAGCCAAATTTATGCCTAAAGACTATCAGTTAAATCTTTTTAAACAATTGCAGAATTTAAGGCAAAAAGGAATGTCTGTTAAGGAATACACAGAAGAGTTTTATAGATTGAGTATTAGAGCAGGACATGCAGAAGATGACATGGAGAAGGTAGCTAGATATATCAATGGCTTAAGGTATGACATCTAGGATGAGATCAGCTTGTTGAGTCTAAAGACTATTGAAGATGCCTATCAAGCAGGTTTGAAGGTAGAAGAGAAGATGTTGAGAAAACAGACTCAGAGGAATAGAGGAAGAAGCTCAGTAAGAGGTAGAGGAACTACCAAACCAAGGGGACAACAACATCAACATGAAGCAGGAAGCTCAAGTAGCAGACCACCACAGAGGGGAGACTTTAATAGAGGAAGATTTTCACCCAGAGGAAGAGGCCGAGGAAGAGATGTTCGGTGTTATACATGTGGAGAATGGGGACATGTGTCATGGGACTGTCCTCATAATAAATCAACAAGTCAGAGGAATGTGAATGTGGCTGAGGCAAAGCTAGAACCACCTCTACTTATGGAAAAGGAAGAACCCCCTGAAGTAGGAGAATCCCTATTATTGAGAAGGACCTTGCTTAAGACAGAGAAGGAGATTGAAGAACCAGCTCAGAGGAAGAGTTTGTTCAGAACTACATGCAAATCTAAAGGTAAATGTTGTAAAGTGATAATTGACAGTGGAAGCACTAATAACCTTGTTTCTACAGAGATGGTGGACAAGCTAGGGTTGGTAAAGACAATACACCCTACTCCTTACAGAGTGTCATGGTTACAGAAGGGACACCAGATCATTGTGACAGAACAATGCAAAGTTGAGATACAAATTGGTATGCATAAAGACGTGATATTATGTGATGTAATGCCCATGGATGTATGCCATGTATTACTGGGAATATCATGGCAATTTTATAGAAAAGTTATTCATGATGGGAGGAGAAACACTTATACTCTGGAGAAGTATGGAACTAAACATACACTACTGCCATTGAAGGATGAAGTTGACAAGGGAGCACTTGAAAAGAGTGTTATGCTGATGAGTGGGAAGGAGTTGTTACAAGAGGTTGAAAAAGGTGAAGAAATGAATTTTGCTGTCATAAGGAGACCTAAGGTAATTTTGACTTCCACAAACTTAGATGATTTACCTGAAGAAATCAAAACTTTGTTGAATGATTTTGCTGATATTATTGTGCATGAGTTGCCAAATGCATTACCACTGATCAGGAGTATTAGCCATCATATTGATCTAATACCAGGAGCAAGTTTTCCAAACAAAGTGGCATACAGATTAACTCCTCAAGAGAATGCAGAAGTTGGAAGACAGGTGCAAGAATTGCTGGATAATGGGCTAATCAAAGAAATTCTTAGTCCATGTGTTGTACCAACAGTACTTAGTCCAAAGAAAGGAGGTGAATGGCGTATGTGCATAGATTCCAGAGCCATAAACAAGATCACTATCAGGTATAGATTTCCTTTGCAATGCATGGATGATTTGATGGATTGTTTGAGAGGATCAAAATACTTTACTAAAATAGATTTGAAGAGTGGATATCATCAAATAAGAATCTGAGAAGGCGATGAGTGGAAGACTGCATTTAAAACAAACAGTGGGTTGTATGAGTGGTTAGTGATGCCTTTTGGACTCACTAATGCACCTAACACGTTCATGAGATTAATGAATGAAGTCTTGAAGGAGTATGCAGGCAAGTTTGTTATTGTTTATCTTGATGATATTCTAGTTTTTAGTAAAAGTAAAGAAGAACATTTAGAACATCTTAAGTTGGTTCTAAGAACTCTGCAGAAAGAGAAACTACTGATAAATTTGAAGAAATGTAGTTTCATGAAGGAAGAACTGGTTTACTTGGGATTTGTAGTTTCTAAAGAAGGATTGAAGATGGATCCAGAGAAAGTCCAAGAAATTTGGAACTGGCCTATTCCCAGAAATATATTTGAGGTAAGAAGCTTCCATGGTCTTGCAAGTTTTTACAGAAAGTTTATCAAAAACTTTTGTCAGATTTGTGCACCAATTCTTGAAATAATCAAGGAGACCAATCAGCCATTCAAGTGGATAGAAGTAGCAGACAGAAATTTTAAATTTCTGAAGAAGAAAATCACAGAGGGACCAATTTTGGCTTAACCTTATTTTGAAAATGTCTTTCAAGTAGAAACAGATGCTAGTGGAGTTGCAGTTGGAGCAGTTTTGAGTTAGGAACAAAGACCAATAGCATACTTTAGTGAGAAACTAAATGAAGCTAAGAAGAAGTATTCTTCTTATGATAAAGAATTTTATGCTATTGTACAAGCCTTAAAGAAATGGAGACATTATTTGCTACCAAAGGAATTCATATTGTATTCAGACAATCATGCCTTATAGTTCATCAATAACCAGCCGAAATTGAATTAGAAACATGCCAAGTGGGTATAATTTTTGCAAAGCTTTACTTTTGTGATAAAACACAAGAGTGGTAAGTCAAATAAAGTCGTTGATGCATTGAGCAGGGTAAGTTTTATTGTGCAAGAATTCAAAGTGGGTGTTGTAGGATTTGAGGAAATGATTGAAATGTACAAGGATGATGCAGATTTCAAAGATATATATACAACAGTTCAAAATCCAATGAGTCATAACAGAAGTCAGTGGTTGGACTATCTCATTCAAGGAGGCCTATTGTTTAAAAGCAACAAGTTGTGTATTCCCAAATGTTCCATGAGGGAAAACATAATAAAGGAGAAACATAGTGGAGGATTATCTGGTCACTTTGGACAAGATAAAACCTTTGCTCAAGTGAATGCTTTTTATTATTGGCCAAAAATGAAGATTGATGTTAAGAAATTTTTTGAGAAATGCAAGGTATGTCAGCATGCTAAAGGAAGGAGTCAGAATACAGGATTGTACTAGCCATTGCCAATACCAGACCGACCGTGGGATGCAGTTAGCATGGATTTTGTTTTGGGTTTACCTAACACTCAGAGAGGGAATGATTCCATTTATGTTGTAGTAGATAGATTTTCCAAGATGGCACATTTCATTGATTGTAAGAAGACTAGTGATGCAACACATATAACTAATCCATGTTTTTCAGAAATTGTAAGATTACATGGATTGCCTATAAGTATTATGTCTGATAGAGATACAAAGCTTGTAGGGCATTTTTGGAGAACTCTTTGGAGGAAATTGGGAGCTAACCTCAGTTTTAGTTCAGCATACCATCCTAAAACAGATGGACAGACCGAAGTAGTAAACAGGAGCTTGGGAAACATACTGAGAAGTTTAGTGTATCAAAATCCTAAGCAGTGGGATTTAGCACTAGCTCAAGCTGAATTTGCTTATAATGATACCCCAAACCGAAGTATTGGAATGAGTACATTTCAGTTTGTTTTTGGAATTAATCCAAGAGGTGTGTATGAACTCAGAAATTTGGGTAAACAGGAGACATGAAGTGCAAAAGCTGAAGAGTTGGCAGAATAGATGCAGAGACTACAAGAAGATGTCAAAGGCAGATTGCAGGAAAGCAACAACAAATACAAACAGAGGGTAGATATGAAAAGAAGAGAGAAAGAATTCCAAGTGGGAGATTTAGTGATGGTGTATTTGAGAAAAGAAAGATTTCTTGATATGACTTACAATAAACTGAAAATGAAAAATATAGGACCATGTAGAATTAAAAGAAAGTTTTCAAGTAATGCTTATGAAATTGAGTTGCCAGAAGGGATTGGAATATCACCTATCTTCAATGTTACAGATTTGTATCCATACAAAGAGGCAGAGACAGAGCTACAGGAGGAAACTATAGGAGATGAAGTTCAAACTGTGAACTGGGAAGAACAAATGCCAAAGACAGCTAAGAAAGAAGTGGAAGTTGTTTTGGAGAAAAGAGTATCCAAAAGAACTAGAGGACAGACTTATTTCCAATATCTAGTCAAATGGAAAGGACAACCAGTGGAGGATGCTAGCTGGTTGACAACAACAAAATTACATAAGTATGGAGTAAGCCCTAAAAGTTTGAAGGATGATTCTTTTCTTCCCCGGGAGTCTAATGCTAGAGCATCCAGACTTAGCCAACAATGTGAAATTTTGTTCACATGCCGTGGCTAAACAAGTTGGATTTCGTTGACCTGATTGGTAAAAAGGAAGTTTTACTGAGAGGGTTTGATCTCTCAAGAAATGAGTTGTATTTCATTATTGTAATAAGTTAGAAATTATCTTATTTTAGGTTCAAATATAAGCTGTTAGCATAGGTGTGAGGTAGAGCTAGGAACTAGAAGATTTGTTGTTGGATTTATTAAAATAGAGATTTATTTGTTAGACACAGTTAGAGTGATATCCGATTGATAAAAGGAAGGAAAAATGTAATGAAAAGACATAGGATTGAGGAGAGAATTGAGTGGAGCGAGAGCAGGAATAGTGTGTGGATTTGGTTTTTAGACAGAGGTCTTTATTTTGTTGTAATCAGGCCCAAGGCCGAGACTCTGTAAGTATTTTATTGTGAATGAATCATATTGTGTGGATGACTGGTTATCAAACCTGTGGAAACCCTTATGTGCTTTCAAATTCTTTGTGATCAGGACAGAGTGTTATTTCCTTTGTTATTCTGTGTTTCATGTCTAAATCGCGGGTTTTATAGAAGTCCGAGGCCTTTTATTTAAATATCATTGTTTGATCCACTTAAATCCTAACCGTCGGATCACCTTTATCGGGTCAACGGAGTTTATTATATCGTTTTGGTCCCGTAAGTGAAAAACCCAGTTTACACCAAAAATGAGCGCAAAACATAGTCGGATTTGGAATCCGGACTTGAAACATCTATAGATGAGGATCTATACTTTATTGGGTCCGTAAGACCGATATTGGATCGGTGCTTTGAAGTGGAAGGAGTCTAGACAGTGGGCATCGCGACTTGCGATTGGCCGATTCAATTGTAGTCGTTAGATCGTGACATCTTGCAATTGTTGGATTGCGAAGCAATTTTTCTACAATGGATGGTTATCGAGTGCATTAAAAGTTGTAAGTGGTTTTGAAGGTCCGACACCCGATCCCATTGAACCGTTGACACGTAGCAAGGCGGAGGGGAAGAAAACTATTTATCGGGCAGTTAAACCCCGGTCTATTGTCCCGCCCAAAATCTCCGACAACCGTCAGATCTCACAGCTCCAGATCAACGGTCACCAAAGATTGGTGCATTGACTTCTGGTACGACGAGCGCACCGATTAAAAAGGTAAATATTCATTGTTTCGGCTTGTTTTTCAGTGTATTTCGGTAAAAAGGAAAACAATCAGGTTATAGTTTAAAGGGGATCCGCAGGGTGATTTTGGGGGTTTTCTTGAGTCTGCTTCCGGCTGCGTCAAGGAGTCCCAACAATGGTTCATACTGTATTGCCTTGACCATAGTTGTGCACAGAGGTAAGTAGGATGTCCTTGTTGGTAGAAAGGGTGTGACATGCACAGAAAACCAAGGAAGGTGCATCAATGGTTCTAACACACGAAAGGTGGAATGAGGGTGCCCCTTGGAAACCTATGTAAACACGCAGCTTGGAAGGGAACACACAAGCAAATATGCATCACAAACTGGAAGGAAGGTGAACCAACAATCCAAAGTGATGGTTAAACCAAAAATAGATCTCAATAAGATTCATACATACATACACAGAAAGAGTCTATACATACATGCATAAGCAAACATATACATATATCATTAGACTAACTAAGTTAACTAAAATATAATAACAACATATGCATGAAACATGTTGGCTCTGCTATATTAAGAAGTGAAAGTTCCAATCATACAGTACAACCATGACCAACCATTAGTCCCGATAATATAATGTTACAGTCACTGCCGCCGGCTCCTCCAAAGAGACGTACTAGCTATGCACTGTGGAGAAGCCAAGGCTCGTTACAATACTCTCCAAGATTTCTCTAATATACTCCTATTGGAAGCTTGGCTAAAAAAAAGCCCCTCCAATGAGTTATGAGGTTCTATAAATAGCAAAGGGTGGGCTGACCCTTGACATTCCCTTTTGTAACTCTTCACCTACCCTCATGACTCTTCACCTACTATATGATTGTTACATTCAACTCTTGACACTTGGACTTTCACTTTACAAGATGTTACATACAATCTGCATATGTACCCTTGTGAGACAAAATAGGCTTCAGCGAACCATGCAAGACATCACTAAGACTCGGACAACTATGGGAAGACCAACTCTTCGACATCCTCACGATGGTTGATGGTGGCAAACTGATGTCAAGTTTGGTAGTCCACGATGGTTTCCGTGTACTCTGTGGTGACATTTTTCTGGAAACGAAATCTTGCCTATGTTGCATATGGGTACACTGATTTGGCTCCTCTATCCAACTCATCTGATAACATGTGCATGATTGTCTTGAGTGCGGTCAGACCAGCGACATATTGATGCATAGTGTCTGCACTGATCGCCAAGTTTGTGCGAGTGGCTATGCGCATCAACTCGTCAAAGTATGTGTCTAGCTCGAGTAGGACTTGATTCTTTGTCTTTGCCTCAACGACTGTCCCAATAGATGGGATCACATGCGCACGCACAACAAAATCCATGCTTCTGAACACCCATGCATGAGAATCCTGCAAACTGGTGATGAGTTGCAGGAGTTCCTAATAGTTCCGGATCTGACTCCGGATGTGTGTCTTCAACTCAACCGCCACGGGCTTCATCATCTTGGTCAAGTGTAACAGGGCTCCCTTGTATCTCATTGTCCATGTTTGCATGTAGTCGATGATAGTATGCGGATTTGACAAGATACGTGCTCTTCTAGCACAACTTTGTTGCCAACTATTGAGATGGACAATTGCCTTATGCACGGTACCAAATCTGGAATACAACATCCACATGAATGTCTCAAGGGATGATACTTCATCCAACATCACCTTCTTCAGATCTACTCTAGCAGATGCTGTAACCTATTCTCCTCCCTGCTTGGCCGTCTATAAGTCCTTAGCCATTCACCCATTCTTTGCTATCAAGAAGCGAACACTCGAGCTAGTGGCTTCAACATATGCTCTGGTAGCATCATCCAATGCTTTTGGATGCTTGCGCACATTATATATGATCACTCACTCCTCAAACTATGCAAGAGATGTGTGGATATCCAAAGTAGACACTCTGTGCGATTGCACAACTCCATGTTGTGATTCGTCGAATTATATGTTATGCATCTCTTCTTCCAGATTATCTCCAATGATCTCAATATCTCCTTGGTCACTCAGGACTTGCTCTGCTTCTGAATCCGATGAAGCCGGTGGGTCAACCTCTTGGTGGTAAGGCATGAGGTCGATGCCTTGCTCTAACTTTCGCTGCTCCATCTCTGTATCCATCTGTTCAAGTAATCGTTAAATCTCTTGAGTGAAGTCTTGCTCCTGTGATTACTCACCATGTCTGCTTTGTGCCAACTGCTTAGATGAGTCTACAACCTGTATGGGTGTCGTTTCATCTATCTGTGCCTATTGCGCCCCTTGTTGTGTCTATCCCTACTGCGCTTCCTTCTTCTGTCTGCGTAGCTCCTGTTCTTTCCGGAGTTTCTCCTTCAACTCTTGCAACTCCTTAACTATTTCCTCCATCCTCTGTTTATCTCTCTACCTTTGCGCGTTCCTCTTATCGCATTGTCACCTCTTTGCCTCTATCTCCAAATCTTATTTCTACACAAGTGGGTCTCCTCTGAACTTGCATCTTTGTTCTTCCTCTACACTGTCAACAATATTTCACATGTCTTTGTCACACGCATGTATATTACCCTTTGCTTTTGTTGATGATGGTGCTCTACTAGACGCTGTTTTGCACTACTTTGCTAACCATTCCATAGAGATGCCGACCGATTCATTGGGCTCGGAGAAGCTGTGACAATATCTCCATGGGTCTTCCTCATCCCAATGACATGCCCCGTGGATCCAAGGAAATTGCACTCTTGCACAGTGATCCTTCACAAAGCAATGCGGGTCGTACAAATTGAAGCTTCTGGCGCTGAAAGTAAATCTTTTGAAATATTCTGTCTCGGCATCTGCATGCTTGAGATTCCGTATCTCATACAACCAAATTTGCAATGGAAGAGTGGGCCAGGGTGCCTTCTTCTTCCGATGCAGTCTAGCTGATAGTCTTGCCAAGATGTGGTATGACACTTCTTGCATGACGAGCTTGTACATGGAAAACTTCGGTAAAATATGCAGAGGCTTCTCCACGTTTTACATCCGTATGAATGTGCTAAAAGGTGAGGCATACCAATCCTCTATGTCGACCACTGCCTCCATTTTTGCCTTCAACATGCAAGGTGGATCCTGCTCAAATATCATCTTGTACACCGAGGTGACAAAATGGTCTGACAACTGTGTGATCACCTTGCGAAACCTGCATTCGGAAAATAGTTTGCAGTAAGTGTTCACAGAGGTTTCCACTGATGTCCATGCCCACTTCAAGCTTAGGAAATTATGACGAGCACAAATTGCATCTAGGATGTATGCAGACATGTAGATTTCTTCTTATTGACCTTTTGGGCAGCTGCTGAGCTCCTGTTACCTCCTCCTTCAGCCTGTGAGCCAACATGTCAGACTAGTTGCATGCTTTGCCTTCATTGGCCAGTTGGTCCAATGCGATCACCCAACTCTGCGGGAAGGTCTTCGTGCTCTCTTCGTCATACAAGAGGCATGCAAAGATGACCAAGTACTAATATGCCTTCCGCAGTATCTTCGTCTTGTAAATCTAGTTGGTATCATCCTGAACTTAGCTTAACTCTTCAAGATATCCCTAGAGTTTAAATTGCTGTTGGGTATGCTGAAGGGTGTCTCCATTATGATCACTAGCTTCGGCAAGTGGTACATCTGCTGATAGTCCTGTGCCCTGAAGGTAGTAATCTTTGTCCTATTGAGACTGCTTAACACCATCGTCTTAGGATCAATGTGTGAGATGATCCAATGTATCATGTTCGCGCATGGAAATGCGGGATACCTACATGCAATCTAATACAGGACAAACTTGTGAATATTCACATAGACCCTGCGGTCTTCAATATATTCCTCAAATGTGCCTAAGAATGCATTATTTATATCCTGCCAATTTAGCTTGATGTCCTTGTCTACAATCAGCTTGGTGTCTTCGTAAATCAGAAAACTCATAGAAACTCTCTCAACTACATCTCCAACAGCGCTTATGTCGGTGTCCTTTGACCCTGCTCTCCTTGAGGCCATTGAACCTGAACTGCTGAGAGACGAACGAACACCTGCTATACGTAGAGACATTGCGACATGCATGGCAAGCAATCCGTTAGTTGAAACCGAAGCAAACTTGAGGATTGACATGCAACATACCCGGGAGACTGATGGCAAGGATTGCGTTATTTTCACTGGGAGGCCAGGAGACTGATTGTTGGAACTGCGCAAAAGGAAGTCTGGATTGCAGGGAGGTTGTTTGACAGCTGGAATTGTGTAATGCGTAATCTGGGATGACCTGCTTAGTGTTGAGATTGCGCAATGTGAAATTTCAGTAAGCAAGGCATGCAGGCCTAGGGACTGCATTATGCAATTTTTTGGGCCAACAGACACTGCCTCTCATAATTGTGCAAAGCAAGCTTGGAGGATAGTGTCTGGCCAGTTTTGTACATTTTCTGGGAGGATGGCAGAACCTTCCCTCTCATAAATGTGTAATGTTGTCCAGGCAAAGGAAAGGCCTGGGCCAAGGTTGCCTAGGCCCGTTGACGAGTGAATGAGAACATATGAAGATCTAAATGCATGGTGAAATTTAGTGTAGGCAAGAGTGAATAATCATGCATGAAAACATCAAATGTAAGATTCAGAAAATGGGAAAACATGCATGTGTGTGAAACGGGTCGCTGAATTGGCGACCGTTCGTGCAAAATAGTGTCATGCATCTAATAGCAGTGAGATGCAAACAAAAATTGAAACGATGCTTGTATAGACTAACATGAATGTAAACGACAACAAGCATTCACAAAAATCAAGTAGATAACACTCACACAAGCCAAAACACAAAAAGCGACAGAAATGTTGCAAAAGAGAAGTAAAGCGAACTTACCTGGAAATAGCTGAGTTGGATGTGCCGAAGACTCCTGGATGTGTTGTGGGATGTCAGAGCTCCAAGATCGATGTGAAGAATGAGCTCTAAAGCGTCGAATAAATAAGTTTGAGGCTTATGACGCACATGCCACAAATCTAGGAAAAAGCGACACTTGGAGGAAAGTTTCTAAAACGATCTTTGCATGTAACCTCTAGCTGCTAAAAATAGATCCCTAAAATCTAGGGATACTTGTTGCATGTTTATTTTTACTATTTTTGGGAAAGAAACCCATGCATGCAAATGAAGTTTGTTGGGTCCCGAGTGGAGACGGTTAACCTGAAGGCACATGCAATAGCTTGTAAGACTAAGAGAGGGATTTGTGCAATTTTTGAACTGAGTTGGGCATTGCACAATTTCTGGGGTCAGTAGGTGACTGCTGCCCAAAATTGCGTAATTTATGGGATGAGTTGTAGTGCTGGGCCAAATTGTGCAGTTTTCTCAAGGAATCCTATCTGAATCTTCTGCACAATTTCTGAGCCCAGCAGGTTGCCCAACATATTTGCGCAATTTTTGGAGGGAATGTTGGTTCCCCTCTAGAATTGCGCAATTTTCTAAGGGAGTTGCTTAGCCAACAACTAGCTTATGTCTGGAATGGCGACCCGTGAAAGGAGTGAAGAAAACTGACATGCACAGGCTAGCAAGCCACTGAAAAACAAATGAAGCCTATGTACTTAACAATGCAAAACATGCTGTTAAGGATGGTTGGTAGGGAGGCTCCAAAACGAAGCTGAGGAAAAAAATTGGAGGGTGGTTGTAGCTGCTACAACAGTTTCTTATTTCTTACACTTTGGATGACCAAAGATTAATTATCAAGTGCTCAATTTTGAAGAAAGGGATTGTCCAAAACACTTTATATATGTTCCCAATAAATTATCTTAGGATGCCAATATTGTTATCTTCCGTTAACAATGTCTTAGATGTTTCTATCCCATTTTTTTATATCATCCATATCATAAGATCTCCTTACCACATATTTAAAAATTGAAGTTTCCCCCTTGGTAAGTACGGTGTTAATGTTATTTCCTAACTTCCCCACTTTTGGCTACCTAGGAGTTAGTCAATTAATGTATATAACCATTTTTGTTTTTTTGCCCATTACATAGTAGTGGATAGTTATTTAATGTAAAATGATCATATTTATGAAATAAGATTCACGAAGAAGTAGTTGGTAGTTGTTAATGATGGCGATAAAAGTAGTTAAGGTTTTGTTATTGAGAATATGTTTAAAGAGTCAAGAAAATATGGAAAGTTTTTTCTAGTATTTTATTGGAGTTTTGTTTAGTGAAAGGTTACCTCATATTAAGAGGCAAGAAAAAAAAATCACATATTCCATAATTATTGTCTCTTGCATTTAGTTCTCTACATTTATAATCTCCATATAACTTGTTTTCATTTCAATTCTATGGGCTAAGAAACACCACAAGTGGTACCAAAGCAAGTAGTATCCAAGCTCTTTCTTGAGCCAACACGCCTCTAGATTTTAGCAAAAAAAAATAGGCTAGAGATGTGTTCTAGTGTCTATCAATAACACAAAGATATGTTATTCAATGGATAAAAATGTGGCTGGGAAGAATACGTACATAAAATACAAGTATTTTTTCCTACTTGGACACCCTTGTAACCTTTGTTGGCACCCCTTTGAGTAGTACTACATAAGAAAACACCATTGTAAGGAATTTTCTTCCATGTACCTTAAGGTATATCATAAACCTTTTAGACATAATTGAAACAATATTCCTTACATAAACCTATGGTCATCCTCATGATATATACATTCAAAACAACAGTTGGGGAGATCACTCTCACATACCAATGAATGTGATAGTACAATTGATGGTACAATGTATCCTCCTTAGTGTCATGCAAGATTCAACAGAATATTATAATTGGAAACCATTTGCTATATCAAAGTGCTATAGCACTTGAAAATCCTTTGTCCTTAAGACACTATAAACCTTAGCCTATAAAGTTTTCTAACAAAATTCCTACATCTTTGCATCTAGAAGGAATTTGGGAATCTTCTTAGTGTAGTAATACTCAACTAGGAGTAATACACCCACTAACATCTAAAAAATAATAATTCCAGTCATGTTGGAACCATTGTGGGAAACCTATCTAAAAAAATCATTTTTGTTGTGTTGATTGCAAGGTTACACATCTTTAGTAACCATTCTATGTGGACCCACCGTATATTTGTTGTTGATACCTTTCAAAAGACTCTTTTCCAACTCTTGGTCATATTGAGATAATTCAAGGATAACACTTGAACAATATATTAAGTAGGACCATGTTCCATACTCACAACTGAGTTCTAGAAGATTCCCAACTCATTTTTTGAATTTCACAAAATGGTTAATCACTAAAGCATTGACATCACTTGATATGTTTCCAATGCATGTCCCACCAACTTGCTAACTAGAAGGGAGAACTCAAAGAATGGCTTGGGCATGGAAAATTTTAGGGGCGAATGTTCACCCTTTGGCAAAATTAAGGGGTTTTAAATTTTTAGTGGGTGAATATTTTGTATCATAGTACTTTTTTACAAATCGCCTCAAATAGCCCACCTTATTTTAAGGAAGAGGGTAAAAAAAGGTAAATTTAGCCCTTGAAATTAGGAGTTACAACCTTCCATTCACCCTAATTTTCAAGAATATGTTTTATTTAAGTGAATCCTATGGGCCAAATACCATATTTATAAAAGAGGTATGGTAAATTAATAAAAATATAAATAAATGAGAAGTATGGTAAATAAATAAAACATTTTTTATATTTACTCCATAAGTCACCTTATATACATGCAAGGGTGTAAACAAATAAAAATAAAAATAAAGTGGAGGTATGGTAAATAAATAAAACCTCTTTTTATATTTAGTCCATAACCCTCTTTCTATTTATGAAGGCTTAAAAAAGAGGTTTTATTTAAGTGAATCCTATGGGCCAAATACCATATTTGTAAAAGAGGTATGGTAAATTAATAAAAATATAAATAAACAAGAGGTATGGTAAACAAATAAAACATTTTTTTATATTTACTCCATAAGTCACCTTATATTTACTAACACGGCTTAAAAAAGAGGTTTTATTTAAGTGAATCCTATGGGCCAAATACCATATTTGTAAAAGAGGTATCGTAAATTAATAAAAATATAAATAAACGAGAGGTATGGTAAACAAATAAAACATTTTTTTATATTTATATTTAGGTGAAACCTATGGGCAAAATACTATGGGCCAAATATGATGGGCTAGATTATTATTAATACAATGCAAAAAAACATTATTAACCCTAATATTAGTATTAATAAAAATAAAAATGGCACATGGTATTGACCCATGGTATTCACCTGGAATGTAGCCTATTTAAATGGGGGAATTAAACCAGCATAGATCCATCTTTACTCTAGATCTACTAAGCCCCAACAGGTATAAAATATCGTGATATGCAAACTAGCATGGATCAAGAGTAAAATGGATGTTGTAATTTAATGTATGTTAAAAATTTTAACTTGGTTAAAACAAAAAATAAAATAAAAATAAATTATTAATTTTATTAATTTTTATAAATTACTAATAGTAATTTTTAAGCTCCAGGTTTATGCTAACCCATGGTATTGACCCATGGTAATACCATGGTATTCATGTGAGCATAAACTATTTAAAGGGGAAATTCTATCATTTTAGATCCATCTTAATTCTGGGTCTACCAAGTGCTTAGAAGGATAAATAGATTTCATCCCCCTAAAAGTGGTAGATGTGGAGTTAAGATGGATATAGGTTGGTTTTTATAATAATGAAGATATTAAATAGACTTAGGAAATTATATTGTAAAAACATCTTAAGGTGAATGGTTAAAGCTACATTTAGTCACTTCACAAAATTTAGTAAAAAATACCAATATCTCCATTAATATTGGTTTCTAACTTTTTCTGATTTAACAAAAAAATTCAAAACAATGAAACCTTATCACTCTTTCCGCATCACCCTCGCAGAAGATTTCTCACCATTTTTCAAACATTCTCAATATGATATCTTCATGAAAAAGTTTAGGTATTGATGTTGGATTAGTTGTTTGAAAAATAAGTTGGTTTGTACAACCTGTCATCTTCTGCGTTATTCTTAGTTTGTCCTAATGATCTGTAGGGGTTGGAGCCACTGCACCATATTTTCCTAAAAGGTGGAGATTTTTCACCTAAAAGGAAATTAATCTACATGTTACAACACTGTTAAAAAATGCGAGACCTATGAGGGTAGTGAATTATGCTAATAAGCAATTTAGATTGGGAGAGACGTAATTAAATTTTATTATTTAATTGAAGATTTCCAATTAAAATAATAATAAATCTACATTTATATATTCATATATTCATTGGAAGGATTCTCACAATGGTCAGTTCTTTCAATTAGATCACCTTCAAGCCCTTGGGATACCTAATACTTTCTTACATAATATAATTTGGGCTTGCTACTTGTTGGCGTGTTGGGGTAAACAAACTTGATGTGTTTTTTTTTTTTTTTTTTTTATCTCGCAGTTGGAGTCTATGGAATAAGAAAGAAATTTGATAACTTGAAAAAAGTGGTAGCTTGACAAAAGTTGTAGAGAAAAGATTAATCTCTCCTACCTTGACAGAACTCGTTGTCAATATCAACACCTACAAGAACTTTGTTGTGGAATATTATCAAAACTAATAGAAGGATATGAAAGAGTGTATTGTAAGAACCTTGACAAAGACGGCCACTCAAACTTGGAACATTGTTTGTAGGAAGAGAAAATTATGTTTCTTTTTCCAAACATGTATGTTAGTATATTACAAATTAATAAATATGTTTTCTTATTATCATATATGGTTTCATACTTTAACAAAACATTCACCGAGACTTCACAATGTTTTATTATTCAGTAAAAGATTTGCCAAGATCTTACAAGAATTTATAATTGAGTGAAAGATTCTCCACCACTATACAAGATAATATAATCTGGTGAGAGATTCGCCAAAAAAATTATATACACATATTATATATATATATTTTTTTCTATGTAAAGACTACTGCTATATTAAAGAAAAAAGATATGTACAGAGGTTTACATCCAGCGAGGAGACCGAAGCCAGTCCTCAAGCTGAAGAAGCTTTAACCGATTCATAAAACCCAGTCCATTATAGTTTCTGGACGTCAAAAAGTCTGGACTTAAGCTGACAAAAACTTCATATCTACTGGCATGACAGTGCCAGTTTACATCATGAACCATTAAACAAAAATAACAAACTGTTGAATCCTGAGACTTGCAGCATTGGCCTAACCGAGCCCTAGGACTGAGTTGGACACAAAAAAGGACCCACAGACACAACACAATTTGCATAACCATGACAGAAAGAAAAAACAAAACAGAGCACCCGAGGACTAGACTGGTTGGTCGGACGAAGCCTCCTCCTTTCCTTTGTCTGGGCTTGGCGAGTCGAGCCAAATCACCATCTCGTCCTCGTTCTGAATCGGCTCTCCTTGTTTTGGCTGAGCACTTGCACTGAAGACCTCCACCTCCATGTTTGTATTGGGTGGCGGCAGGATTTCTTGCACAGAGGCGGCGTAGCCAGGGTTGCCCTGTATCGGAGCACAGGAGCTGCAGACTGCCATTTCCCTGTTGGAGTTAAACGGCATCAGGACCTCTTGAAGAGCTTGCTGGGCCGGAGCAGGTTGAAATGGAGCAACCGCATGACGCCGAGTTCGATACACAACGCCTTCCATATCACCCAGGAGGATATCGCTGCCTTGGACGATTTCAGCAGCAGGGGAACTAGAATTTGACTGGCCAGGCTCTTCTTCTGAGATGAAGACGGTGAAAGTGACTACCACTTCAGGTCTAACAAGACGGCTTGGAAATCTGAATCTGAAGGTCTGGTAGGTGCCCTGAGGCAGAAGACATTCTTGCTCCGAATTGGGAGACGAAGGTGGCTCTGCAGCAATTGGCTCAATTGGGTATAGGTCTTCCAGAACCACGCGGGTACCAGATCTTCCTCCACGTCTAGGAACCCCTCGACTGCGCGGCATGGTTTGTAACTGTAATGCTGCTAAACACTCAATAAGCTCTGGAGAATTTGCAGACAGAGAGCCCTCTCTCCGTGCACTGGAAGCAACAATGGAATGCGTCTGTAACATAACTAACATTTCCCAAATAATATAAAGCGTCACCTGCAATCGCAGCACGGGGGAACGGCCTTGGGCTTTCCTCCCCTTTCGCATCAGAGCCTGAGCAGCCATGCTCGGCTTCAATGCCGCGTCCCGCCTTCCTTGTCGCAGACCAAGAACATTAATGCTATTCATTAACTGTTTGAGCGCTGTACAGGCTTCCTTGTACATGCGCCGACGCTCCATCCTGCCTCCAGGTGTCATGGCGCATGCCATCGTTAAGAGCTAGTAAAGACACCCTCATCCTGGTGCGAGGTTTGAATCTGTGAGATTTCTTGAGAGATGATTGCCCTCAGTGTGTCTAATTGTTCTCTGGAAGGGAGGTTGTCTACAGCGCCTTCGAAGTGGTTATCTTTTGCTTCCACTCCCAGGTTGGCTAGTAGATCGGCTAGCTTGTTTCCTTCCCGTCTGATATGCTTGAAGGCTATAGCTTGGTGCATTGATATCCAGTGGTTGAAGCTTTGTGACCATTCTGATTATTATCTGCGAGTCCCCTTCTACAATGAGGGGGAAGAAATTTTTCCTGTGTGCTATTTTGAGCCCTCGCCATAGACCTTCCAATTCCGCAGAATTGTTAGTATCCCAGCCTATCGAGCCCATGAAGATGCTTAGAGGATGACCATTGTGATCCCTGAACACGCCTCCATAGCCTGCTTGTCCGGGGTTTCCTTTAGAGGCTCCGTCGAAGTTGAGTTGAATCATGCCTGCCGGAGGAGGATTCCATGAACTTGCTTCCTGTCTGTGCTTGTTAGGAGTTCTATCTTTAGTTGAATAATGGTTTATACTCATTTGCCAGTTGTCCCATATGGCTTTTTCTTGAGGTAGAGTCGGAAGGTCGTCAGGGTGCCATTCCTTGAGTGAGAGAGTTTCCTTAATGTTTTGATGGACAAGATTCCACAGTTTTTCCAGCGTCAGCGTTTGATCTTTGAATATTCTTCGATTGCGCTCTTTCCACAAATTCCACATCAGGAAACCGGGGATGAGTGTCCATAACTCATTGAGAACGGGACTTTGAAAGGGGGCTTGACTTCCTTTGTCGATGGTTCCTCTGAGGTCATCTTGCACTCTTCTTTCTTTTTGACAGCGGAATGCTATCTTTTCCCATAATTTCTTTCCCATTGCACAGTTCTGCATTAGATGTATAGCTGTTTCTTCCTCCTGTCGGCACATGTAGCACATGGATGGGCCTGAGAAATTCCTCTTTCTGAGCTTGTCCCAAGTTAAAACTCTGTTATGACAGAGAAGCCAAAGAAATGTGGATACCTTTGGCCAGGTAGATTTATGCCAGACATTTCCCCATACTCTGTCTTTGTGTATTTGCCCCTGTATGGTTATGTTATAAGCCTCCTTGGTAGTGAAAACTCCTTTTTCTCCGTGTCCCCATCTTAAGATGTCCGGTTCATCCGAGACTCTTATCTGCCTTTTTTGAAGCTCTGTTTCGAGGAGTAGATGTGTCTGTTCTGAGCCATTCGGGAGGAGCAGATGTATGTCTTTCCACTTCCTGTATTCTTGAGGAGCTTCGGAGGTCCAGCATTGATTAACTTTGGCTTGATGGTGTATTCCTCTCGCGTTGTCTGGAAGACCCTGAAGAATGTCATTGATTTTTGGCATCTGCTGCCACGAATCGTCCCAAAAACGTGCTATACTTCCATCTTTGATTTCCCAGAAGCAGTGTTCTTGAATGAGAGATCTATTTTGTATGGCTGCATTCCAGATTGCAGATCCTGAGTTTGTCTCAGTCATGCGTAGTCTTTCCTCCAATGGATGGTTGCTGGCATACTTGGCGGTCCAGAGGGAGGCCCATGGTGTTTTAGGAATCGCCAACCATCGCCACCAGATTTTGGCCCCCATTGCTTTGTTGCTGTGCTCGGGATCTCTCAGACCTATGCCTCCTGCATATTTGGGTAAACATACTTTCTCCCACTTTAGAAGGGCCCACTTACGATTCTGTCCTGAGCCTCCCCATAGAAATCTTCGTTGTAGATTCTTGATTTCTTTTAGGACCCATTTAGGGGCCGCTAATATGGAGAAGAGATACAAAGGCATAGACTGGAGTACTGCTTTTATTAGGACTATTCTGCCTGCCATGTTCAGAGATCGATTAGTCCAAAGGAACAGACGATCTTCTAATTTTTCTAAGAGATGCTTCCAGGAGGAATGCTTGAGAGCGGAGCTTGTGAGCGGGGCCCCTAGATACTTGGATGGCAAGGAGGCGGAGGTGAAACCCAGAATGCGCTCAATTGCTCTTTGAGTGGTGACAGGGGTGTTGAAGAAATAAATTTGGGATTTGACTTGATTGATGAGGGCGCCAGAAGCATCAGAGAAGGTGGAAAGAAGGGTTTTTATGAAGCGTGCTTCTTGGACCGAGGGATGGGCAAAAAGCATGTTGTCATCTATAAATTGCTGGTGGGTATGGACCGAGGAGTTGTGAAAAGATAGTCCTTTGAGCTTTCTATTGGTCTTGGCTGCAGTGATGCTTCTACCCAAGCCCTCCGCCATGATTACGAAAAGGAAGGGGGATAAGGGATCTCCCTGCCTTATGCCTCTAGATGGGCGGAAAGTGGCTGAGGGAATGCCATTAATTAGAACTGAGAAGAAAGCAGAGGATATTAAACTGTAGATCCATCTAATCCAGGCGGGAGAAAAACCAAAAGCTGTTAGAATTTTGTGAATGTATACCCAACTTAAGCTGTCAAAAGCCTTGGAGAGATCTAGTTTAAGTAGCATACCTGGTTTTTTTGTGACTTTTAGAGAGTGAATTAGCTCATGAGTGAGAATAATTCCATCTATAATTTGGCGTCCTTCAACATAGCCAGATTGCTCAGGCGAGATGATGAGGGGAAGAAGCGGTTTGAGCCTGTTAGCAATGACCTTTGAAATAATTTTGTATATCATGTTACAGAGTGCAATGGGCCTGTATTTGTCCGGTTTGTTGGAATCTTCTCCCTTAGGGACTAGAGCAATGAAAGTAGCATTTAGTCCTGGATACATCCACCTGAGCTCTCTGGACTCCTCGACCACCTGCCATACTTCGTTATTTATCAGGTCCCAGAATTTGTGGAAGAAGTTTGCTGTGAAACCGTCCGGTCTGGGCGCTTTTCCTTCTTTCATCTGCTTAACTGCCTCTTCAACTTCCTGCATAGTGGTAGTTTGAATCAGTAGCCTGTTGTGCTCCTCCGTAATGACCTTGGGTATGTTCCTAGTGAGTCGGTTGATAGCTGGCATTCGATTGATTTCGGGCTCTTGGTATGCTTTTGTGAAATGGTTGGTGAATTCCTTTTCTATGCCCTCATGTGTTTCAATCTTCTCTCCTTGCTCATTAGTAACATGAGTAATTTGATTCATCATTCTTCTTTGGACTGTGGTTTTGTGAAAGAATTTTGTATTTTTTTCCCCTTCTTTGAGCCATCTTATTTGGGACTTCTGCCTCCATAGAATTTCCTCTTGCTTAGCTCTTTCTACTATTTTTGATTCTATATCTTGTTCCTGTTTGGAGAGTTCCTCTGTTCGCCCGCCAGTGATAATTGCTTGTTGTATTTTCTTCATTTCAGTATGGAGTTGGGCCTGATCTGCAAAGATGTTACCAAATGTCTTGTGGTTCCAATCTTTGATGGCCTTTTTGAGATTTTTAAGTTTTTGTTGGAACCTGGCCATTCTTGTACCCTCCTTTGTATTGAAATTTGTCCAGCATGATCTGACCATTTTTTCAAAATCTGGATGAGAAAGCCAAAATTCCTCAAAACGAAAGGGGCGTTTGAGATTTTGACCAGGCCTGTTCCATTGGAGTTCTATGGGCCAATGATCTGATCCAGAGCATGGGATAATGGAAGCTGTAAATTCTCCACCTACATGAGTTGCGTTATCTGAGATGAGGAACCGATCAAGGCGCGATGCTATTTGTTGCGCTCCTGCTCTCTTATTTGTCCAGGTGAAGATTCCGTTGTTAGTTGGGACGTCCATTAGCCAGTTGCTGTTTATGAAGTTCTTTAGAAGACCGTCATCATTATTTGAGTTTCTTCTGCCTCCTCTTTTTTCGTCCATACTGGCTATCAAATTATAATCTCCTCCAGAGATCCATAGAGGAAGAGGTCTGTCTCTATTGAGTTCCGACAATGTGTTCAGAAGTTGGTTTTTTTGAGCTGTTTCCTGTGGGAAATACACATTAGTTAGCAGTCCACGAGCATTCGTACCTGAGAGGTGGAATGTGGCTTGGATGAAGTTCTTATTAGCTTGAATGTTGCTGAGGTGGATTGTCCGGGCATCCCAGAGAATGGCTAAGCCTCCGGAAGCGCCGTGTGCGTCTACTGCTGTGACGAGCCCTCCTGGCCAGGCCTTCGCAGCTATTTTTTCCAGAACTGTGGAGTTACACTTCGTCTCTTGTAGAAAGAGAATACTGGGTTTTTCTTGCTTTAACATGTTTTTTAGGATTCTTCCTTTCCTGGGGCCGTTAAGCCCTCTAATATTCCAAGAGATTAACTTCATTGAGAAAGGTTGGGGTGTACATTGAAGTACTTAGTCAATTTGGCATATCGCCCTGACTCCACCAGAATCTCTCCTATCTTGATTGTTCTTTCTAGGGTGGTTTTCCGTCCCCTTTTTTTGCTGTCCTTGGTTATGAATTTGCCGTCCCATGGACTACCAATCTGTACCCCTAGAGAATGCTTTTTCTGTGCCTTGCTTAATACTGCTACTAGATTGTCCACCTGTTGTTCCGGGATTTTTTCGAAGTTCTTTGTAAGACATGCTTGTTCCAGACCTAGGATATCCAGCTCCCCAATATCCAGGGTCTCCAGGTCCTCATCCATCACATGGGGCGATTGAAGAATATCCTCTGTTTCTGTCGAAGCTTTTCCGCTTAGTTGAGTGTACTCCATATCCATTTTTTCAGTTGACTTTGACATGTTATTATGAGGTTCTTTCAGGTGCTCTTGATGGATGATCTTTTTCCCTCCTTGCATTGATGTTTCCCCCGGTTGTTGTTGCTGGATTGCTTCGTCTTTCTCCTGTTCCTCGTCCGAACCTTTCTCATCTGTTTTGTTCAGAACTTCGTATCTGTTGCTAGATGTTGCCTTGTTGCTAGGGTTTGCCTTGGGAGTGTTGGTGGGCTTTTTGTTTCCTCTTCTTCGATTGACAACCTTTGTGAATCCATCAGGAGAATGATTGCTGGATTTGTCCGGCATAGAGGGTGGCTTATTTAGTGGGCAGTCTCTATACAGGTGTCCTATTTCATGGCATTTCCTACATCGAAAGGGAACCTGTTCATAGTCTATAACTTGAACCCATTCAGAGTCTTCGTGAAAGAAGCTTACCGTATCTGGCAATGGTTGTTTGAGATCCATGTAAACACATATCCGGGCGTATGAGATCTGCTTGCGAAGTCTTGTTTCCTCTGCTACCCTTACAAATTCGCCAATAGCGTTGCCGATCTCCTTCAGTGAAGTTTCCTCCCAGTATTCCATAGGCAAAGAGTAAAGCCTTATCCATACTGGCGCGAAGCTCAAATCCTCCTTGTCTGGGTTGAATCTTTCCACCCAGCCTTTGAGAAATAGGCCTGCCGAATTAAAAAAATATGGCCCTCCTTCCAGGATTCTTGTTCGATCTTCTAGACAGTTGAAAACAGCAGTGAAGAAGCCCTTTGCTCCTAAATGCAGAGATATGTCCCCTTTTGGATGCCAAACAGTGCTGATCCAAGCCCTCAGAGCTCGTTCTGTAGGCCAAATCCCTATAAACTTGCCGATCAAAGCATGATCCCGCATATACTGTATTCGGGCGTTGATTCTTTCACTTGGGAAGTACACCTTTGGTCGATTAGTGGCAACAGGTTTGCAAGTTGAGGAACTTGCTTTATTTCTGTTCTCTGTCTCAGATTCTTTATCCCTCTGCTGATCGTTGTGCCTGGTACCTTCGCTGACTTCATTCGGTTTGTCCCCATCTGCCGTTTGCCGTGCTCTCGCGTCCGGAGAGGGGGGAGGCTCCTGGCCCTCCCCCTGGGGGGGAAACATTGTTCCGGCCCTTATGGTTCCGTCCACCAGCGCTCTGCTACACCAGTGTTTACCGCAGGTCTCTGGCTCAACAGGCCTGCCGCCTGCAGGGTACTGTCAAAACCCTAAGGAAACCCGTAATGGTCCATGCGCTTCGCTCGTAGTCTCCTCACTTTCCCGAGGGTCCTTATACACATATTATATTATTGATAAAATCACTTCCCATTTTTCCTATGTATCATGGGGATTAACCCATTTATTATACATATAAATTTAGGGTGGTTCTTAAAATTTTCCCTGGGCTTGGGTTGCTATTGGGCTCCAAAAAGATCAAGGGAATAGAAATACATATAGATCTATCCATGGGGGAATATTTAGTACTCATGAAGGTGGAACCTATTACATTCTTTTAGGGTAACCATTGTCATCACACACACTTTCATGATCATAATTCATGGCACCACTTTCTAGAATGGCCATGAAAAAGTTGGATTGATATAATCCATCAAGTTAGATAACCTAAATGGAACAAATTTTCTCTCTCCATGGAATTATTGATGACCTATGGAAACTCAAAGCGGGGGTCTTATATTTGGATTTAGAGCACTAAAGATGGTGGAAATGCTATAATAAATCTTATGGAGGTTACATTGTTTGGACTAAGTTTGTGAATTCCATTTATGCTCGTTTTAAATGTGACATGTGTTAGCCTCACTATCTTAAAAATAAATAATAAATCCAATTATTAAATTAAATAAATATAATCATGAGAATTCCTCAAACTAAGGAGTCTAGTTTGGATGAGAGATTCTCTCTAACTAGCTCTCCTAAATTAGTGTGTAAGTTGAGAAATTGTCTCAACCAGGTGAGTCTAAGATAGACGCACTATCTTAAGACCACTTACTCATGTATTTAAATGTATTATTAAATTTTTTGAATAATGTGAATTACATGAGCATGAGAGACCACATGATGGCTCTCTGCCATTTCTTCCAGTTTAATTTTTGTGTGTTAATTCGCTGTGCATATGGTTATATGGCTTTGTGATTCTTCTTCATGTGGTATCAGAGCTTATGGTTTTCTCTTTGGGAGTGAGAGAGTGAGTAAAGAATAGTCTGTTTCTTCATTGTAATCTGCGTAGAGGTGTAATCTCAAGTGAGCGGACTATTGCACGAGAAGAGGATCTGTAGACTTAGTGTTGTGGTGAAACCTATATGCAATGAATGGAGGCCTAGCGTTTGTGTGTGAATATGCCTAGGAATTGAGAATTGACACCTGAACTATTGTTGCATGGAATAAGGAGTGCATAGGAGTTCAATGGAAGCTGCAAATATCTCTTTGTGCCATTAAAAGTTTTAGTGCCAAATTCTACATATCACAGAGCCATGTGGATCATAGAGAAGCATGGATCTATAACAGATTGTTTGTGTAGATTGGAACATTGATGTTGAATATGAGCGCAACATATTCCAATCAATTTTCAGGACTCTGCAGCTTGTAGCACTTGAAAAAAGACACATTCGAGGTCATTCTGGCCATGGTGAAACGTAGGTCCTGTACAAATTAGGAGTGTGCTTACGTGTAGATGTCATAAGGATGACCAATGGATCTACAAAGGTTGGCACGCTTTTATGGAGCAAACCGTCTTCCCTAAATTGCCGAGGCAATGTGCTGAGGTCAAAATTAGATATCTTCACATTTCCATTTGCATCAAGAAGAACGTTCTCAAGCTTCAAATCTCTATGGTAGAAAGCCCTGCTGTGACAATATCCTACGAAATCAATAAGCTGTTGAAAACACTTTCTTGCATCGCTTTCTTTCAGCTTGCCATTACGCAATTTTTGTTCAATATCAACACTATTTGTGTGGAGATTTCAGGATCGAGCGATATCTTTTTTTTTTTTTGAAGAAAAATTCGTTTGTTGTGTGAATGGTTGCCTTGTCAAATTGTAGGAATCATCATTCCTTCCACTCACACCATCATTTGACTATTTATAGCCATTGTTGTCATGAACAAAGACACTGACATTCGTTTTGCGTGCTACAATGATAAATATAAATAATGAATATTCCCGTTTGCTTCTCTTTTCTCTGGATGATACATCTTAGCGCATGTCATAAATTTGAAATCCATTTCCATTTGGACAAGAACCAGTGTGCGTTTTTTTTTAAAGGGAATTAGCACAAAATTTTAATTTTTGAAATCATTTCACTTGTATAAGTGACTTCATACACTTTATTTCACTTTTTAAAGTTACATCATAACGTGATTTTTTATATAAAGTGATATCAAGCCTTTGGAGAAATAAGTTATATTTTTTAAAATTAAATGAGTGAATTTTGGGAGATATAAGGAGTGACATAAGAAAGAGGATTAGTGCATAAGGTGCATTACATTTTTTATTTTGGAGAGATAAAGAGTATTTGTAATTTTTTATGTCATGGAGTCATAAGTGTTTTTGTGGAGTCATAAGGTGCATATTTTGTAATTTTGGAGTGATAAGTGAATATTTTTAAAAGGGAAGCTCATTGTTGTATTTTGAAGAAATATTTTTAGCAGAATGTACTTTTATTTTTTAAGACAAGGGGCTGCATGAGCGTGGCATTCTCATTGTTTGCAAAATTTCATTCACGATGTTGTGAAGGTGAATATTGATGTACTCCCATACTTAAATAAAAACATATCTTTTTGGTGGTGATTGTGTCCTAGATCCACCCAAAATTGAATAAGGGGATCTTAGGTACACCATGTGTAATGTATGCATGTGCATGACTTGTGTTCAAATTATCTCTTTGTATTATGCTTAAACAACTACATGCACATAAGCAAGCTTAAGTATAAGAACTCTTAATCAAGCTCCTGTAATCAAGCTTAAGTACACAAGCACAAAGTGTCACATCATCAACTTGATAAGATGATCTTCCAAGCAAGAACATTTCACATTATGTAATCAAAGCAATCAAGTTAAGGACGCTACAAAATCAAGCATTTCAAGCCAAGACGACATCAACATCATCAACACTTTTTGTATCACTTGCAAATACACATTTTTTAACTGAATTGTATGGGTGCATTCTCGGTTGTAACCGACACCCTAATTTGAATTGTTAAGGTGAATACATTAAGCCAAGTAAGTCTTCAATTGAGTCATCAAGATTGAACTTGTCATTTGTATCTTGGGTGCATTTTTGACAGTGTCTGACACCCTTTCCTTCTTTTTTGCAAATCATCACATTCAGTGAGTACATTCAAGAAATCACAAGTGTCAGTAATCAATCAAGCAAGTTCAAGTGAGCATCAAATCAAGCCAGTGTTTAAAGCGAGTGTGTCATTCAAACAACAAAGCAAGCGAGCGTGTCATTCAAACAACCAAGCAAGCGAGTGTGTCAAAATCAAGTGCGAAAGTTCAAAGCATGACATCTACAACAAACGAGCTAGTGTGAAGTTGATTGAAGCATTCACAAAGTGTCAACGAAGCATTCAAGTAAAGCAATAGTCATCAAGCGAGTGTGAAATCAAGAGTTCAAGCAAACAAGTTATAAAACTATAGCAAGTGTTTACAACATCAACAATAAGCAACGGTACCAGTGAGCCTGAATTAAAAGTGAGCAAGCTAACATGGCAACACACATTCAACTGTCCCAAATTCTTAACAATTTGATTTTATCATCAGCTGGCAACATGGTGAACATCAACAAAACAACTCTTGCTGATATTCAAGTGCATATTCAACATGCACATGAAACGATTGAGTTCCTTCAACTGGAGTCGCAACTGCAGAGAAATGAGTTTCAAGAGAAGAGTGTTGCTTCCAAGTCTTTGACCAATCTAGAGACAACTGATCATTCGACTTCATTCATCCAACCAGCTTCAAGTGTTGAAATTGTTCCAGTTCAACTTTCTTCCAAACCCATCATCAAGCCATGGGAAGAAATTCAAAGTAATCGAAATTGACGCGGCTTAGGATATGTCAAAGATAATGACAACTTACATATCCCTGATTATTCAAAGCCCATTCAGTTCATCAATGCCAGATTACTTGAACAAATCACCTCAGCAAGTTCTCAGCAACTTGCAAACCGACGTCAATGCACACAAACTGAAGTTGCAGACAAACATAAATGCACACAAACTCAAGTTGCAGACAAATCGAAATGTTCTCATTGTCAAAGAACCGGTCATCTAGAAAATCAATGTTTTGATCTCCATCTTTGTAGCCATTGCGGCAAGTCAAATCATACATCAGAGAAATGCTGCAACCAATGACAGTCAACCAGATTGAAGATAAATTATTCATGGATTGATCCCTGGGAATGGTCATCCACAGCCAAAAGATTGTATAAGTTTTACAATCGGATTCACTCACACATATTGCAGCCAACAGTCAAATGAAGATGGTACTCTCGTGCAGTTGAACGGGGGAGTACACCAGTGAAATAATCCTCCACATACGGGGGGGAGTTCAGATATATTTTGGAGAATATTGCCTCTCCTTTCAGTTGAAAAAGGGGGAAAAATGTCAAGGAAATTGATAAGTGGTTGTCAGACTAAAATTCTCGACAGCATCAGTGAAGCAGCCAATGGGCATCTCCATAAGCCAGTGGGCGATCATCATTAGCAAATACGCCAATGGGTGTTCATCAAATTGTGTTAGTGGACACCGGATGTTGTTTTCAAGCAAAGGACAGTTGGATCCTTTTGTGGCTTGGCACATGATGGAGTTGTCAAGTGACATTCAGAGATGAATCAGTCATGCAGTTGATTCATGTTCTCTTCAGATTTGAGTTTTTCCGACATCCAGCTTTGGCGGTTTTTCAGGAAAATGTTTTTTTTATGATCAACTTGAGAACTTGGAAGATGGTTCCTTGTTCGTTTTGGATTTATCATTGAGGGGTGAATGTTAGCCTCACTCTCTTAAAAATCAATAATAAATCCAATTATTAAATTAAATAAATAAAATCATGAGAATTCCTCAAAATAAGGAGTCTAGTTTGGATGAGAGATTCTCTCCTACTAGCTCTCCTAAATTAGTGTGTAAGTTGAGAAATTGTCTCAACCAAGTGAGTCTAAGATAGAAACACTATCTTAAGACCACTTACTCACGTATTTAAATGTATTATTAAATTTTTTGAATAATGTGAATTACACGAGCATGAGAGACCACATGATGGCTCTTTGCCTTTTCTACCAATTTAATTTTTGTGTGTTAATTTGTTGTGCATATGGTTACATGACTTTGTGATTCTTCTTCAACATGCACTATTTGAGACGATTAACATAATTATGCCAAATAGGAAAAATTAATTTATGTCAGCTTTTTATTAATCTAAATACACATAGAGGCTCTATCTTATTCCTTTCTAGAATGTTATGTTAGTCATCTCAAGAAGGCAATTAGAGCTCAAGCCATGGTGCAATGCCCTACCACGTGATTGGGAAATTGTGAATGAAATAAAGAAGCCAAGATGGTGATTAGTTCCTAAACCAAAATACCTGCATTCACTACTTGCATTGGAAATAATGTGGAAAGTACTTTGATCCCCTCCACTTTGTAGCCATTAAGAATCCAAATTTTTTCCTAGGAGGAGATGTTAGAATTCTAATGCTTTATAATTTGTTGTAGTTGTTATGAGAAATATTCTAAAGGGAAGAAATGTAAATACTAAGAATTATTTTAGTTGGATGTATCCACACAAGACCACATAGAAGGCATCATAGTTGAAGAAACCCTGAGCTAGCATTGGGTGACACAACCCCTTTCATGGAAGATGAAACCACCTTGCAAGAGGAAACCCAAATTTCTCTTCATGCCTCAACCACATTTTTTGGTACCCCAAACATTCAAGTTGATTGTGTCGGCTGGATAAATCATTCTTGTGGACAATACTGATCTCCCTAGTATCAACTGATATTTGGCGACAAGCAGAACAAGCAAATCTACCTTTCTCTAAATATTGCGATTTATAAATAAAAACCAAGAGGTGTTTTAGATCCTACCTTAAGTCCAACGCTAGTTTGTGGCAGCCATGCTTCGATCATCCGAACAAGTTTCCTTTTGATAACCTGCAAACACAAACAAGCACACATCAAATAACACCTGCGTAGCCAATAATATAAATCATATTCATCATGGTGATCAAGGAATCCATGAAATAAACCATAAGAGATAGCTTATTGAGAAAAATAAACTTGATTGTATTAACTTTAAACAAAGAATAACTTTACAACCTTGGTGCCTTGATGTTGTACAAGCTCCTCCCAGGGTCCAAGAAAGAATCTCCTCTACTTTGACAAGCTTCACACTCTTCCCAATGAGATCAAAAGGTATGTAATCTCTCCTCTCAAGCTTAATTAGGAAGTCTAAATTCCAACAGCATTTACCCTAAAAAATATTCAGCTTTCAACCTCCTCAGTAACTAGCCCAATGCCTCATTTTATAGTGCAGAGGGAGGAAGTTACAGGTCCACCTATGAAGGGATAGAGTCCTCCTTCAAAGGGATAAGCTCCTCACATCAAGGGGTTAGCTCCTTTAGTTATGGGATGCATGAACATAAAAGGAGCGAACTTGCCACCTCAAGATTCCCTCTAGAAGCTTCTAGAAATAACCCAAAGTGAGTTTTTAAGAATGTACTTGCGCCTTTTTGAATTTTACAGGGGTCCGCACCCATTACACAGAAACAAAGCGGGCAGGTCCGCAGGGGACATGACTAGTGGGTGCGGGACCGCAGGTAATGCTAAGAGAAAGTGTGGAACCAGAGTTTTAGATATTTTTAAGGGCTTTCTCTCATTTTTCAAGGCTTGACATGAAGAACTGAGGTTTAAGACTTGCATAGGAGGAAAGTATGAGTGGTGATAGACTCACACTGACTGTAGAATGTCATGGTGACAATATTTTGTGTAACAGATTGCCCCCTAAAGTGCGAAGTTTGTAATAGATGAGGATAGTATTTGTCATCTAAGAAGAGTGAAGTACTTTATCATTTCAAGGATCATCCTGTGGAGAGCCTGGTTGGAACCTGTAAAAACATTCAATACAAAATATATATATCTGATCATATCATCACTGAGGTAGACATTCCCATACTCAGATCAAAACTGACTAGAAAAGTAACTAAACTGCTATGATATAGGAATGATCTTGTAATACATCACAAGTATAGACATATGTAGACACAGTATGGGTGCAACCATCTTTTTATGAATAGTCCACTGTATAATGAATAACAAAATTCCTCGCAACCTGGATGGTGGAAACTAGATCTAGAGTCTTGATCCAAACTAGTACGATTCAATCCATGTGAATGAATGTGTCGAAGTCGAACATGGTAGAAACCACTTGATTACCAATCAATGATGTAAACTGTTAACAAGTGTGAGAGAAACCACCAGTAATGTCAATGGCTCTCAAAGTACTTAGTACAATCCATGAAATGTGAATAGATGAGTTGATGTCAAACATGTCACGGAATCCTTTGATCGAAGGTCAATGATGCAACCTGTCATCGAAGGCGAGAAACCTGCCATTGAGGCATGCAAATTCCAAGGTACTGACGATTTCTAGATCATCTTTCTAGATAATGAGCTAAAGTCAATAGAAAGCGATTTGTCGTAGGCAAGCCCACAACACGAAATCATAGATCAAGTTTGAAGAAATGTATTTGGCAAGGACTGAATCAGGGATGGTCAAGATGGATGACAGATATTTTGCAGATGAATGGTTTATTTGCACTGACCTCTTGAACACATAATGACACTGCAGATGGTTTGGTGACAATTGACCCAAAGCTAATACCCAGAAACGGGCTGAAGACTTTCAATATGGTTTGATTAACTGTTAGGAAAAGAATTTCCCAACCCAGGTGAACAAGAAGTGTCGTTTTCAAGAGTGGTTGAATGCTTTTCTGAGACACAAAGTATAGCAAACAAGTTCATTTTTCTCTCTTTTCCCCCACCATTTCTGGCAAGTACCTCTTTATTTTTGATAAGCTTGAGGAGGATAACATTTGCTTGGTTATAAGCTCATCTTTCAGATGAGCCCAACTTAGTTTAAAATTAGAACCCTAAGAAGGAGTGGTTCATTCCTGTTTGTAATTGAACAGGTCCTTTACTATTAAATTTTAACGAGTCCAGTATAGAAGAAACTCGGTGCTTTTCAATTTGAGGGAGTCAGAAGAAAAACTTAAGAAAACTCCATGGATGTCCTTTTTCATAAATTTGTGTCTCCCAAGCCCAAAAAAGTATAAAATAATACTTGAGAGAACCGCTTGACCATTACGATCAAAAAGTACTTTTCATAATTAGTGGCCCTGATCCGAAAAAGTAAAAAAGCGATCAAAGACACGTCGTTTTATAACCAATATCAAACTTGAAACGACAAAAGTCTGGCAATCTTTTCATGTTTATACAGTCAGAAAAGAGCTGTAAGTGGACTGTCCTTTTAATTCCGTTTTAACGAGTTTAAAAAGGAAAAACTCGGTAATCTTTTCATATTTCACGAGCTAGAAAAGAGCTTAAAGAGGAATTGTCCTAGAGGAACGAGTGGTATAAAGGCTAGCAACTGGTTCCGACAATGGAGTAACTGCTCAAAACATATAATGGTCAAGAGGCTAGCTAATAAAACCACTCATAGATGCGGTCCCTCAGGAAGGGTAAAAAACCAAGTGAAAGCATATGATCAGCCAAAGAGATGGGGGCGATGGAATGAAAACAACCAAGGCTCATTTAACAGAATTTAGCGGATAAAAACGGCAATCACGAGATGTAAATCAGGTATAGGTTCATTTTTACACAAGCTTGAACCATAGAGAACTCTGCTTGGATTTAGTTTCATGTTTACACAAGCTTGAAACGAAAAACTATGTTTGTTATAAGTTCGCATGCCCCCAGCATAATGACGTAAAATGAGGTACATGGCCCCCAAGATTCATTGCATTCAACCAGGTGGATGGAATGAAGGTTCGCTTTTTAGATCTTGGAAAGACTTGAGGGAGTTGTTTCATTTTTTAATGAGGTTGACACAAGAAAAGAACTATCAAAAAAAACCCTTGTTTCATTTTTAAAAACAAGCTTGACACAAGACAAGGAACTATGCTCTAAAATCCTTGATTCATTTTTTAACAAGCTTGATACAAGACAAGGAACTATGCTCAAGACTCCTTGTTTCATTTTTTAACGAGCTTGACATAAGACAAAGAACTATGCTCATAAAATCCTTGATTCATTTTTTTAATGAGCTTGACACAAGACAAGGAACTATGCTTAAGACTCCTAGTTTCATTTTTTAACGAGGTTGAGACAGGAACAAATTGTCCTCATACTCACTGATTCATTTTTTAACGAGGTCGACACAGTAAAAGGAACTTTCCTCGAACCAACTGATTATGGCTTCCAACTAGAGGAAAGACATGTCAATGGACACACCTTGATCATGGCTTCCAAGAGGTCTTCATCAAAAGGAAGAATAGTTCTCTGGAAGGAACACATGTCAAGGGACTCAAAAGGGATAAGAACATTGCGTTCTAGCAATCCCATAGAGTTTTCCATGTCAATTACCATATCTAAATCAAAGGAAGATGAGCAAACAGTGAGAGGTGCACTTACATCGGTAACTGAAAACATGGGACCAGTTGCCACATAATTAACCCGTGGTGGGGTAGATACCACTTTAGAATCAGGAACGTTTAGGGGTGTCATATTACTGGTAGTTGAAACAAGACTAGGGAACGAAAGCTGGTCTACAGTCACAATATTTCCATTGTGAGGGAAAGACATCACGTGAAAGAGTGTCGATACGACAGCTTTCATTGCATAAACATAGTCTTGCCCAAGGAGTAAATTAAAATCCAAGGGACCTTGAACTACCATAAGATCAATACAGACAGTTTTACCTTCCAAGGTAATATAAAACTTAGGAAGGATCCCTAAAGGTTCACTAATGGTTCTGTTAAAAGCTTTCAGATTCTGCGTAATAGAAACAAGCTGAGGGGAACCCAAAGCTTTCCAAGCGGTTGAGGATAAAATACTAACAGAAGCACCTTCATCTACCTGTGTGCGGTGTATGTCCCTACCACCAGCCTTGACAATGATTTGGAAAGGGATGGAGGAAGGAAGACGAGGTTCTGTCAGTCTATTCCAATCAAAGGAAAAGACCTCAGTACTTGGAGGGGGTTCTGTAGAAACAGGTGAAATGCCCCCCGGCGTAGAAGAATCTGATGTAACAAGAAGAACCTGAGTGGTATGAAGTTCACTCTCTAAAGGGAGAGTGGGATCGACCGAATGTGAAATTGAATCAACCACTTGATCAATCTGAGTGATATGAGTTTCACTCTCCAATGGAAGAGTGGGATCGACTGTACTTGAAATTAGATCAATCACTCCGTCAGTTGACGGTAGGTTGGGAGAAATTTTACGGTAACCAGTTGGAAATTCTTGATGTGGAACAGTAAGGTTTTCCAAAATTTTTGAGGCTTCATCCATGTGAGGGCAAATGTGAGTTTGATGACTCCCTTTGCATAACATACAAGGAAACCTAACTTTACCCTTTTCCCCAGGAACCTGACTATCATTGGTTGATGGATCAATGGAAAGTTGATGAGATTTTTCTGACCATACTTCCAAGACCTTTGGAATACCAGGACAATTGATAAGGAAGTGGTCACCCTTACAAATCCTGCAAGGGTATTTGGGTTTACGATGCATGTTGGAGGTTTCCTCAACACAACTAACACTTACAACCATGGTTGGTTGGTTGACTTCTTTCTTATCTTGCTTCTTCTTTTTCTTCTTAGCCACCTGGTTACTAGCGTCAAGGCTTTTACCAAGTGAAGAGGAATAAATGGAGGAAGAAATATTAGGCGAAGAAGGTAAAGGGTCAATAGAAGGTTGGTGATGTTGAGATGGTGAACTCTGTTGAGGTGAAGCATTCGTTTGAGGTGGAACAATTGGAGTATTTGGGGCCAACAAAGTTGAAAATAACCATATCGGTAAACCTATTGTAAATCTAGGTAATGACAAAGTAGCCATATAAGGAGGATCAACATTTCCAAAGCAAGGAAAAGTAATAGGATTCTCGTTAAGAGGGGTTCCTTGGTTGGTAAATTTCGGAACAATTGCCATTATATTCAACTTCAGTGAATTTTATTAACAATTTAAAACTAAAATGAACAATTCACAATTCACACCTATGGTCTCTAAAAGTAAAAACAAACAAATTAACACGCGCTATGAAATCTAGGAGTCAAACCACACACAAACAGTAACTTCCCATATTAAAAACACTAGTTGGTGATGAAATCCAACTTAGTAGAAATTTAATACAGAAAGGGCGGTTGGAACAGTTACCCCGACAACCTGCTTAATGAAACAGACTGGCACAAGTTTCTTCACAAAACCATCTCGAGTGAAGAGAACCCCCCAGAGAGTCGAAGTGAGTCTAGTCGACGTCCGCTCCAGGTACAGTGGGATCTTCCCTCCACCGTCACCTTAGGAAAGAATCCTATATATTATGGCCACTAAGGTTACCAACAAAAACAAATACACCCGGGGGAACAGTTTATGATCCGATACACACGCAAGGGCAGAGTAACAAAGCTCAATCCCATTGAAGGCTCCTTGACATAATCCAAGGTTTACCAACAAGTGACCCCAGGCTCCTCAACAATGGTCAATCCAAGTTTTACCATTTTTAATACATGTATATCTGCTATCGTTCCCAATGAACCCACTGGTTCATATATGATCTCGTGCTTAACTCCTTTAAGAGGAGCTTCCTAGAGCATAGATGTAACAATTGGAATTTATCTCCTACCGCAAGATAGACTACTTGTTTGTTTTAATGTCTTGGAGAGTTAACTAAAACCTATTCCAAGACACTAGCTTAAGCTAGATTGGTGGAAAGAGCCCTAAAAATGTAAAAATTACTAGATGAATTTTAATTAAGCATTGTGTTATTTAAGCTGTTATTACTGAAAAGGGTAAATGGATATGAAACCAATGGTGTTATGACCCGACCCGAAACTGAATGCAATCGAATATGATAATGTAATCTTTTCAATTCGATGAATCCTAACTAAAGTAAGGAGAGAGTTTCCATTCACTTCCAACAATGCAAAAAATTGATCACTAAGAGAAAATATAACAAATTCTCTAATGCACTAATTTCATTAAGAAAAACTAATGCAAATCAATTCCAAAACGGTTTTTTATTTTTATTTTTGTGTGTTAAAAAGAAGCATAAAAATATGTAAATTCAAATCAAAGAAAGCTGACCTAAATCTACGATTGATTTTTTAGAATGTAAACTATGAAATTGTAATCTATACACAATTCACTTGAAAAGTATGCAAATGTAATCTATGCACATTTTTCATTCATATTCTGAAAATGAGAATTCTAATTATGCAAATGTGATCTATGCAAGAGAATTCTCAAACACAAGATGATTCTAATGTAATCTAAGAACCAATCAAGTGCAAGTCAAGAAAATTGGGTGAGAGTTCCAAAGATCAAAAAATAAAAACACTCAAAGGAAATTAACACTCATACAAAAGAAAAAGGATGCAAAAATTGTGAAAAGACTAAGACAAATCTCCAAGTAATGACCAAAGGAAATCAAATTAGGAATTTCTCAAAAAAGAGACTCAAAACACCCAATTAACTTAATGGAGATTGATGAGATGAAGAATTCGCTGAAAGAAACTCATAAACAAGGCTTTTTGACAGAACACATGCAGATCTGGGTAGACACTAAAAGCCGAAAATAAAAACTAAACTTAACTGGACAAAAACAATTTAGGTTTTTCAAAAATTTTAACAGGGTTCGCAGGCTTCCGGTATAACCAGATGCAGTACCGCTCTGTGTAGTAAAGTAACAGTGCGGGGATGTCTGCACTGTGTTACAAACAGAACGTGCGGTCCTCTTCAAAATTTTGGAAAAAACAAAATATACTCCAGATCCTAAAAACTACCCAATCCCACACACATCAGGCAAAAACCAGAAACAAAGAAAAAGTTTCTCAAGTCAAAGTAAAAGGAAAGGAAAAAAACCAAAATTCAAGTCCCCAGCATAGTCGCCATTTTGTCGGCCGGATAAATCGTTCTTGCGGACAAGACCGATCTCCCTAGTATCAACTGATATCTAGCGACAAGCAGAACAAGAAAATCTACCTTTTTCTAAATATTGTGATTTATAAATAAAAACCAAGAGGTGTTTTAGACCCTACCTTAAGTCCAACACTAGTTTGTGGCAGCCACGCTTCGACTGTCCAAACAAGTTTCCTTTTGAGAACCTGCAAATACAAACAAGAACACATCAAATAACACCTGCATAGCCAATATAATAAATCATATTCATCATGCTGATCAAGGAATCCATGAAATAAACCATAAGAGACAGCTTATTGAGAAAAATAAACTTGATTGTATTAACTTTAAACAAAGAAGAACTTTACAACCTTGGTGCCTTGATGTTGTACAAGCTCCTCCCAGGGTCCAAGCAAGAATCTCCTCTACTTTGACAAGCTTCAAAATCTTCCCAATGAGATCAAAAGGTATGTAATCTCTCCTCTCAAGCTCAATTAGGAAGTCTAAATTCCAACAGAATTTACCCTCAAAAATATTTAGCTTTCAACCTCCTCAGTAACTAGCCCAATGCCTCATTTTATAGTGCAGAGGGAGGAAGTTATAGGTCCACCTATGAAGGGATAGAGTCCTCCTTCAAAGGGATAAGCTCCTCACATCAAGGGGTTAGCTCCTTTAGTTATGGGATGCATGAACATCAAAGGAGCAAACTTGCCACCTCAAGATTCCCTCTAGAAGCTTCCAGAATTAACTCAAAGTGAGTTTTTAAGAATGTACTTGCGCCTTTTTGACTTTTACAGGGGTCCGCACCCATTACATAAAAACAAAGTGAGCAGGTCCGCAGGGGACATGACCAGTGGGTGCAGGACTGCAGGTAATGCTAAGAGAAAGTGCGAAACCAGAATTTTAGAGATTTTTAAGGGCTTTCTCTCATTTTTCAAGGCTTGACATGAATAATTGAGGTTTAAGACTTGCATAGGAGGAAAGTATGAGTGGTGATAGACTACACTGACTGCAGAATGTCATGGTGGCAATATTTTGTGTAGCAGATTGGATACGTCAAGCACCACAAATTGATTATTTTAATTTATAGTAGCCGCATACATAATTTTATTCATAGGATAATTCTCAAGAAACACATTGTTATGTTCATTCCATACTTATTTTTGAAATTATGATAACCAATGGGGTTATGATGAATTATATTGGTTGATGTGAAATCTGAAGCTTCAAATGAGTGAGTATCATCTCAAATATCACATGGTTTTATTGAAATGGGTGGTTGTGATGTAGTTCATAGGGAATAATGGTTATGCACTTAGGGATCTATTACCATGGATTTCAAGAATTTATATATGACCTTCACTAAGGAAGGGGATGAAAATACCCTCAAGGGGCTTCAATTTTGTTCCCCTAAAATTATCAGATCTTATTGGATGTAAAAGTTATTGAGTATTGAAGAACGGTCACTCAAGAATTATTTGCACGATTCAATGCCTCACAAGTAGTGGACACCTCCCTACAAGTGATTCACCCTAATTTGTAGTTGGTCCTCTCTAAACATAAATAAGTATTTGAAATACCCCAATATTTACCACCTTCATTTGGGTAGCATGACTATGGAATTCCCTAATACGAGGTAGTCAACCACTAAATTTACATCCTTATAGGCACCCTTTTGCATATAAGAGTGAAATATAAAATACCATTTAGGATTTGGTTATAGTTCGAGTTACACATCCCAATACTATCCATTACTCATCACTAGTGGTCATGGTATTAAAGAAGGAAGACAATTGGCACATGTATCTTAATTTCCGGTCCTCAGTAAATTGATCAATAAGGGTGATTTCCCATCCAAGTTATTGATGCTCTCTAAGATGAACTTCATGGAGCCAAGCTTTTCACTAAAATTAACCTTAGTTTTGGATACCACCAATTATATATGAAAGAGAAAAACACCCATGAGATAACTTTCCACAAACATGAAGGTCATTATGAGTTTTTAGTGATGCCCTTTGGCTTTTGCAATGCTCCACCCACTTTCAAAATCCTTATGAACAAATTGTGTTGACCCTTCATACACAATTTTATGTTAGTATTGTATGATGATATCTTAATCTACAATAAAACATAGGAATCCGACTATTAGGGGAATTTTAAGGTATAAAATGGGCCTCCTAAGGAAAGTAATAAAATAAGAATTATGAATTTTTAAGGGAAAACAAACAAAATTACTTTGTTATTGTATTTTAAACTTGTCTCCTTATATGTTTACTCAAATGTCAAGTGTAGGCACCCATTGTATGCACCATTTAATTCTTCCACGCCAAATGATTAATATTTTCATTTTTTTGTGGTGTGGATCTACAAAAAATATGTGGTGTGGGTACTTGTTGGATGTAGAATAATTAATTATGTATCCAATGGGTGCCTACACTTAACATTTTAGTAAATCTATAAGGAGATAAGCTGAAAATATGTTAAAAACTAGTTTTCTTATTTTCCCTTTAAAAGTATATACCCTTGGGGATGACATCATCATTTTGAATCTTATTGGTTCTTTTAAAATTTAATTTGTTAGTATATTTTTTGTTTTGAGACCCGTTTTTTACCTCAAAATTCCCTTAATGATAAAGCATGTTGATAGAGCCTTGCAACTCCTATGATACTCCAAGCTATTATGGATTCAAAATGTGCATTAGGTTTTAGAGGTTGAATAGATGGGTTAGATTGTAAGTTAGAATAAAGTATTGTTAAAAATGCAATAAGAAAAATCTTGATTTAATTTTCCCTGGAATTAAATTAGGAGAAAAATTGTAATTCCACATGACAATACAACTTGTACGAGTTATCTAAGTTAATTTGACTTAGTTGGTTTAGTTAATTCGATTTGTGGGTCTAACTTGAGTCATGTATAGTGTCTCCTACTTTATAGGAGCCCTGGCTGAGTTTATTTTGAGTTGTAATTAATTAATTCAGTTTAACTGAGTTAAAGTTAGTCAAACTAGTTCTAACTGATGGAGGAACTAGTAGCAAGTCTAACAATGGGGTGTTTCTTCATGTGTTAAACCAATTAATTGATAATTTAGTCATAAATAAATCATGCATGTGAGATCTGAGAGTTACTCAGTTGATATTGGAGTTCAAGGGAAGTGTCCTATCAATTGTCTAATCGTCCAAATTGTACAGGCGGTACATCCAGTCAGAGGAAGGCCTATGATGGATTGCACAATTTCAATTGAGGCATTTCCATAATTAATAGGGGCTAATTCCCAAGGAAACAACATAAGGAAATAGGGACTTGGGAAAGCTAAAAATTGGTCAAGTATTGGCCAAGGTTTGTCTAGGAAGTTGTGAGACAGATAGAGATAGTGTAGAGGTTGCTCGGGTTTGAGCAAAGCATTGTAATCTTCTCATATTTTCTGACTAATGCAATACACAAATAACAGGGGTTTTTAGCTGTGGCTTTCCCTAAGAAATAATTGTGTGATGTGTTGATTAAATTCTTTATCTTGTATGCTTCGTGATTTCTCAATCGATTAATTGTTTCTGCTGATGAGTAGAGTAGATTCAAGTATTTTGTTTTAAAAAATTACATAAGTAGTTTGAATCTACAAGGAAATTCTACATGGTATTGGAGACGAAATCACACTAGAAGAGAAGAATATGAGTTTGTCTTTGTAGGTGAAATCGAATTTGCAAGATCATTCTTCAAAGCTAGTAAGATGTTGTTATATCCTTTGAGACTCGAGTATGCCCTTGAGGGTAGATCAAATTCTATTTCTTGGAAGGACATGATGGAGGTAGTGTTTAAAGACAACAAGCTGAAGGAATTCATAGATAATGATATTCCTAAGCCTCCAACAACCGATGCTCAAGATTTGGCAGAGTGGAAGAAATGTCTAGCAAAGGCGAGGAGGATCATACTAGAAGGAGTTCAAGCTCATATTGTCTTGAATCTACAGAGGAAGGATACACCATATGCCATGTGGCAAGACTTTTTAAACTTGTTTCAAAACAACAATGACCACAGGAAGTTGGCACTAAAGGACAAGATTCGGAAGATCAAGATGGAGAAGGGTGACACAATACCACAGTACTTGAGTAGGTTCACCCAATGTTGGGATGAACTTGGGAGCATTGGTATTACAGTTGCTGAAGATGATCTGGTCATCCTAGCACTTCTAGGCCTTCCCAAGAGCTGGCACAACTACCAGGATTCGGTAAATGGGAGGGAGCATCTACTAAAGTGGGAGTGTTTATGGTCCGACTTGGTGCAAGAAGAGATAATTCATAACACCAGAGATGGAACCTCATCCAAGCGTGCTGATGAGGAGAATTGTGCCTTGGCTTGAAAAGAAAAGAAAGGGAAAGGGAAGAAATCCCAATCCAAAGGGGATTCCTGTGAGGGCGATAAGAAGAATGACTTGTCGAATATTAAATGTTTTAACTGTCATGATCCGGGACACTATGCCATGATGTGTCCGCACAAGAAGGTCGACAAGAATCCATTAGGAGGAGTGGCAAGTGAATCTCTAGCTTCGCAAGAGTTACCAATGGTGCACTAGAGCAACGAGATACATGCAAGGGTGTACATTGGGGAAGTACACCAAAGCCACCTTTCATGATAAGGACAGTCGAGCACAAGCGATCCTTGAAAGAGTTCACTTAGATGTGTGTGGACTATTCTCGACAACCTCCATGGCCAAACATAGTTATTATATGGTATTTGTAGATGATTTCTCACGTAAGTGATGGATTTTCTTCATCTAGAAGAAAGAACGGATGTTCTTTAAATTTTGTGAATTTAAAGCACTTGTTGAGAAAGACACTACAGGAAAGTGAAGGCTCTCAGGAGTGATAATGCTAGCGAATATGTGTCGAATGAGTTCAAGAAATTTTGTGCATCAGAAGGCAATCGATGAGAGTTATTAACACCCCATAACCCACACCATAATAGGGCGGATGAGAGGAAGAAAAAAATTATTGTGGGAGCTGCACGGGTGATATTACATGATCAGGGCCTACTATTGCACTTGTGGGTTGAAGCATGCAACACAACTATTATGTGCAGAACAAGAGTCCTCATCAGATTCTCGGGATGAGTTCACCTAAATAAGTTTTTTTTGGGAAGAAACCAAATGTTTCACACTTCAAGATCTTTGGTTCATCAGTTTACTATCATGTTACCAAGGATGAAAGGAAAACGCTAGAGCCGACAACTGAGTTGGGCATATTTTTGGGGTACATTGATACACCTCACAACTATTAGGTGTAGCTGCCATCTCATAGGATGACAATTGTTCATATAGATGTGAAGTTCGATGAAGAGAAGGCCATTATATGTTCCCTTGAGAGAGAGCTCCAGTTACATGCAGACGAGGAGATTTTAGCTCCAAAGGAAGAAGCTCAGGATGATGTGGAGCAACCACATGAAGAGGAGTAGAGAGTGGAAGCACCCACTCATGCAAAGACATCCAAATATGGAAGGAAGCGCACCATAGAAGCTAATATATTGATGCATGATGCTAGAGATAATGTCGAAGCACCCACATCACAACACAAGCATAGGAGGTTATCAGATTGGTACACTGGTTACATGGATCTGATGAGCAAGAGTGTAGAGAATGAGCCATCCTCATTCGAGGAAGCAGTGTAACAACCAATATGGGTTGATGCCATGGTAGAGGAGTATGACTCCATTATTAGGAACAATGCTTGGGAAGTAGTCCCAAGACTAGGTAGGTTCCAAGTGGATCTACAAGGTGAAGCAAGTAGTAGATGGGAGTGTAAAGAAGCATAAGGCCAAATTTGTGGCTAGGGGTTCTCTCAGGTGGAGGGAATTGATTACGAGGAGACCTTTGCTCCAGTAGCAAGGTAATTTTCAATAAGATCTATTATAGCACCTTCAGTGCAGATGGGATGGAAGATACATCAAATGGATATGAAGAAATCCTTCCTCAATGAAGTTATTGAGGAAGAGGTGCCCATAGAGCAGTCAAAAGGATTTGAGACCTTCAACAGAGAGTTGCATGTTTGCAGGGTCAAGTGAGCATTGTATGGATTGAAATAAGTACCCCATGCTTCATACACACGGATCAACAACTATTTCACCTGGTTGGGCTTCACCAAAAGTGAAGCAGATGTAAACCTTTACCATACTATGGTTGAAGGAAAATTATTGATTGTATTTTTATATGTCGATGATTTAATTCTAACAGGTGATGTGAAGTTGGTCAAATCTTGCAAAGAGGATATTGCAAGAGAATTCAAGATGAAGAACCTGGGGCTCATGCATTATTTCCTTGGTATGGAAGTATGGAAAGGAGATGAGGGATTGTTTGTCTCTCAGGGCAAGTATGCCAACGAGATACTGAATAATTTCCACATGGAGAGAAACATACCCATGGAGACTCATCTAGAAGGGAATTGGAGGAAGGAAGATGCTACTTCAGGTGAAGTAGTGGAGGCTACTATCTATAGGCAGTGTGTGGGTTCACTTATATACTTGGTGAACACATGACCAAACATGTGTTTTGCAGTTAACCATCTTAGTGAAGCAATGGTTAAGCCAACCAAAATCTATTGGAAGGAAACTAAACATGTGTTGAGATACCTCATAGGCACCACTTAGTTTGGTTTTCGTTACAGACAGATAGAGGGAGTGAAGCTTCAAGGATTCATGGATGCAGATTGGGTAGGGATTCCACCAAATAGGAAGAGCACATCAGGGGGAATCTTCAGTATTGGTTCAACAACAGTTTCTTGGTACAAAAGGAAGCATAGATCAATTGCACTCAGTTCATTAGAAGCAAAGTACATGTTTGCTAGTCAAACAACTTGTGAGGCTATCTGGATGAGGAAGATCCTTGTTGGTTTGTTTGGTAAGCAAATCGATCCTACAATAATTTACTATGAAAATCGAAGTTGTATCAAATTCACTGAGAATCCATTTTTTCATGATCAATTCAAAAATATCAACATTTGGTGTCACCATCTACGAGATTGTGTGCAGAGGAGAATCATGTTGTTGGAGTACATTCCTACAAAGGAATAGGATGCAAACATCTTGAATAAGGAACTCTCAAGAGGAAAATTTGAGTTCCATAGAGGAAGGATTGAGGTATTTGATAATCCCTTTCTTGTTGAGAGGGAGTGTTGAAAATGTAACAAGAAAAATCCTGATTTAATTTTCCCTTGAATTAAATTAGGAGAAAAATTGTAATTCTACATGACAAGACAACTTGTATGAGTTAAATAAGTTAATTTGACTTAGTTGGTTCAATTAATTCGAGTTGAGAGTCTAACTTGAGTCATGTAGATTGTCTCCTACTTTATATGAGCCATGGTTGAGTTTATTTTGAGTTGTAATTAATTAATTCAGTTTAACTAAGTTAAATTCAATTAAACTAGTTCCAACTGATGGAGGAACTAGTAGGAGGTCTAACAATGGGGTGCTGCTTCATGCGTTCAACTAGTTAACTAATAATTCAGTCATAAATAACTCATGAATGTGAGATCTAAGAGTTACCCAGTTGAGGTTGGAGTTCAAGGACAATGTAATATCATTTGTATAATCATCCAAATTGTACAAGTGGTGCATGCAGTCAGAGGAAGGCCTATGATGGATTGTGCAATTCAAATTGAGGAATTTACCTAATTAATAGGGTATAATTCCCAAGGAAACAACACAAGGAAATAGGGGCTTGGGAAAGTAGAAACTTGGTTAAGTATTGTCCAACGCTTGTCTAGGAAGTTTTGAGACAAATAGAGATAGTGCAGAGGTTTCCTGGGCTTGAGCAAAGCATTGTAATCTTCTCATGTTTTCTAACTAATGCAATATACAAATATCAAGGGTTTTTAGCTATGGCTTTCCCCAAGAAATCATTTTGAAATGTGTTGATTGAATTCTTTCTCTTGTATGCTTCGTGATTTCTAGATCGATTAATTATTTCCACTGATGAGTAGGGTCAAGTCTTTTGTTTTAGAAAATTACATAAGCAGTTTGAATCTACAAGCAATTTCTACAAGTATGATTAGATCCCAATAAATTTGTGTCTATGTAATATTGGCCCCACGCAAGGACCCTAAAGAGCTTGCTTGATTTCTAAGGACATACACGCTACTATAAGAAGTTTGTGAAGAATTATAGAAAATACGTTTCTCCCTTGACAACTAAAAAGAAATGTCTTTGAATGGGGGATGTAGTCAAGCAGGAATTCTCAAATTTAAAGGATTCCATATGTCCTAATCTAGTAATAACAACGTTGTATGGGATTAATCAAGAGGTTGAACAAAATCCCAAGTGTTGTAGAGGTAGTGGCATCAACACAACATTACAAATATGATTAATGGTTAGAATAAAACACAAACATAACTTGTAAAATCCAAATATGAATGAACTGACATGAAAGTAATCAAACACATAAGAGAAACAAAGTGAATGGGAAGAAAACTCTTTATTATCAATGAAGTAAGGCTTTGACGGCCTACAAATGAGACACAAAAGGGAATCATGTTGAGTTAGGTGAGTTTTCTTCAATCCCCTTGAGGAAGGTCCTTGTTGATCTCTTTCTCTTTCCCAATCAAGAAGTCCACAAGCTCTTCCAATGGTAAGAAGCTTGTCAAGAGGTAGTATTAATCCATGAAATAAATTGAGATTTGGAGGCAGTCCTAGCAATATTTGGGTAGCATAACACTACATTTCTTCTCCTATCCAAATGGTTACACATGATTCTTAATTATATATTTTCCTGAAGCTTCTTTGCAATTGGTTCATGACGTGAATAATGATCAAGCCCATTGTGGTTTCCCATGCGTGAGAGGGACATGATTAGATATTTGAGTTTCCAAAGTACTTATCATTAAATGTCTTAAAGCTCTAAATCGACGTAACTCGCACTTGGAACTTTCCTTCTAATGGGATATTCATCATTTATTATGCTACTCATTAATGAACAACCACATTCTACAGATTCACGAATCTATCAAATGGATAGTCGTGATGATCATACAAACATTTTATGGTGTCTTTATGTGAATGGAAAAAGACCCACTTTATAATTTTTTTACTACTTATGGCTACTAATTAAGTTTCATAGATGACCTTAATCTTGGTGTATTTTCCTCTTGTATTTTCAAATTCTTTTCAGTGTGGTTCTGCTAAAAAATATGCAAAGTGAGTACTCATTAATTCCACATACAATGAGTGTTTACACTTAATATTTGAGTAACTTATAAAGAGATAAGTTGAAAATACAATTAAAAAATAATATTTTTCTTTCCTTTCCTTTGAAAATCCATAACTCTTATTTATTATTATCCTTAGGAGGCCCATTTTAAACCTCAATATTCCCCTAACACCAAGTATTCATGTATTATAATTTAAAGTTACATCACATGCCCACTTCCATTGTCTCATATTAGGACACCCCATTCACTAGAAAAATTTGGCAAGGGATATTTAAATTGTAATTAAGTACCTCGTTGCACATCAACACTATATATCAACCAAAAATCAATGGTTAAAGCAATGTGATCAACAATGAATCGAAATATATTTGCAGTGCTTCACTTTTAAAAAGCCACAATAATAGGCATAATTGTTTCCCTTTGCATACTGGTAGCATAATACGACTTATCATGTACTTACCAAGATTCCATAATATGAAGCTATATATGGTCAACAACCCTTGTCAGTGACATTTTATTTACTGGAAACCTCCAAGGTTCATGTAATGGATAACACACTTCACACTAGAGAAGCCATTCTCCATATGCTTAAGGATAATTTGGTTATGGATCATTGAGAGAATTTTTTTGCATAATGGTATTGGTGTTTATTTGCCTTAAACCATGTAAGAAAACATCACTCAAATCTAAAATCCACTATAATCTAGCATCAAAATTTTATGGACCTTATAAGATTATCAAGCACATTGGAGAAGTGGCCTACAAGATAACTCTACTAGCTCACTCCAAGGTTCACCCAATCATGCATGTGTCTCATCTAAATAAGGTCATGGGATCGTATTGCAAGGTGCAAACCAACCTACTAGAACTTGATAAAGTTCCATTTGGTTTTAGACATAAGCAACAATGGATACCAAAGAGAATTGATTACGCCAACACATTGCTTGAGAAGTGTTAATCCCATGGAGACATATGCAACTGAAGGAATTCACATGGGAAATGGAAATGAATCTGCAACAATTCCTTGCCTTTAGGCCTGAGGGAAATACTACTTTTGGAGTGGGGTGGAAAATTAGGTTCCTACACTAACCTCCCTACTTTAAGCTAATGAGGAGTTCGTCAATCAATGTATGTAGTCATAGTCTTTGAATAAGTACCATTACATAACAGTTGATAGTAATTTAATGTAAAAGGTTTTTCTTTATTAAATAATGCCTACAAAGTAATTGGTACTCATTAATAATGGGACCACAAGTAATTAGAGTTTTATTATTACAAATCTATTTAAAGAGCTAGGAGGCCATGGAATATTTTGTTATGTATTGTTGTATTTGAAGCTTTACTCTATGGGAGTTGTTAGTTTTTGTAGCATCAGGTCTATTCTAGCCACAACATTCGGTGGAGGTTAAATTGCATGAGATCTCCAAAACTCATAAATTTTTTCTCGAAATTCCACCTAGAGATGAATTAATTAGATTATTAACCTATTTTTTAATGTTTCCTAAGCCTAAACTTAGAAAAACTGGTTAATTAATCATAATAATTTTAGTCAAGGTGATAACAGTCTAGAAACTCAAACATATTGACTTCAAGATGATCCTAGCCCTAGATTAAGTTTTAATATTGGTCCTTGGTGCTCCAACAGAGGACTATAAGAACAAGTCAATGTGCACTTGGAGAATACAACAGACACACTTGATCAATAGTTCCTTGTGCAGATCGAGCTAGCAGCAAGACTTCGAGCCAGAGAGGGATGCAGTGTCAGTGAGGGGTATGGACAGTGATCTGGAGGAATATTTCTAGGTTTGGAGAGGCAACAACAAGAGGACGAGTTATTCCTAGTGCAAGCAACTCGAGTGTGGGCAGCGCGACTGCAGGTAGAAGCCCGAGTACGAGCAACAACGCAAGTACAGGCAGAAGTCCGAGTACAAGCAACAATGCGAGTACGGGAAGGTGTGAGTGCAGGTAGCTTCACGAGTCACCGAGGTTGCTTGTGGAGGAAGGGAAATTCCCTTAGATAATTTCAACGAGATTTTCTACTGTGGATTGCCAGTTTCAGGCATCTAGATTATACTCAGAATTTCGCTGCTTCTTAATAATAAAAACCCTCAGCTGCTACACCGGTTTTCCCAACTTGGGTTTTTCCTAGGACTTTTGTCCAAAAATAATTGTGTTAAAATTTTATGTGTGCACTAGATTTTATCAGTTTCAAGCGTTATTTTCTTTGTGAAAATCACAGTGTGAATTATGCCATATTTGTCGTAGAAGACAACAAATAAATTAAAAATTAGGAAAATTATTTTGAGTTGTTGCAATAAATGAAATTTTCACAAGGTATCAGAGTGTGAGTGATCAGCTGGGAACCTCAAAAGTGGAGAAGGGAATTATCAGAAGTTGCGTAGTATCGAGATAGGCAAGATAAATTACTTGGGCTAGGGTTCGATTTTTAGCTGCAGGTTAGCAGAAAATTCGAGTTGTCCAGGATAGTGATTCCAACAGTAAGAGGGAGCAATAACAACTCAGATTTCACCGAGCATATTTCTCGTTAGACACATAGGATTTTACAATTTTTTGCAGTTACATAATCAACATCAGGTGGAAGAGAAAATCACACACAACAGAGGGAAGATTTCTCTCAAGGAACTTTGAGTTTCAGATGATCGACTTTCTAGTTGTCGATGGGTAGTAGCTGTGAGTAGATTTCCTCACTCCGGAAGGGAGTGCATGTAGCAAATCCAACAACCGAGCAAAGGGATTGAGGGAGATTCCGGTTTATTTTATCCATTTTGAGTTTCCAAATTTTGCTACTCTACAGGGATGAACATATGAGGTTGCCAGAGGAGGTTGTGTGAGTTATCCATAGTGTAGATCTAGGAAAAAGTCTGACTTCTAGTTACCAAAAACAAGTGTCGGAGGAAGTGAGTTGTCTCATGCGAGTTGCAAATAAAGGAAGGGTCCCAGCCAGGGACTAGGATTGAAAGGAGATAGTGGGTCACCAGATCTAGGAGGAGGAGGAGTATAAGACTCTAGTGTTCCATATTGGGCAGGGTCCAACACATTTGCAACAAGGAGATCAGCCAGATTAGTTCCAGATTGTTGCAATAGGACAATCACCTTTGCTACGGGAGCCCATAGTATCATAATAGCAGGTTCAATGTCAGCAGACACAATTTTTCATTAAGCAGTTGCAAATCTAGTTGCATTGAGTACCTGAGAGATAGTTGCAGAGCTAGATGCAGTGACACAAGAAATGCGAATTGCCCAATTGTAGTATGCAGGTGTAGTTCCAATGAGGAGATTCCCAACACATAACTACGCAGTCTAGTTTCTAGTGTAAGAGGATAACGCGAGTTGCTAGGAGGGAGCAGAGAGATTTCCCATTGGGAGATTGAGACTCAAATGGAGTCTAGTTTTAGAGGAAGCATCCCTATGGAAGCTAGTACTTTAGGATATGGGGAGATCAAACTCATTATTATAGTAGTTGCAACAACAATGCGGAACCATTAGCAGAGCAGCAGTAGTAGCAGTATGAGTAGATCAGTTTTTTCTATGTTTGCAGCTATACCTCAAGGAGTGAGGTGGGGTGATTTGGTGATGTAGCTACAGAGAGATACATAGATTGGGAAGGGTCCTTGAGGAGTCCACGACATGGATACTTACCTGGCTATGGGGGTCCACAATATTCAGTAGCAGGATGAATCAAAGGCAGTTGATGCAGTCAGTACCAGAGTGACAGTGATTGCAGACTAGTAGCAGTCAGATGTTGAGGAGCACAGAGCAGTGTTGAAAACAAAGTAGGTGGCTCAGTGTAGAGTTGGAAACAACACAGATTCTTCAATGACATTGCAAATGCTAGTATAATTCATGACTTGGGAGACATATACATCATAATAAACAAAATTTATTCAATATTTAGGATGCTTCTCAGTTGTAGTAGTTGTAGTTGCAACACCAACATAAGAGAGGGAGTTGTAGTGAAAATGTTAGGATATTCCGACACATAGGAAGTAGTTAAGTACAACTTGGTCTAGTTTAGAGTTAGGTAAAGTGTGTTTCTTTACCGTTGTACATATTGTAACTTACAATCCGACGGTCACGAAATGTAGTGATCCGACGGTTCATTCTCTCCTCGGTATTACCGACACTTGATCCGTGGCTTGACACCTGATTGGTCCATGAGTTCTATTTAAAGCGCATGGAGGGTCATTGTTCAGGTAATCTGTGCATGAGAGAAGCTTATGTAAATTTTCATTCTTTGATTAATAAATTGCCTGTAGTAGCCACGTTGGCGCAGGCCGTGGACTGTTTCCCTCTTTGAGGGTTTTAACCACGTCAAAAATATTGGTGTATTGATCTGTGATCTGGTTGTGAGCGGTGTCCTTTTGGTGTTCTTTCTGAGGAACTTACCCTGTAAATTTCTACATGGTATCAGAGCTATTTGAGGGCCACGTCCGTTGGTGATCCAAATCTGAAGCCGGTAGAACTGCATGCGGCTGTCGTTTCCTAGATCTGCTGTTTCTGACTGCTTTCGGGCCGAGAGGACTGATCTGTTGCGTTCGGAGCATCTGTTCCAGTGAGGAACCCCTTTCGTTTCACGTGAAAAGGTTTCCGGTAGCCCTAGCTGCGTCATTTTTCAGATCGAGAGGTATACAGTGTTTTTGCAGTTTACTGTTATTTTCTCTCTGCTTATTTCGGTTTCGGTTTATTTACCCTTTTTTTAAACCGGATCTATACCTTTCATTTCTGCGTATGCTCTTTGCCCTGCGACTCTGTGCGATCTGGGCAAATCAGAAACAGAAAGGAAGGATTTTTCTCATGCGTATGCTCTTTTCCCTGCACCTTAGTGTGATCTCGGAAAATCAGAAACATTGAGAAAAATATTTAGTTTTTCGGCTAAAGCTAACTTTGAGATTTTTTTTTTTTTTTTTTTTAAATATCTAGTTTTTTGGCTAAAGCTAACTTCGAGCCGCAAAGTTCGTTTTTCTTTGCATATTCGTGTTGGGTTTTGTGTTTTGTGTTTTGTAGGGAAAAAGAGCTTTCTCAAGGCAAGCACGCAAACCGAGGCCCCCCCCTCTCTCTCTCTCTCTCTCAAATTTTTTGTATAGATCAATTGGTTCAAAGCTATTTTAAGAGAGTAGAGGTCTTGGGTTCAAGTCTCCATTTTGTGGGGGCGGATTTTTTTCATTCCCGCACATTCGCGCACTTTGCCCGCAACTTCAACAAATTTTTTTTCAAAAAGCCATAACTTCTTCATCCGGAAGCCTTTTTCAGAGCCGTTTTTTTTAAAACAGCCTAATTTTTCGAGATCTATCCATTGGAACACTTACTTTCAGCATCTTCAGCTTCAGTTTTAAAAAAAAAAATGGAAAGTCCATGCCAAGTCATTCTTGACAGCACTAACTACTTCCAATGGATAGCCTACATGGAAGATTTACTTAGAAGTAAAGGTCTCTACAGAATAGCCACAGACCAAGAGAAGAAACCAAAAGATGAAGACAAGGCTGCAAAATGGGAAAATAGACAAGATCAAGCACGTGGTTTGATAGGGATGTCTATTTCTCCTGATCTTAGATTCCATATTGCAGAACTTGAGACTCCTCATGAAGCATTGGAAAAATCGCTAAAGTTTTTGGGATTAAAAATGAAATTAGAGCCCATCAACTTGAAAATGAGTTGCTTACTTTGGATCCTAATAATTTTTCTTGCATTGAAGATTTCTTGTCCAAATTCAAGACCCTTAGATATCTCTTGGAAGGTGTTAAGGTTAAGAAAGAAGATGGTAACCTTATTTATTCCATCCTTACTAAGTTGGGACCAGCCTACTCTGTATTTGTTTCCACTTTCCATTCTACAAGGGAAGCTTTCATTTGTCAAGGAAAAGACTACAAGGCCCTTCCTTTGACTCCTTTTGTGATTCCTTAATAAGAGAACAAGAAAAACTCTTACACCTTGGTCTTCTTAATCTTGGAAACTCTTCCACGAAAGCGTTAGCCGCCCAGCAGCAACCAAATTCAAAGAATCCTAAGAAGTCATATCCTCAAAAGAATGGTCCTAAACCAACTCAGCCTCAAAATGAAAGATCATTTCAGCAAAATGATAAGACCAATAAAAACAAATGGAAGAAGACTGATAGACATTGTAACTTTTGTAATCGAGATGGCCACTTAGAATCTAAATGCTTTAAGAAGATGGAAGCCTTGGAAGCCGCAATGAAGAAACATAACATCCATGTGGAGCCTACTTCAACTTCAACTTCCGGAATGGCACTTTCTGCATGTCGTTGTCAATCATCTCAGTCTGGTTATGCATTAAATGTATCTTCTTCCTCTCCTTCTCATGAGTGGCTCATTGATTCTGGAGCCTCTTATCACATGGCCAAAAACCAAGCCATGTTTTCTTCTTTAAATGATTGTAACACCAAAAATATATATGTTGGTGATGATAGATCTCTTAATGTTGTAGGGACTGGAACTGTTCATCTAGACAATGGTCAGTTTAATGATGTATTATGTGTTCCAACCTTATCCTGCAACCTTCTATCTGTATATCAGATAACTCATTCAGGTGAAGGTAAAATTGTTGAATTTTCACCTCATGATGTTGTAATCAAGGATCTAAGAGATCCTAAACAGATTCTAGCTACTGGTATTGCTGATGATTCCACAAGGTTGTATAAGTTTCACAACTTTGGGTCATCAAATCTTCCCTCAGTATTTGTTGCTCATAATGATGAAGTGAGCAAACTTTGGCATGAGCGATTTGGTCACTTAAACTATCGCTCCCTTCAGCATCTATGTAAAGAAAATATGGTGACAGGTCTTCCTATGGTATCTTGCAGAGATGGTGTTTGTTCCGGATGTGTACTCGGAAAACATCATCGGGACAGTTTTGACAAACGTGCCTCTTGGCACGCCTCAGCCCCTTTACAGCTTGTGCACAGTGATTTATGTGGTCCTCTTCCTGTTGCTTCATTCTCTGGCTGCAAGTATTTCTTAACTTTCATTGATGATTTCTCCAGACGCACTTGGGTATACTTCTTAAAACTCAAGAGCGAAGTATTTAACACCTTTTTGGCCTTCAAAGCCTTTGTTGAAAAACAATCTGGACATCAAATTCTTAAGCTAAGAACTGATAATGGTGGAGAATATGTTAAAAACACATTCATCAACTTTTGCACCGAAAATGGAATTCAAATGCAACATACTGTTCCATACACTCCACAACAAAATGGTGTAGCTGAAAGAAAAAATCGCACCTTAAAGGAAATGGCTAATTGTATGCTGCAATCTAAAGGACTCAGTCTTAGTTTTTGGGCCGAAGCAATTAATTGTGCAAATTATATAATCAATCGCACTCCTACTAAGGTTCTAGAGAATATCACTCCAGAAGAAGCTTGGAGTTCCATTAAACCAGATGTAAGTCACTTTCGTGTTTTTGGAAGTGAAGCATGGGCCCATATTCCAGATGAAAAGCATAAAGCTTTAGAACCTAAGAGTGAGAAATGTACTTTTGTTGGATATTCTGAAGATGTAAAAGGTTATAGACTTATTCCATTTAAGTCCAAAAATGTTATCATTAGAAGAGATGTAAAATTTGATGAAAATAAATCGGCCTGCGAGCCTAGTCCGGCGGATGTGCCACCTCTTCCTATCTCTTCTACTTTTGAAAACATTTCTTCTTCAGATGATGAAAGTGAGGATGATAATCCTCCCCCACCTTCTCAGGATCCTCAACTTCCAAGATGGGTCCGTGCTACTCGGGATGCAGCAGGTGATCTTGCCGGTGATCCTACAGATCAGCGACGTACACGTTCTCAGTTTGAAAGAGCCTCTTCTTTACTGGCTCAAGCTCCAGTAAATCATGATCCTGACACTTTTGCAGAAGCTTCAGGCCATCCACATTGGGAAGCAGCTATGAATGAAGAATATCATTCATTGTTGGCAAATGATACATGGGATCTTGTTCCTCTACCAAAGGGACGCAAACTTGTTAGATGTAAATGGGTTTACAGAACCAAGTATGGACCAGATGGGAAAGTTGATAAACATAAAGCTCGTCTTGTTGCTAAGGGCTTTTCACAGGTTGAAGGCATTGACTACACTGAAACCTTCTCCCCTGTTGCCAAAATGAACTCTATCCGCCTTGTTCTTTCCCTTGCTGCCTCTTTAAAATGGGAAGTCCATCAGATGGATGTTAAATCTGCCTTCTTGCATGGGGACTTGCAGGAAGAAATCTATATGGAACAACCCATTGGCTTCATACAAACAGACTCCAGCCTTGTTTGTCGACTTAAGAAATCCCTTTATGGTCTCAAGCAAGCTCCTCGGGCTTGGTATGCCAAAATGGATAGCTTTCTTTTAGAATCTGGCTTTTCTAGGTGTTATTCTGACAATACTGTCTACACCAAGAAAGTGGGCAACTCTCTTATCATCCTTGTTCTTTATGTTGATGATCTTATTCTTACTGGTAGTGATCCCAACCTTATAAACCATGTGAAGTCCAGCCTTAAAAAGAAATTTGAAATGACAGACTTAGGACACTTACACTATTTTCTCGGTCTTCAAGTCTTGCAATCCAAGGAGGGTATTTTCCTTTCCCAGTCCAAGTATGCTTGTGATATTCTTCGTCATTTTCACATGGAAGACTGTAAGCCAGCCCCTTCTCCCTTTCAGTCTGGAGTCAAACTTTCAGTCTCTTGTACTTCTCCTGAAGTTGATGCTACCTTATACCGTCAACTTGTAGGAAAACTCTTGTATTTAACCCATACTCGTCCTGACCTTTCCTTTGTTGTTGGCCTTGTTGCTCGTTTTATGCAAAACCCCCGTGAAAGTCATTGGAAAGCAGCTAAAAGAATACTTCGTTATGTTCGAGGTACAGTACAGTTTGGGATTCATTACAGTGCCAAAGCAGCTCCTCTATTAGTTGGTTTCACTGATTCTGATTGGGTTGGTGACCCTGATGATCGAAAGTCTACTGCCGGTTATGTCTTCACTCTTGGTTCAGGACCTATTACATGGGCTTGTAAGAAACATGCTGCCATTTCTCTTTCGTCAGCAGAAGCAGAGTATCGTGGTGTCGTGGAAGCTAGTAAGGAAGCCTTGTGGCTTCGTCAGATCCTATCAGAGTTTGGCTTTGAGCAGCAGCATCCAACCACACTTTGGTGTGATAATCAAAGTGCCATTTAGCTATGCAAAGATCCAGTCCAACATCAACGCAGCAAACACATTGAACTACACATGCACTTCATCAGAAAGCTCATTCATGACCATGTTCTTGAAGTGCAATATTGTTCAACAAATGATCAGGTTGCAGACATCTTCACAAAGGCTCTCACAGAGGCGAAGTTCACTAAACTTCGATATATGCTTGGAGTTCAGGAAGTTGTCACTAAGGGGGGATAGGCTCTAGTGCCTCCTTCCTTCTCCTATTGTGTCATATTTGTAAATCCTTCAATCCTATCCCAAGTTGTTCTTAAGGGGGGATGTTAGGATATTCCGACACATACGAAGTAGTTAAGTACAACTTGGTCTAGTTTAGAGTTAGGTATAGAGTTAGGTAAAGTGTGTTTCTTTACCGTTGTACATATTGTAACTTACAATCCGACGGTCACGATATGTAGTGATCCGACGGTTCATTCTCTCCTCGGTATTACCGACACTTGATCCGTGGCTTGACACCCGATTGGTCCATGAGTTCTATTTAAAGCGCATGGAGGGTCATTGTTCGGGTAATTCGTGCATGAGAGAAGCTTATGTAAATTTTCATTCTTTGATTAATAAATTTCCTGTAGTAGCCATGTTGGCGTAGGCCGTGGACTGTTTCCCTCTTTGAGGGTTTTAACCACGTCAAAAACACTGGTGTATTGATCTGTGATCTGGTTGTGAGCGGTGTCCTTTTGGTGTTCTTTCTGAGGAACTTACCCTGTAAATTTCTACAGAAAATACGGTGTTGGAAGCAATATGGTAGTCTCAGCAGTAGCACAGATGAAACATTTGAGTTGTGCAGTGGTTGGTGGGTAGCAGTAGCCAAACATCAACAACGTGAAAAGAGACAACACAAAGAAAAAGTGTTGTGACAGGGTGTGCAATGTTATAACATAATCGTTGCTAAGATGGAGTGTTAATTTTTGTAGCATCGGATGTGTTCTAGCCAGAAAATTTGGTGGAGAGGCTAGAATTGATGAGATCTCCAAAACCCAGTAACCATTTCTGGAAATTCCACCTAGATATGACTTAATTAGCTTATTAACCTATTTTTTAATGTTTCCTAAGTCTAAACATAGGAAAAATGGTTAATTAATCATAATTAATTAAGTCAAGGTGAGAATAGTCTAGAAAATCACACGGATCGACTTCAAGATGATCTTTGCCCTTTGTAAAAACCAACACAGTTTGAACCATTAAATTCTACAGAATTTACAATTACATTCTATGCATAATTCACCAATTTAATTCACATTTTCATACCTGGTTCCCGAGTTTGATGTTGATTCCTTGCTGATGTAGCTCCAATTACTTCCGATACCAAATGACTAAATCCTCCCAGCCAAGCTGAGCACAGCCTTGGTACTCAACTCCAAAATACTTCCTAATTAGAGTATTTTGGTCCCCTGTGCCCAAAAGCCTCGAGAATAATTGCTCAATCCTAAAATTTTGAGTAAGATATCTAGCCCAAAATTCAATCTCCGACTTAATTCTTCTTTTCCCGCAAAAAAAAACCCCCCCTTTTGCCTCATCATGCTTGGGATAAGTACTCTTCCTAGGCGGTCACCGCCTTCTTCCACCGCCCTCATTAGATTTTATTCGATTTTATTTGACAGGTATGGCTTTTTATATGTAATGGGAGATGAGGATATGTTTTTAGCTTGATATGATTGACGTGATTAAATTTAAATGATTTTAACTTTTATAAAGTTTAATTTATAATTATATATATATATATATATATATATATATATATATCAAATTTTGTTATATTAATTTAAAATTTTAACTTATAATATATATATATATAAATATAAAGTTAAAATTTTAAATTAATATATATCTATATATATATATATATATATATATATATATATATATATATATTATATTATATTAATTTTGTTATATTAATTTAAAATTTTAACTTAATCTATATATATATGTGTGTTAACAATAATATAACTTATAACTCAACTCTATAATGACCAAAATTTACATTAGAAGGATTGGAATTGTAAATTTTATTTAACAACCTGGTAAATACAAAGTATTTAATATGTATATTTGAGTGTCGAATATCTTTTCTCAATAATTTAGGTATTTAGTCCCGTTTCATTTATTTAAACATTTTTCCTAATAAGTGTACTAGTGCAAGGCATGCGGTGTGTGCATATGTAGCTATCATATGCATACATTGTATGCATGCTAATACTCTTTTTTTTATAGATCGAAATGGGTCACACACCCTTGATTAAGTTTTAATCTTGGCCGTTGGTGCTCCAACAAAGGATTATAAGAAGAAGTCGACGGGCACTTGAAGAATACACTATACGCACTTGAGCAACAGTTCCTTGTGCAGATCGAGCTAGGAGCAAGAGTTTGAGCCAGAGAGGGACACAATGTTAGTGAGAGGTAGGGATAGTGATCCGGAGGAAGATTTCCAGATCCAGAGAGGCAAAAACAAGAGGACTATTTATTCCTAGTGCAGGTAGCCCGAGTGCGAGTGCAGGTAGAAGCCCGAGTAAAGGCAGTCCCACAAGTGCAGGAAGAAGCTCGAGTATGGGAAATCGTGCAAGTACAAGCAGAAAACCGAGTATGGGTAGTAATGAGAGTACAGGCAGAAGCGTGAGTGTAGGTAGTGACGCGAGTGCAGGCAAAGTGAGTCACCAAGTTTGCTTGTGGAGGAAGGGAAATTCCCTTAGATAATTTCTGCCATATTTTCTTGTTGTGGATTTCTAGTTTCAGGCATCCAGATTGTACTTAGAATTTCACTAATGCTTAATAATAAAAAACCTCAGTTTCTACACCTGTTTTCCCAAGTTGGGTTTTCCGGGGACTTTTGTCCAAAAATAATTGTATAATTTTTTTTGTGTGTGCTATATTTTCTCAGTTTCCAGTGCTATTTTCTTTCGCAGTTTATTTGTGAAAATCACAATGTGAATTATTTGATCTTGGTTGTAGAATACAACAAATAAATTAACAATTAGGAAAATAATTTCCAGTTGTTATGATAGATGAAATTTCCACAAGAGTTTACCCCACCTTAAGAGGCAAGTGAACATTGGTTTATTCTTTTGGTTATTATAATACAAATGTATGTTTCACATATTTTACCTTATTTGTCTCTTGTATCTATTTTTTCACACTTATAATCTATGTATACCTAGTATGTTTTTCAAGTATAAGGGTTAAGGAACACTACATCATGGCTAACAATAAAAGAATGCCACATGTTAACAAGAGGTGAATTCTTGTCATCTCGAATAAGAGATATATATTGCATGACTCATCTATAATTAATGGGTTAGAATTTGAAGAATTAACATTCTTTGATACCAATTATCTTAGAGTCACCATCCAAAACGTGTAGTTCTATAAAGCTCTTAAAGTAAAAAACATTCATCAACTAATATGGGAAATAGGAATTGCGATTCTCACGTCATATGAGTGTCCATCATCTTTGATAGCGAAAATATGTCTTTTCACCTCAATTTTTAATTGATGACCTCCCATAAGTTCCATCTATGTCTTAATGTGTGTATCCCAAGCAAAGGAAACCAACTTCAATAATTTCAAACACCCTCCTTGAAGTTATACTTGAAAATATCATGCTAAGAATCATGGATTTTGCATGTTGTATTTAAAAACAACCCAACTTGTAAAAACAACCTCCTATAACAAAAACCACTATCAAATCTTTGTCTAAGCAAATAGGTTTACAAATAGAACACAACTCTGATAACATAACAATAATATTTTTCATTTTTGGAAGATATAAGATAAAGTATTAAATAAAATCTACACATATAACATATAATAAAATAGCTTAATCAAACAATGATAAAGAAAATTATATCAATAACCAAAAGCATTCCTAACATAACTATCCATGCCAAAAGATAGAAAAGTTTATAGTGGGAAACATCTTAATAACTCAAGAGGAAAATCCCATTGTTGAAAGAGTAGAGCAATTTTTAGATCAAAATTAGCACAAAGAAGGTAGACACAATTGCAATTGCATAGATGCAAAATACATCTAATGCACTACCAACATTGCCAATAAGTCATTTGACAAAGTTAACTTTGATTAAATACTTTTTAAGTCAATTTGTTGGTAAAGTCAAAATTGATTGGAATATTTTACTAGCTCGTAATACTTATGAGCATTAATTATAACTTCAAGGTTGTGTTTTCACATAGTCTAATACTTTTTAGCATTAATAATAACTTCAAGGTAGTGTTTGCACATAACACTCACTAACCGTAGATGGTTTCATAGTCTCTTGGCTATGTTGGTTTGTTTGGTCAAAATTGGCTTTCTTGGACTTGTGGGATTATTGCTTTGGGTAACTTTGTTTGTATAACTATGACGTCTATCATTTGCATTTCAAAAAATTCTCATAGTTATGTGAACTTATTTTTAAGTTCATTAGTTTTTCCACTACCATATTGTAGTGTTTTGCCTTAAGAGTAGCAATTACCTATATTGTATCATGCACAACTTCTCATATTCCATAGGGGTTTCACTAAGGGAGAAACACCATACTATGTGTGTTCATATTTGGGGATATATATTGAGGAAAAGAATGCCATAATATATTGAGCATATATTAAGGGGTAAAGGGTTTTTATATTGGCAGGTATAAAAAATGGAGCTCAAAGTTATTGAAAAAATATAAAAGGGTATAAAAAATGTTAATGAAAAAATGGATACCTACAATATCTAGTGAAAGTAGAGGTTTTTTAATTGGGAAGGTGTATTGGGTTCGTATTGGTAGGGGGTTAAATAATGTGATTTTTAGAGGTATTTTCCAATATGTAGTCAAATTAGGGGTATTGTTTAGTATGCCATGAATGCACGTGATATGTCATAGGTTCATTGAGTGAAGCTTGCCTGTCACATCCATACATTGTATTAAAGATACTTTCTTCCCAACCATTAATATATTTGCTAATGCATCTCTATGATCTAATAATGAGTTATTTTGGATACTTGAGTGAAAGGTGCGTTCCACCTCAACCACGACTTTATTGAAAAGTTCCTCTAATTGTAATTAATCAACCAAATTTTGAATTTAAATAAAATCATGTTAATTTGTGACTAGATGCTAGTGAAACCATATAAATTAAATTGTTGGTAAACGTTGATAGACATTAATCCATGATAATCATCAAAACACTCATTTCATGATACATTTCAAATTGCTAAGATCAAAAAAATCATAAAAGTATGCATTGCTACAATAACATGGTTTATCAATACCACATGCCCAAAAAACATAACTCATTTCATATGACACTAGTGTATATGACATTTTTTTAATTAAACATTATAATTAAAAGGGAAAAAAGACATAACTACTTTGAAGATAAATATCAACTTTTAATCTATGACTATTATGTTAAATCGGGCCTACCATTTACCTAATAAATATTTATAATTAAATTAAAATTCTAGAAGCCTTATCCAAAAATAGATGTAGATGTAATTAGAAATATGTTTGTTGCCTCTAAAGACACTTCTATAACCCAATAACGTAGAATATTATCACATAAGTAATGATTACATTATTATTGATTTATAAGAAATCACTTATAACCAATAATAATAGTAATACAAAAATATTTGTATATGTATGAGAAGAAAAGATTTGATATGTACAAATAACATAAGAACTACTATATAACAAAATAAGAAAAGATATCAAATTTATATAAGAAAAAACTATATAAAAATAATATTAAGATAAAAATATGGTTCAATTTAAATATATCTTTATCTTAACAAAATCAAATTATAATTTTACATATTTATATCTCCAAAAATTGCAAGCTTTGAGTTCTACATGTTTTTTTTTAATGATTAGAGATATAAACTTCAAAGTTGATTATGGACCTTTTGCATCGAGAGACTTGAATTTTGAATCTCTTAATACATAATACTTGATTTCAATATGATAATTAAATGAAAATGTTCCTCACATGACTTGTTTACAATGTATGGAATGGTTATTTACAGCGAGTGCAAGACAAAAGTCTACAACAACTAAAATAACCCCCTACTTTATCGGTATCTCCGCCTTAGTTTCTCGGAATTTGGTGCCCGTCAGATTCGTAAAATACAATTTACGGTCTTCGGCTGCAACCAGATTAAATCCCTAAGTTTCAGGGACAGAAAGGATTCTGTGTTTTTTTTAATAATAATAATAATGTAATTTAAGTTTATGGTTATGTTAAATATTTAATTAATATGTAATAATTTTTTGTTTACAATATTTTTGAATTTGATTTTTTTTCTTCATTTTTTTTTAAATAAATAATAAAAATAATAATAATTTAATTTTTTTTTTGTGTAAATCAGCAGTTGTATATTATATCATAAAATTACATAGGATACAAAAAGTCTGTATGCACAGACAGAGAAAGCAATTCCATCTAGTTTGCCCAAAATGACTGTTAGCACCTGACCCTGCATCTTTAGACCCCGAGACTAACCACGCAGGCTGCCTAACAAGGGACACAAACGAGAAGAGCCAACCATCCAGGGTTGCTTGACAGAAGACACAAACGAAAGAGGGCCTGGAGGACCTCAAAACTACGACAGAGATAGACAAAATGAGAGAAAACCAAGAAAACAAGAAGCCATTACAGCTTCAAAATCACATAGTCTTTGCTGGTTGCACTTGGGCCGGCCATTGCAGTCTCGATAACGGGCTGCAGAATCCTTTGAGGAGTGGGGCACTTCACCATGCTGATGTCAGTTTCCTCGTCGGGACGTCCACAACAACATTAGTTCCCTGTCGGATGGAGAGCTTGAGGAGATTGATGAGGACTCCCAGCTTGTGCGACAGGATTCTGACTTCCTGAGTTAACGCACTGATGTTGAACTCCATAGCATCTAACTTTGCTGAATTCTCGATCGAAACGAGCGAAATGGCCTGGTGCGCTTTCTTGATTTCTTCTGCCTGCATGCTGAGCGCTTTGGCCAGCATGGTCTTCATACGCCACATTTCACTCTGAGTTCTAAAATATTGCGTGGCTCTGGTAGTCATTGTGCCTGGGTCCGATACCCAATCCATTTCCGTCTCCAAAGCCTGAATGTCCATCTGTTCTTCTTCCTCAATGACCGCAGCTTCAAGCTCTTCAATTTCCGTTTTTCTTTCTTAGAGATCCAAGTCTCGTAAGCCTCACAGGCTTTTTTCAGGTCCCGGTTAGTAGACGCATTACGACTGCCCTCACGAGCCATAGTGTTATTGCAGGTGTTGGCGTGGGTGGAGGAGATAGTGAACTTCCTAACAACACTAAGATTGTCAAGAATCGAGCAAGGAGAATGCGATGTCTTGATTTCCTGGTTGATTACCTTAGTTATAGCTGAAGGTCGAATGTTCTGGATTGAGATCTCCCACTTCGCCTTCTGAGATCCGCAGTTCCTGCCATAATAACTCCCATTTAGATTTCCCAGCTCCTTCTCATGATGCCGATCCAGAGCCATTACTCTGCCACGCTTGAGGCTGCTGGTTGAAAGCCAGGTGTCCTCACCTGCTTCTTGCTGACTGTGCCGATCATACTTTTTGTTGATTGTCCACCCCGTCCGATATACTTTGTCCTTGTGGATGATTTTCCACCCTTCCCCAGGAACTCCATGGGCTTATCGCCCATTGTACCTTTGTTTGGCGTTAAGTATATATATATATATATATATATTTTTTTTTTTTTTTTTGAATTGATCGGAGAATCCACAGTATAAACATTTTTGAACCAACGTTTCGAATCCCAAGTGGGATTCATCATCAGGGTTGAAGAATGATGATAAGAGAAGAGCAAGCAGGGAGAATAAATACTAACGAGGTCAAAACTATCTAAGGATGAATAAACAGTCGGCTAGAACCCTAATTTTATTTTATTTTATTATTATTATTCTTATTTTTATTTCATTTTAATTATTATTAATACTTATCATTTAAATAAATTAATATAATAATAACTTATACATTAATTAATATAATATTAATATTAATATGATAATAAATAATTATTATATAATAAATAATTATCTATTACTAAATAATAATAATTAATTTAAAATTTTTAAAATACCAATTATTATTTAATAACCTAAATTAATAAGACCAAAACATATTCTAAATGATTAATATTCACAGTTAACCTAAATAATAAATTTTTAATTCATATTTATTGATTAATATATTAATTTAAATTATATTAGAAAATATAAATAATTGATAATTAAAATAGATGAATATAATAATTCATATATTAATTAATAAAATAGCTGATAAATAAATTAGTATAGACTTTTTTATAAAATTTTTATATAATTAAAATAATGATCAACTATTTGATTACAAAATAAATTAAATTAATAAATATTTGATTTTATTAATAATTAATTATTTATACTAGATTAATATAATAATTCATAAATTCATAAAATAACTAATGTATAAATCAAAATTAATAATAATCAATTATTTTATAATAAATAATTAATTTCTATTTATATTTTGAATAATGTATAATAATTATTTAATAATTGATTAATTATTATTATTATTATATAATAATAATTAAATGTTATATTAATAATTATTAATAAATTATAAAACTAATGACTTATAATAGATTAATAATTCTTAAAATAAAGATTTTCTAAAGAATAAATTAATAAATTTTTATATATTTATTATATTAGAAAACATAAATAGTTAATATATAGTTAACTAATGAATAAATTAATTGATAGCTCTATATAGAAAGAAATTAAATTATTATAGAATCAAAGAGGATAACATACCTGAGGACGCATTACCTGGGGATGGGATGGCGACTTTTAACTTCATTGATCAAGGGCAGCCAACTTCCGCTAATTTCCAAACCATTGTCTCTGTTCAGATTCTGAGGATACTTGATAATTTCAATAGCTTCTCTGATCTTCCGTCTTTGATGGTGTTCCTCTCTTGCGATAATAGAAGCGTTTTCTAGGCAAATGTGGTGCTTGGTCTTCAAGGAGTGTTCTGCCAGTGCTGAGGTACGAGATCTTCCATTCTTGATATCAGCGCCATGTTCTTTGAGCCTTGTCTGGAGGGAGCGACCAGTTTCACCTATGTAGCTTTTTCCACAAGAGCAGTCTATCTTATAGACTCCCTTAAGCTGAAAATTGTCAATATCATCTTTAACAGACTTCAGACCTTGTCTAATGGTCCTCGGAGCTGAGAAATGAGTGAAAATGTCCTTCTTTCTTAGGATTTTAGCGATTTTGTCTGTAACACCAAGGATATAAGGAAGAAAAATCTTACCCTGAGGTTGATCTTGCGCCTTATGCTCATGGGATGACAACCTTCTTTCAGCTCTCTCTATGGCTTTTTTAATCTCATGCTCTTTGTAGCCTATATTCTTGAAAACTGAAACCAAATGCCTCTTTTCTTCATTCAGATGCTCTGAGTCGGAAATTCGAAGGGCTCTGATGGCAAGGGTGTTTAGAACACCAAACTTTTGGGCCGGGTGATGGTGGGAATCCGCATGGAGGTAGCTTTCCGTGTGGGTTGACTTTCTGAAAACTTTGTGGCCTAGAGAGCCATCTTCCTTTCTGATGATTAGAACGTCCAAAAATGGGATGCTCATATTCTCTTCAAGTTCCATTGTAAATTTTATTTCAGGAGAAATGGAGTTTAAGTGAATGAAAAACTTATCAAGTTCTGCTTTACCATGGGTCCATTTTATGTTGGTATCATCGACAAAACGCTTCCACCACGCCGGCTTTAAAGGATAAGATTCAAGGGCCTTCTTTTCAAAGTGTTCCATATACAAGTTGGCCACGATCGGTGATAGGGGTGATCCCATAGCCACACCTGTTGTCTGCTCATAAAATATTCCTTGGAAGGTGAATACTGTTGACCTTAAGCAGATTTCCGCCAGCTTTGCAGTCTCAGGATCAGTAACATCTTTTATAACCTGAATGGCTTCATCAAGAGGAATCTTTGTGAATAAGGATACCACGTCAAAGCTAACAAGAATGTCATCACGTTCCATCTTTTCATGTTAAGTATATTGTTAATTCACATAGGTTACTAATGAGCCATATCCTGCAGCCCGTCTTCCACTCTTGATTCTCCTGTAAGATCTTGCCTTGAGATGAGAGTGCACTGATTCCTAAGCTCATCTTCTGTGACGTCTTGCCAACAAGTGTCAATGATCTCCATCGGATGATCGACCACGTGGTTGGCAAGGCAGTCTGCTAAGACATTTTCTTTCTGCCTAACTTCCTATGGAACAATGCTGTTGAGGGAGGAGAGATGTTTCACAATGAGCATTGTAACCATAGCTAATCTACAGTGCTTTGTAACTTTCTTCGACTAAGTCCCATTTTGCATTCTCCTCACCGCATTGATGGCCAAGAGGGAATCTCCTTCCACTATTACAGAGCCTTTACCCAAACGGATGAGGATTTGCAGCCCATGTTCCAGGGCTGTGAATTCTGCTTCATTGTTGGTGGTCTGCCCAAGCGCTCTACAGAAAATGTGGAGGATTTCACCTTTGTCATTACGGATGACGCCTCCAAATAACAATTTAATATTAAGATAATAATTAAGTAGCATTAGATTTGTGTATGATATTTTATTGTTTATAATTTTTTTGTGATTTTGAATATGTAATTTTTCAAGAGGCCTTTTATAGTGATTAGTAATATTAGGGTAGATGTAAGATAGGGTATATGTGTAGATGTGTAGGCATGAGATGTGAGATGTATAGGGCATATGTGTAAGCGTTAGATGTGATATATATATATATATATCGTAATTTTATTAATAAAATTATGAATAATTTTTTTAGATAAGAGAAAATATAATATACATATCACATTAAAATATATAACATATAAATTGCACTTATAAATTAATATCTATTTTACTATATAATTTAAAATAATGATTCCATAATCATCTTCAAATTTAATTAATACACTGATAAAAATTTAATATTTACAATATAACAAGATTTTTAATCATGAATATTTACTATGAATATTATTAACTTCTAAATAGGCTTTTTTACAATACCATGGCTTATCAATACCACATGCCAAAAAAACCTAACTTATTTCAAAATCAAAATATTTTACAACTACTTTATTTTAATTTTAATTTATAACATTTTTTAATTAAATCTAAAAGCTAAAAGGTTATATTTTGAGGTATATCTAAACCCTCCATCCTCAAGACTACTAAAAATATTCCCATAGAGATTAAATAGAGGTTTTAATAAATTAAAAATGAGAATATATATATATATATATATATATAGGTGAAATTTATATAATATAAATAATATTATAAAGAACCAGGATAGATAAATCTTAACCAAGGATCCAAGGGAAGAGAGAAAGCAAAGTATAGGAAAGATAGTGCATGATTTTTTAAGTTTTTTATTATTGCATTTTCTTTGACATGATTGATCCAAAATATAGGTTTAATATTTTACAACCAATTATGTTTTTTTAGTTTAGATACTTTCTTAAATGCAATACAATGGGATCATATTTAAGAGAGAGACTAAGATGGAGGGGAACAGAGTGGTGGAGAGAGACATAGAGGTGGGAGAGACAAGGAGAGAGAGGAAGGTAGAGAGAGAGGGGGGGAAGAGAGGAGGAGAGAGGGAGAGAGAGATGGATTTTGAAGGGGAAAGAGAGAGAGGGAAGAACAAAGACATTGAGAGATAGAGGTGAAGAGAGAGAGGGAGTGACAAGGGAGAGATAAAGATGGAATGAGGGAGAGAGGAGATGAGGGAAGAGAGAGGAAAGGAAAGGATAGAGATAGGGAAAGAAGGGGAAGAGAGAGAGGGAGAGAGGGAGACAGAGATATGGAGGGCGTAGAGAGGGGGGAGTGAGAAGGAGAGAGGGAGAGAGATAGTAACAAAGTTGGAGGGTGGATATAGAGAGAGTGTCTAATGGGGGGAGAGACAGAGGGAGGTGGGAGAGAAAGGGAGAGAGAGCAAGGAAGAGAGAGGAATTGAGAGAGAGGAGAGGGGGGGGGAGAGAGAGAGATGGAGTTGGAAGGGGAAAAATGACACAAAGAGAGAAAGGTGGAGAGGGAGTGACAAGGGAGAGATGGAGTGACGGTGAGGGAGAGAGGAGAGCAAGAGGGGAGAGAGAGAGAGAGTAAGTGAGAGAAAGAGAGAGGAAAACAAGGGGAAGAAAGAGAGAGAGTGTATGTTTGCGCGCTGATATAAAGAGATAAAGAAGGAGAGATAGAGAGAGATAGAGATATAGATGGAGGGGGCGAGAGAGAGAGAGAGAGAGAGAGAGAGAGAGAGAGAGAGAGTGGCATGTGTTTAGGGGGTTGAGATAGAGAGACAAATAAGGAGAGATAGAGGGAGGTATAGATATAGATGACTGGGGGAGAGAGGGAAGAAGAGAAATATAGAGAAAGGAAGGGAGAAGAAGAGAGAGAGAGACGAAGGAGAGATGGAGGGGGAGAGAGAGAAGGAGAGAGGGTGGGAGATAGACACAAAATGGAAGGTGGAGAGAGAGGGAAGAATAAAGAGACACACAGAGACAAATACAAACATAGAGGTTAGATCTAGAAAGTCATGAATATTTTGGTTTTTCACTAAAATAGATTTATTGATTTCAGTGTGGTTGTCGATTTATAATGCTATTTAATATACTATGTGAGTAATTAAATATTTTATAACTTGTTTTGAGATATACTTGTTTCATATTTAAGGATATTATCAATTATGCGATGTGAATACCTTTTTGTAATGTGTTAATTAGATTTATTTTGATTGGTTAAGAAAAATGATTATTATCCTCGTCACACATCGTAAATCTTTATATCTAACATATTAATAATAATATGCTTAATTACGTGAAAAAACAATACTTTGTTTTCTATCTATTATAGACATTATTTTGATACTTCTACGAGAACCCATCTACATTTGTACTTTGGAGTATAAAAAACAAATAAAATTACATTTTTTTCTTATTTACATGACAAAAACTACAAAGTTAATTGGTTTAAGTTGGTTACATTAAAAAAAAATTGTGTAAAAAGGGACGTTGAAGATGTGTACTACTAGTGTTTTTGCATTGTAAAACTACTAAACCAAATTATTTTGCACCTGATAATGCAAATAATTTTTAATCATACTCTAAGGTAATTAATTGAAATCAATGTAATAAGTTATTATTAAATTTAATCACAAATTTAAACCAAATTATTTTGCACCTGATAATGCAAATAATTTTTAATCATACTCTAAGGTAATTAATTGAAATCAATGTAATAAGTTATTATTAAATTTAATCACAAATTTTTAATTTACGAGTTGTTGAAATTAATGAACCAATATATTGTAATTGAAATCAATGTGTTACGTTATTTTTTTAATGTTATTATTTAATATATTATTGTTGAATTCAATGCGCTAAATCATTTTTAATGTACGAGTTTGAAATTAAGTATCAAATGAATTTACAATGTATTGTTAGGGATAACAATACACTTGTTATGGAATCATTTTGCTTTGTTATTAAATAAATGTATTTTATTTATTTGCAAATCACATTTAAAATTAAAGGAAGTTATAATAAACTTAGAATTAGAATAAGCATATTAAATGTTAAGAGTGTATGATGATATCTCAATCTATAATAAAACATAGGAATTCAATCATTAAGAGAATTTTAAAGTCTAAAATAGGCCTTATAAAGAAAATAATAAAATAAGAAATGTGATTTTGGGAAACAAAGAAAAATACTTTGTTATTGTACTTTCAGCTTATCTCCTTATAGGTTTACTTAAATGTCAAGTGTAGGTAACTGTTGGATGCAAAATTTGATTCTGCATCCAATGAGTACCCACTTTGCATACCTTTGAGTATAACCACATAAAAAATAAAATGAAAATACATGACAAACATATTTATTTATAAACTTTTAAAGGAATTTTTTTAATTGTATTTTCAGCTTATTTCTTTATATGTTTACTCAAATCTCAAGTGTAGGCACCCATTAGATGCGTAATTTAATTCTTCTATTCCCAATGAGTAATATTTTCATTTTTTTGATGTGGGTCTACTAAAAAATATGTGGAGTTAGTACTTTTGGATGTAGAATAATTATATCAAATGGGTGCCTACACTTGACATTTGAGTAAATCTATAAGGAGATAAGCTAAGAATAAATTAAGAAATAGTTTTCTTATTTTCCCTCTAAAAGTATTTACCCATGGGGATGATATCATCATTTTGAATCATATTGGTTCTTTTGAAGTTTAATTTGTTAGTACATTTTTTTTTGTTTTGAGACCCATTGTTGACATCAAAATTCCCCTAATGATAGAACCTTGCAACTCCTATGGGACTACAAGCTATCGTTGATTCAAAATGTGCCTTTTGGGTTTTAGAGGTTGAATAAATGGGTCAAATTGTAAGTTATAATATAGTATGTCTAGATCCCAAGAAAGTTGTGGCTATCCAACATTGGCCCCATGCTAGGACCCTCAAGAGCTTGTACGAGTTCTTAACGCATACGAGCTATGATAAGAAGTTTGTGAAGAATTATAGAAAATGTGTTGCTCCCTTGACTACTAAAAAGAAATTCCTTTGTATGGGGGATGTAGTCAAGTAGGCCTTCTCAACTGTAAAGGATTCCATATGTTCTACTCTACTAGTAACAATGTAGTATGGGATAAATCAATGGGTTGAGAAAAATCCCAAGTGTTGTAGAGGTATTTGCATCCAAACAACATTACAAATGTGATTAATGGTTAGAATAAAACACAAACATAACTTGTAGAATCCAAATATGAATGAACTAACATGCAAGTAATCAAGCACATAAGAGAAACAAGTGAATGGGAATCAAACTCTTTATTATCAATGAAGTGAGTGTTTGATGGCCTACAAATGAGACACACAAGGGAATTATGTTGAGCCAGGGAAGTTTTCTTGAATCCTCTTAAGGAAGGTCCTTGTTGATCTCTTTCTCTTTCCCAATCAAGAAGTCCGCAAGCTCTTCCAATGGTGGGAAGCTTGTCAAGAGGTACTATTAATGCATGTAATAGCTTGAAAGTTGGAGGTAGTCCTAGAAATATTTGGGCAAAATAACACTACTTTTCTTCTCTTATCCAAATGGTTACCCTTGGCTCTTATTTATATGTTTTTCTCAAGCTTCTTTGAAATTGGTTCATGGTGTGAATAATACTCAAGCACATTGTGGTTTCCCATGCATGAGAGGAACATGATAAAAGATTTGAGTTTCCAAAGTACTTATCATTAAATGTCTTAGAGCTCTAAAGTAATGTAACTTACACTTGGCACTTTTCTTCTCATGGGATATTCATCATTTCTTGTGCTACTCATTCATGAACTACCACTTTCTACGGATTCGTGAATCTATCGAATGGAGAGTTGTACAAATCACAAAAACATTGTATGGTGGCTTTATGTGGATGGAAAAAGACCCACTTTATAAAGTTTTTACAATTACTTCTGGGATACTAATTCATTTTCATATATGACCTTAATCTTGGTGTATTTTCCTCATGTATTTTCAATTTTTCCAGTGTGGTTTTTCTCAAAAGTATGCAAAGTGAGTACTCATTAGTTCCACATACAAGAAGTGTTTACACTTAATATTTGAGTAACTTATAAGGAGAAAAATTGAAAAAATAATTACAAAAAATATTTTTATTTCCTTTCCTTTGAAAATTCATAACTCTTATTTATTATTTAGGAGGCCCATTTTACACCTCAAAATTCCCATAACACCAAGTATTCATGTATTATATTTTACAGTTACATTGTATTCCCACTTCCATTGTCTCATATTAGGACACCCCCTTTACTATAAAATTTTGGCAGGGGCTGTCTAAACTGTAATTAACTTCCTAGTTGCACATGATCACTACATATCAATCCCAAACCAATGGTCAAACAATGTGATCAACAACAACTTATAAATATATTTTCCAAATGCTTCACTTTTAAAAAGCCACAATAATAGGCACAATGGTTTCCCTTTGCAGAATGGTGGCACAATACCACTTATAATGTACTTACCAAATTACACAATATAAAGTTATATATGGTCAACAACCATTTTTGATGACTGTTTATTTACTAGAAACCTCCAATGTTAATGTAATGGATAGCACACTTCACTTTAGAGAAGGAATTCTCCATACACTTAAGGATAATTCTCCATACTCTCCATAGAATTCTTTTGTAGAGTTGGATTAGGTGTTTCTTTTCCTTAAACCCTATAATAAAACATCACTCAAAGATAAAATACAGTATAATCAAGGATCAAAATTTTATGGACCTTATAAGATCATTAATCACATTAGATAAGTGGCCTACAAGATAACTCTACTAGTCCACTGCAAGGTTCATCCAATCTTGCATTTATCTTATCTAAATAAGGTCATGGGATCAAATTGCAAGACACAAACCAACTTAATAGAACTTGATGAAGTTCTATTTGGCTTTAGACATAAGAAACATTGGATACCAAAGAGCATCAATTATGCCAATACATTGCTTGAGAAGTGTTAATCCCACGGAAATATATGCAACTAAAATAAGTCACATGGGAACTAACAATGCCTCTGCAAAAATTCCTTGCCTTTAGGCCTAAGGGAAATACTACTTTGGGAGCGGTGTGAAAAATTAGGTTCATACCCTAACTTTCCTACTTTAAGCTAACGAGGAGTTAGTCAATCAATGTATGTAGTCATAGTCTTTAAATAAGTCCCATTAGATCATAGTAGATAGTAATTAAATAATGTAAAAGGGTTTTCTTTATTAAATAAGGGATGCTAAGTAATTGGTACTCATTAATAATGGGACCACAAGTAATTACGGTTTTGTTATTGAGAATTTGTTTAAAGAGCTAGGAGGCCATGGAATATTCTGTCAAGTATTGTTGTATTTGAAGCTTTGCTCAATGAGATTTTACCCCACCTTAGGAGGAAAGTGAACATTGGTTTCTTCTTCTGAATATCATAATACAAATGCATGTTTCACATATTTTACCTTATTTCACTATGATAACTAGTTTTTCACATTTATAATCTATTTATACCAAGTTTATTTTTCAAGTATAGGGGTTAAGGAACACAACATCAAAGCTACCAATAAAAGAATGCCATGTGTTAATAGGAGGTGCATTCATTTCATCTCGAATAAGGGCTATATATTGCATGACTAGCCTATCATCAATGAGTTAGAATTTGAAGAATTGACATAATTTGATACCAATTATCTTGGACTCAACATCCAAAAGATGTGGTTCCACAAAGCTCTTGAAGTAAAAAAAAATTCATCAACTAATGTGGGAAACAGGAATTGTGATTCTCGCATGTCATATAAGTATCCATAATCTTTGATAGTGAAAATATGTCTTTTCACTTTAGTTTAATTGATGACCTCCCATAAGTTCCATCTATGCCTTAATGTGTGTGTCCAAAGTAAATGAAGTCAACCTCAATAATGTCAAACACCCTCATTGAGTTACACTAGAAAATCGCTTTGAAAATATCATACTAAGATTCACGTATTTTGCATGTTACATTTAAAAACAACCCCAACTTGTAAAAGGAACCTCTTGTAACAAAAAACCACTATTAAATCTTTGTCCAAGAAAATAGGCTTACAGATAGAACACAACACTAATAATTTTCACTTTTGAAAGATATAAGGTAAAGTACTAAATAGAATCCACACATATAACATATAAAAAAATAACTTAATTAAACAATGATAAAGTAATCATACCAATAACCAAAGTATTCCTAACATAACCTTCCATGTCAAAAGACATAAAAGTTTATAATGGGAAACATCCTAACAACTCAAGACAAAAATCCCATTGTTGAAAGAGTGGAGCAATTTTTAGATCAAAATTAGTACAAAGAAGAAAGACACAATTGCAATTGTATAGATGCAAAATACATCTAATGCACTACCAAAATTGCCAATGAGTCATTTGACAAGGTTAACTTTGATTAAATACTCTTTAAGTCACTTGGTTGATAAAGTCAAAAATGATTAGAATATTTTACTGGCCTAATACATATTAGTATTTGATTATAACTTCAAGGTTGTGTTTACACATAGTTTAATACTTATTAGCATTGATTATAACTTCAAGGTAGTGTTTGAACATAACACTCTCTAACCCTAGATGATTTCATAGTCTCTTAGCTATGTTGGTTTGTTTGGTGGTCAAAATTGGTTTTTTTGGGCATGTGGAGTTATTGCTTTGGATACCTTTGTTTGTCTAACCATATGACATATAACATTTACATTTCAAAAAATTCTCATAGTTATTTGAACTTATTTTTAAGTTCATTAGTTTTTCCACTACCCTATTAGTGTTTTGCCTTAAGAGTAAGAATTAACCCATCTTGTATCATGAACAACTTCTCATATTCATGCCTTGTAATAGAAATACTTTCTTCCCAAACAAGAATATATTTGTTAATGCATCTCTCATCTAATATTGAGTTATTTTGGATACTTGAGCAAAAGGTGTGTTCCACTTGAGCCACGAATTTATTAAAAAGTTTCTCTAATTGTAATTAATCATCCATATTTTTAGTTTAAACAAAATGACCTTAAATTTGTGACTAGATACTAGTGCAACCATATAAATTAAATGGCTAGTAAATATTGATAGGCATCAATCCATGATAATCATCAAAACACTCATTTCATGATACATTTCAATTTTCTAAAATTAAAAAATTCATAAAAATATGCATTGCTACAATACCATGGTTTATAAATACCACATGTCCAAAAAACATAACTCATTTCACATGGCACTAGTTTAGATGACATTTTTTAATTAATCAACATAATTAAAAGGGAGAAAATGACATAACTACTTTGCAGATAAATATTAACCATGGCTATTACTGAGAACATTTTAGAATATTCCACGGAGATTAAATCCCTCCCATCTACACTACAATTATTGATAATTAAATTAAAATTTTGGAAGCCTTGTCCAAAAATAGATGTAGGTATAATTAGAGATATGTCATTGCTGCTAAAGACACTTCTATAACCCAATATAGTATAAATATAATTATCACATAGGTAATTGTTACATTATTATTGATTTGAAAAAAATCACTTATAACAAATAATAATGGTAATACAAAAATAAAAATATGTGTATATGTATGAAAGAGAAAGATTTGATATGTACACATAACATAGGCACTACTATATAGAAAAATGAAAAGAGATCATCAAATTTATTGATGGGACCAGCCCTGAACACCTACGGTTTAATTATTAAATGTTGATTGTGTTTTTGATAGCTGTGTGGTTGGTTGACTTAATGGCGTGGTATTGTGTTTTAATTGTTCTGAGGACAAGTGTCCTGGTCTTGGGGCTCGCTCCTCCCACCTCTTACTATGCCCACGAAACCCTAAACTTGGTCATTTCGACGCTGTTTCACTCTGCTGCTCCGTGAGGTGAGGTCTCTGGTTCTGGTTCGGGTTGTTTCACAAGGGTTTCACTTCACCGGTTCTGGGCATGAACTCCCGTGAGGGTTTCCACCTGCATGCGTTGGCGATGCTTCCTATTCTGAGTGCGATGTCGAGGTTCCGGGTCTGGAACCCCTGGTCTCGGTCTCTGATCTCAGTCTTGTTCGGCCCTGGTTATGATTTTGGTTGTGGGCTTTTGTTGTTTGCTAGCTTCGTTTATGTTGTTGTTCTCACTGTGCTTGCTCCGCTATTTGATTATCTGCTTGGCATTTGTCACAGGTCATGGTTGCGGGGTGGCTCGACTCTCGGCTCTCTTTCAACGTTCAACCAGAGGTGAGTTTACTTTCTTTGCTATTTGTTTCCGCCTCGTTTTCTTCTGTCACTAACTATGTTTGCTCCTTGTGGGCAGTGAGCACTCTGCGGCCATGACCTTGGAGCGTGGCTTCCTCCCTGGTGCGCACGGGCTCGGCTCCTACGGTAAGTCTCTCTTGTAACCCTTACTTCTGTTTGCAGTTCTTGTATTTGTGGTCCTATTTGCTGGCTCTAATGGCCTGTTGGTTGGCCGTGCAGGTATGCGGCTGGGCTCTCCATTCACTGGCCTCGTACCCTGACTCCTACACTCTTAACGGGTAGGGTCGCTCCTTATTATTCCTCTGTCTGTCTGTCTGAGGTGTTAGCTGTTGGTGGTGTTCTATGGGTCTGTAGTTAAGGGTCTAGCTTCGGCCTTGGTGTGTCTTGGCCTTACTGTGGCTTCGGCCTCACTGTATATTTATGCTTCCGGCTATTTAACTTATGAATTGTAAGGTTATGGTCCTATGGTGACCTCGTAGTTGTTCTTGGCACTGTCAACTCTGTTCTCATGGTTTGTTTGTAACTGGCAACTGTATCTTGGACTGTTGATATTCAATTTTGATATATATGTATATATAGTGATTTTTGTTGACAATTAAATAGTATAAAGGAATTTATATGAGTTCTGTTTGGTACCTATAACTATGCGTTCATTCCTTCGACAATGATTTATTTGATTTGTCTGCAAGTTCGCGCCTTTGTTTGTCGGAATTTTTCCGCGTACTCTGTTTGCTCCTGTATTAGCTAATCATTCCCTATCTTCATTATAAAATAAATCAATGGTCTTGTTAAGTTAGAAAGGAAATATTCAAGTTGTAGTATATGGATTCAGATTGTCAAAAACAATTTCTTGCTTGTTTCTATTCAATGCTATGATGGTCAAAGATTACAGTAACTATTTCCTTCCTCTCTTTTGTAAAGATTCACTGTACAGTTATTAAACTGTCAGTAGTTACATTTAGTTATACTTTGACAACTTTTATTTCCTAACTGTAGTCTAAAAGTTAAATTTAAATAAAAATAAAAAAAGAACGTAAACAAAAACTAACAGTGGGCTAAGACAACCATTCCTAGAAATTTAAATGAAAATAAAAACTAACTGAAACTCAATCTGTTTGCAAAGACAAACTCTCCAACCTTGACCTCCCTGAGCTGGATGCTCCTACATCAGGCTCCCGGGGTAGATGAAAATTCATGGCTCCAGTCCATGAGCTCCTCGATAGAATACCTTGCACGTTGTATCTGTCCTGCATCAAGCCACGAACTGTCCTCAATAGGGCGGTTCTTCCACTTGATGAGGTATTGTAGGTACTCCTTTCTTCGAGTCCGCTTGGCCACCTGTGTATCGAGGATTCCTTCGATTTCAAGTGGCTGAGCTAAAGGCATTTGTCTCATCCACGAACTACTCTCTTCCTGGGTATCCCACTTTGGCTGCGCCGAACTGTCCTCTTCCGGATTGGCAGTGTATGGGAATAAATATGCCACATTAAAAATGGGCGATATTCCTATACCTGGAGGCAATTGCATCTCATAGGAATTTGCAGAAAACTTGCGCATAATTTTGCAAGGTCCAATTTTTTTAAATTTCAGCTTATTGTATTCGCCCTTAGAGAATCTTTCTTTGCGCAGATGCGATAGAACTTGATCCCCCACATTAAATTATACCTCCCATCATTTTAGATCTGCTTTCTGTTTGTACCTTTGACTACTGTCCTGTAATTTTGTCTTCACCTGCTCATGTAGGTCATTGATTGCTCTCGCAAAATCTTCCCCATCAGCACTTTTTCTTTCTAGTTGTCCCAAATCTCGTAACTCATGCACTCCTCAGGGATGCATTCCATACAAGATTTGGAAAGGACTACTTCCTGTGCTCCGATTTGGTGAATCGTTGTAAGCAAATTCCGCTTAAGCAAGTACACGATCCCACATTCGTGAATTTTCTCCAACTAGACTCCGTAGCAGGTTTCCTAAGCTCTTGTTCACCACCTCTGTCTGCCCATTGGTCTGTGGGTGATAAGTGGAGCTGAAATTTAACTTTGTGTCTAGTGTTTTCCACAAGGTGCGCCAGAAATGTCCTGTGAACTTCACATCCCTGTCGGAAATAATGGACTTGGGTAAGCCATGCAGTCTGACGACTTCAATGAAAAACAAGTGTGCTACATGGGTAGCGTCACTGGTTTTCCTGCAAGGGATGAAGTGTGCCATCTTGGAGAAATGGTCCACCACCACCATGATGGAGTCAAAACCCCACTGTGTTTTGGGCAGACCTAGGACAAAGTCCAGACTGACTGAGTCCCACGGTCTGTTTGGAATAGGCAAGGGTGTATACAACCCCGTGTTCTGACTGTGCCCTTTCACCAACTGACATATCTTACACCTGGTCACATATCGTTGCATGTCTCTTCGCATCTTCGGCCAGTAATAGAAATGACTGAGCTAATCCAAGGTCTTATCAATGCCAAAATGTCCAGCTAGACCTCCACTATGTTTTTCCCGGATGATGTTCTCCCTCATCGAACATTCTGGAACACACAACTGTCCTCCCTTGAATAACAGCTCCTCCTGTAAGTTATAGTCCAGCGATGGACTATTGTTCCTCAACAAAGGATTTTGGTAGGCCTCATAAGCCTCCTTGAAATCTGCATCTGTTTGATACAAGTCCTTTAGGTGTTCAAAACCCAACACTTGTATCGTGCTTTCTTGCAAGAGTAAAACTCTTCTGCTTAGTGCATCTGCTACCTTGTTGGCTTGACCACTGATATGCTTCAATACGAATGTAAAACTCTACAAGAACTCAACCCATTTTGTGTGTTTATGATTCAATTTATGTTGCTGCATAACATACTGCAACGCAGAATTATCCGAAAACAGGACAAACTCGTTACCCAACAAATAATGTCTCCAATGCTTCAAGGCTTGGACGACGACATAAAACTCCTTGTCATAAGATGTGTACTTTTGCCTACTTTCATTTAATTCTTCGCTGAAATAAGCTACTGGTTTGTCTTCCTGGCTGAGTACGACTCCAATGGCTGTACCACTGGCATCGCAACGAACTTGGAAAAGTTTGTTAAAATCAGGCAACCTCAAAATTGGCCTTTCAGTGATCTTTTTCTTCAATATCTGGAAGCTCTTCTCTGTACCTTCAGTCTAGTGGAAAGGCTAACTTGCCTTTTTGATGGTATCCAACATGGGTGCGCAGATTCCACTAAAATTCTTTATAAACTTGCGTTAGAAACTTGCCAACCCGTGAAAACTCCGAACTTCAAACAGACTCTGAGGGGATGGCCAGTTAAGTACAATTGCAACTTTTTCTGGGTCCATTTTCAGCTCATTTTCTGTAATCACAAAACCCAAATAGACTAACTCCTTCTGAAAGAAAGAACATTGTTTAAAATTTATCAGCAACTTGTTTTGCTGCAACTTCTGTAGAACATATCTAACCTGTCGAAAATGTTCTTCCTTGGTCTCGCTGAAAATCAGTATATCGTCAAGATACACAATTATGAATTTCCCAATGAACTCCTTCACCATCTCGTTCATCAGGTGCATGAAAGTGCTAGGGGTGTTACTCAACCCAAATGGCATCACCAGCCATTCACAATCCTTCATTAGTTTTGAAAGTTGTTTTCCATTCATCCCCTTATCTTAATCTAATCTGGTGGTATCTGCTCTTCAGATCTATCTTCGAAAAATATGCTGCTCCACTCAAGCAGTCCATCATGTCATCCATTCGTGGCAATGGAAACCTGTACCTGATAGTAATTTTATTTATTGCTCTTGAATCTGTACACATCTGCCACTCGCCTCCTTTCTTGGGAGCTAAAACTGTCGGAACTGCACAGGGACTTAAACTTTCCCATATCAAGCCTTTGTCCAACAATTCCTGTACCTGCTTCCTGATCTCCTCGTTGTCCTTAGGACTCATCTGGTAAGCAGCTTTGTTTGGTAAACTAGCTCCAGGGATGAAATCTATGTGATGACTGATACTTCGCTTTGGTGGTAGCTTATTCGGTAAATCATCCACCACAATGTCGCTGAATTCCTGCAAAAAGTCCTGGATTTTTTCAGGTAAGTCAGAAATTTTAGTGTGCAACAACACTACTCTCGGTCTCCTTACAACAGCATACTTTACCTCGTCATCTTCAATCTGTTTTAGAAATTCTTTTCCACCCATCAACAACACTTTTGTCCCACTAGTTTTTGTTGTTTCTTCTTCCTTGATGGGTACTAGTGTATGCTTAATCCCATCCTTGACAAACTTGTAACAGTTTTTTTTTCCATCATGAACAACTTTTCGGTCATACAACCATGGTCTACCTAGCAGAATATGACACACGTCCATGGGCATGATGTCACAAATCACCTTGTCCCTATACTTGCCAATTTGGAACTCCACCTCACACTACTCATCAACTAGCAGTTGGTGACCTTTCGGTAACCAAGACACTTTATAGGGAGTTGGGTGCTTCAACCTTTTCAAACCCAATTTATCCACCATCTCTGTTGCAACCAAATTATCAGTGCTTCCACTGTCTATAATCAATTTGCAGCATTTTCCATGTGACTTGCACACAGTCTAGAATAATGCCTTTCTCTGCATTTGTTCAATTGTCTCCTTTGTCGGTTTCAGTAGTACCTTATTCAAGACTAAGGCCTCTCATGTTTCCGGTACATTCTCTACCTCTTGGGGTGGTGCCTCCGCTTCCTTTGTTTGAGAAACATATGCTCCTCTTTGTCCAGCTTGTTCACCTTCAGGGCACTCAAAGGACCTATGCCCCCACTTGTGGCACTTGTAACACTAGTAGGCAACCCCTCTGCCTCTGCCATTACCCCTTCCTCTCTGGTATGGCCTTCCTCCCCTAGTGCTACCTTCCTTTTCTGTTGTCCCTGAGGTCTTTGAACTACTGCCTTCTTCACTGTTGTTGGTAGTCCTTCCTCTGCCAAAGGATTGTCCTTTCCCTCTGCCAGTTCCATGTTCTCTTCTGGCATTTTGCTTCCTTGAGATCTTTTCTTCTGCCTTTAAGGCACTATGGTATGCTTCCTTTATGGTTTTTGGAGAAAGAATACTTATCTCGTCTAATATCTCTAGCCTTAGGCCATTCACAAACCTTGTTGTCTTTTATGGGGTGTCTTCAATGTAACCAGCTCTCAGATTCACCCGATAAAATTCTTTGGTATATTCTTTCACCATCATTCCTCTCTGCTTCAAATTCTGCACCTATCGATACAGAGCAATCTGGTAATCTTTGGGTAAAAACTTACCCTTCATCTTGGCGACCATTATGGTCCACTTTTTAATAGGTAACTTATTTGATCTTCTCCTCTCTGCTTGGACACTATCCCACCATAAGGCCGCATGTCCTTTCAACTTGGTGGCAACGAATTTAACTTTCCTATCTTCGCTGATCTCCTCACATTCAAATTATTCGTCCAACTCACTAATCCAGTCCAACAACACTTCTGTGGACAAATTACCATCATAGTTTGAAATCTCAGGCTTTGACTTACTGCTAGCCAATAAAACTGACCTTAATAATCTGATTTCAGGTCCTTCCTCATCTTATCCATCTGTCGTAACTGCAGCTTCTTCATCACTGTCATCTCCTCCTTCAGGATCCCTTCTTCTACCTGCTTCTACTGCTGCCAAACAGGCATTCAGGATCCTAATCTCTTCCCTCAATCCTTCATCTACTACCCTTCGAATAGCTCTGCCATGACCTCTTCTTCCGACTTCCATTTTGTAAAAACAAAATAAAAAAAAATTAACTCTGACCAGCTCTGATACCAAAATTTGATGGGACCAGCCCTGAACACCTACAGTTTAATTATTAAATGCTGATTGTGTTTTTGATAGCTGTGTGGTTGGTTGACTTAATGGCGTGGTACTGTGTTTTAATTGTTCTGAGGACAAGTGTCCTGGTCTTGGGGCTCGCTCCTCCCGCCTCTTACTATGCCCAAAAAACCCTAAACTTGGTCATTTCAACGTTGTTTCACTTTGCTGCTCCGCAAGGTCAAGTCTCCGGTTCTGGTTCAGGTTGTTTCGCAAGGGTTTCACTTCGCCGGTTCTGGGCATGAACTCCCGTACTAAGGGTTTCCACCTGCATGCGTTGGAAATGCTTCCTGTTCTGAGTGTGATGTTGAGGTTTCGGGTCTAGAACCCCTGGTCTCGGTCTCTGATCTCAGTCTTGTTCGGCCCTGGTTATGATTTTGGTTATGGGATTTTGTTGTTTGCTGGCTTCATTTATGTTGTTTTTCTCACTGTGCTTGCTCCGCTATTTGATTATCTGCTTGGCATTTGTCACAGGTCATGGTTGCAGGGTGGCTTGGCTCTCGGCTCTCTTTCAACGTTCAATCAGAGGTGAGTTTACTTTCTTTGCTATTTGTTTCCGCCTTGTTTTCTTCTGTCACTAATTGTGTTTGCTCCTTGTGGACAGTGAGCGCTCTGCCGCTGTGACCTTGGAGAGTGGCTTCCTTCCTGGTACGCACAAGTTCGGCTCCTATGGTAAGTCTCTCCAGTAACCCTTACTTCTGTTTGCAGTTCTTGTATTTGTGGTCCTATTTGTTGGCTCTAATGGCTTGTTGGTTGGCCGTGCAGGTATGCGGCTGGGCTCTCCATTCACTGGTCTCGTACCCTAACTCTTATGCTCTTAATGGGTAGGGTTGCTCCTTATTATTCCTCTATCTGTCTGTCCGAGGTGTTAGCTGTTGGTGGTGTTCAATGGATCTGTAGTTAAGGGTCTGGCTTCGGCCTTGGTGTGTCTTGGCCTTATTGTGGCTTCGGCGTCACTGTATATTTGTGCTTCTGGCTATTTAACTTATGAATTGCAAGGTTATGGTCCTATGGTGACCTCACAGTTGTTCTTGACATTGTCAACTCTGTTCTCATGGTTTGTTTGTAACTGAAAACTGTATCTTGGACTGTTGATATTCAATTTTGATATATATGTATATACAGTGATTTTTGTTGAAAATTAAATAGTATAAAGGAATTTATATGAGTTCTGTTTGGTACCTATAACTATGCATTCATTCCTTCGATAGTGATTTATTTGATTTGTATGCAAGTTCACTCCTTTGTTTGTCGGAATTTGTTCGCGTACTTTGTTTGCTCCTGTATTAGCTAATCATTCCCTATCTTCGTTATAAAATAAATCAATGGTCTTGTTAAGTTAGAAAGGAAATATTCAAGCTGTAGTATATGGATTCAGATTGTCAAAACAATTTCTCGCTTGTTTCTATTCAATGCTATGATGGTCAAAGATTACAGTAACTGTTTCCTTCCTTTCTTTTGTAAAGATTCATTGTACAGTTATTAAACTGTCAGTAGTTACATTTAGTTATACTTTGACAACTGTTCTTTCCTAATTGTAGTCAAAAAGTAAAATTTAAATAAAAATAAAAAAATAACATAAACAAAAACTAACAGTGGGCTGAGACAGCCGTTCCTAGAAATTTAAATGAAAATAAAAACTAACTGAAACTCAATTTGTTTGCAAAGACAAGCTCTCCAGCCTTGACCTCCCTGAGCTGGATGCTCCTGCATCATTTATACTTAAGTAAAAATAATATAAATATAGTATTTAGATAGAAATATGGTCCAACCTAAATATATCTTTATCTTAACAAAATCAAATTGTAATTTTACACATTTATATCTCCATATGTTGCAAGCTTTGAGTTCTACATAGCTTAGTTTTGTTTTTTAATGGCTAGAGATATAAGCTTCAAAGTTGATTATACTCTTTTTGTATTGGAGGATTTAAACTTTGAATCTCTTGGTACATAGTTCTATATAATTCACATATAAATCCAAGTTAGTAATATAGTCACATTTTAGCTTTATATTTTCTACCTGATTCTTATTAGAAAATATAGAGTTTGTTTGTTTTTATGGGAAGGGCATCCCCGCTAAAGAAGCAACATATACAATATATACATCATCTGTACATCTGAATTGAAACCAACATCTGTTGCACGCAGGCAACTCAGCAAACCGACGGAGCGGCGAAACGAAATGGTACAATAAGCTGCAGAGCAGTGCTTCATGCAATGTGAATCGAACCTGGGTGGGGGGGCCACAAGCCGACCGTCCCAACCACCGGGCCAAACGACCACGTGCAGAGTCTGTTTGTTTGTATAATAGAATAGTTAATTTCACAACTAATATTTGTTTGTATAATAGATTAGTTAATTTCATGACTAATCATCCCGTACTTATTGGATTTGGCTCTATGTAACTATTTCTTATGAAGTTTCAATTGTTCAAATTTGAATGATTATCACATCATTAAACTACAAGCATAATTAACCATTAGCAATTGCATGAAAGTTAGCCATAAAAAATACATCTATAATTTTTTTTTTGAAAATTGATAAAGATTCACTACAGTTACAAGAAGGGTGCTCTAGGTTTCTAGGCATTCACATTTAGTTTTAATTTTAATTTTTTTAATAGTGTGATAATATTTTTTTTTGTAAGCTTAGTAGGACTACATCTTTATCATGTCCAACTTATAAACTTCAAAGTTGATTATACTCTTTTTGCATTGGAAGATTTAAACTTGGAATATCTTGGTACATAATTCTATATAATTCACATATAAATCCAATTTAGTAATATAGTCACATTTTTAGCTTTATATTTTCTACCTAATTCTTATTAGAAAATATAGTCTATTTGTTTGTATAATAGATTAGTTAATTTCACAACTTATATTTATTTGTATAATAGATTAGTTAATTTCATGTCTAATCATACCGTACTTAGATTGGGCTCTATGTAATTATTTCTTATGAAGTTTCAATTGTTCAAATTTGAATAATTATCACATCATTAAACTACAAGCATAATTAACCATTAGCAATTGCATGAAAGTTAGCCATAAAAAATACATCTATAATTTTTTTTTTTTTTTTTAATTGATAAAGATTCACTAAAGTTACAAGAAGGGTGTTTTAGGTTTCTAGGCATTCACTTTTAATTTTAATTTTAATTTTTTTAATAGTGTGAAAATATTTTTGTTTGGAAATTTGGTAAAACTACATCTTTATCATGTCCAACTTTCTCACTTTGATCGAGGAATAACACAAAATTTAAACGATGAAACTTCCAATTGAATGAAAAAAATAAAATTCAAAAATATTATAAATAAAAATTTATTACACATTAATTTAACATTTAACTTAACGATAAACTTAAATTACATTATTAATTTTTTTTAAGAAATAAAAGAGATTCAAAATAAAAGTAAAAGAATTCAGAACCTTTCACCGCCCCTGAAACTTGGGCATTTAATCTGGTCGCAGCCGAAGACCGTAAATTGTAAATCACGAATCTGTCGGGCACCAAATTCCGAGAAAGTAAGCCGCTCATAAGCAACTCATGTGGGGAACATTTTCATTTAATAATCACCAAATTTTACGTTGTGCGTGGTGCAGAGCACTTGACCGGAAACAGGTGCAGGCTGGAATGGTGAGGGACTTTCTGTGATGCTTCTTCGAAATCACGGTGTTGGTAGTTGGAACCTTCATCGTATCTCATCCATGGCTGCCCCTATAAATTCAATTTCAATCTCGCAATTTCCACCATTCATCTCACGAAATTTTAAGCTATTTTTATTCTTCTTCTCTTTTCTCTGATTTCATCCGTGCTGTGTCTACTTATTTACTGCTGTGTGCAATGGCATTAATCTTGGCTGTAGAATACCTCAACAACCGCGACCGCGACTGTGATTCAGGAAGGAGATTGAATGTTAATGCTGCTGATACAACAAGTACAGTAAATTTTAATGGAAGGGAAGCAAAGGGGTCTCCTCGCTCTCAATTCACAGAAGGGATTCCCCTGCAGAGCAGACGATTAATGATTATTAGCGATGGTGTGCAAGGAATAGCTGTCCCTCTGAGAGCGGCCCTTCTGGAAGGAAGCTTCTCCGCATAGAATTGAAGCCATGATGAGAAAGGGGGTATCTTTATACAGTGTGGGGGGGTTTTATGTAAACCTTTCTACAAGGGAAATGACACCATTATGGTACCTTGGTATTGGTTTTTATCTTTATACAGTGTGGGGGTTTTTTATGTAAACCTTTCTACAAGGGAAATGACACCATTATGGTACCTTGGTATTGGTTTTTATCTTTATACAGTGTTGGGGGGGGGTTTATGTAAAGGGAAATGACACCATTATGGTACCTTGGTATTGGTGTGCGCAGAAGACCGTTTCTTACCCTGTATAATTGTGTACATGTAACAATAATATAGGTCCTATTTATACTTCATTCACTGATTCTTGTTATGGTATGGTTGAGTGACACATGGAATTTGCAATGGTTTGTTTAATTTACTTGGTTTGAGTAGAATTTCTTTCTATTGTTTATAGAAAAACTCCCACAATATTTTTTCCACTTGTCTCTAAAATGTGTGATTGATTTGTATATATATAAAATTCAAATGAGTGGGTTTCGTAGTTGAGAATTTGTGTTTAAAAAATTAAAAGCTAAAAGTTAAGAAAAATAGTGTGTATATTTTTTTCGATTTTAATAGATATATGATTTCTACCAAAAGACTTTACTTAATTCATTATGGGTGATTTCTATGGAAAGACTTTGCTTAATTGATTATGGATCACAGAAGCTTGAATAAAAAAAATAAAAAAAAAAGTGTTATTAAGATATTGTCACACTAAAAACCTAGAGCACCCTTCTTGTAACTTTAGTAAATCTTTAAAAATAAAAAATAAAAATTATAGATGTATTTTTTTATGACTAACTTTCATGCAATTGCTAATGGTTAATTATGCTTGTAGTTTAATGATGTGATAATTATTAAAATTTGAACAATTGAAACTCTATAAGAAATAGATAAGAGCTAATCCAATAAGTACACAATGATTAGTTGTGAAATTAACTAATTTATTATATAAATAAACAAACTAGATATTTTTTAATAAGAGTCAGATAGAAAATATAAAGCTAAAATGTGACTATATTACTAACTTGGATTTATACATGAACTATATAGAATTATGTACCAAGAGATTCAAAGTTCAACACCTCCAATGCAAAAAGAGCATAATCAACTTCGAAGCTTATACCTCTAGCCATTAAAAAAAATAAATTAAGCTATGTAGAACTCAAAGCTTGCAACTTATAGAGATATAAATGTGTAAAATTACAATTTGATTTTGTTAAGATAAAGGTATTTATAGGTCGAACCATATTTCTATCTAAATACTATATTTATATTATTTTAACTTCAGTATAAATTTGATCATCTCTTTTCATTTTTCTATATAGTAGTGCCTATGTTATATGTACATATCAAATCTTTCTCTTTCATACATATACATATATTTTTGTTTTTGTATTACCATTATTATTATTTTTTTTAGAAGGGAGGAGTTAGTTCCCAAGCAGAAGCATTATAGGGCCCTCTTTTTATTACATTGTATACGTATCAGACAATGCTGATAACTGTCACATCGAAGCCATCATACAATCGGAATATTCGCCATCACCAGAACAGTATACGCCATGGAACAGTATATGCTGCAGCCTCCATGCAGCTCCACAGGATTCGAACGCGGCCGGGGTACATGCAAACCGACTGCCCTGACCGCTACATCATGCACTCATGTGCATACCATTATTATTCGTTATAAGTGATTTGATCATCTCTTTTCATTTTTCTATATAGTGGTGCCTATGTTATATGTACATATCAAATCTTTCTCTTTCATTCATATACAAATATTTTTGTTTTTGTATTACCATTATTATTTGTTATAAGTGATTTTTTTCAAATCAATAATAATGTAACCATTACCCATGTGATAATTATATTTCTACTATATTGGATTATAGAAGTGTCTTTAGCGGCAACAACATATCTCTAATTATACTTACATCTATTTTGGTATAGGGCTTCCAAAATTTTAATTTAACTATCAATAATTTTTAGGTAGATGGTAGGGATTTAACCTCCATGGAATATTCTAAAATATTTTTAGTAATAGTCATGGTTAATATTTATCTCCAAATTAGTTATGTCATTTCTCCCTTTTAATTATGTTGATTAACTAAAAAATGTATATATACTAGTGCCATATGCAATGAGTTATGTTTTTTGGACATGTGGTATTGATAAACCATGGTATTGTAGCGATGCATACTTTTATGATTTTTTAATCTTAGCAAATTGAAATGTATCATGAAATGAGTGTTTTGATGATTATCATGGATTGATGCCTATCAAAATTTACTAGCCATTTAATTTATATGGTTGCACTAGCATCTAGTCACAAATTAAGGTGATTTTGTTTAAACTAAAAATATGGATGATTAATTACAATTAGAGAAACTTTTCAATAATGTCGTGGCTCAATTGGAACACAACTTTCACTCAAGTATCCAAAATAACTCACTACTAGATGAGAGATGCATTAACAAATATATTCATGTTTGGGAAGAAAGTATTATTTCTATTACAAGGCATGATTATGAGAAGTTGTTCATGATACAAGATGGGTTAATTCTTACTCTTAAGGCAAAAAACTAATAGGATAGTGGGAAAATTAATGAAATTAAAAATAGGTTCAAATAACTATGAGAATTTTTCGAAATGTAAATGTTATATGTCATATGGTTAGACAAACAAAGGTAGCCAAAGCAATAACCCCACATGCCCAAGAAAGCCAATTTTGACCACCAAACAAACCAAAATAGCTAAGAGACTATGAAATCATCTAGGATTAGAGAGTGTTATGTTCAAACACTATCTTGAAGTTATAATCAATGCTAATAAGTATTAAACTATGTGTAAACACAACCTTGAAGTTATAATCAAAGACTAATAAGTATTAGGCCAATAAAATATTCTAATCAATTTTGACTTTATCAACCAATTGACTTAAAGAGTATTTAATCCAAGTTAACCTCGTCAAATGACTCATTGGAAATTTTGGTAGTGCATTAGATGTATTTTGCATCTTCTATTTTGCATTTATGCAATTGCAATTGTGTCTTGCTTGTTTGTACTAATTTTGATCTAAAAATTGCTCCACTCTTTCAACAATGGGATTTTCGCCTTGAGTTGTTAGGATGTTTCCCAACATAAACTTTTATATCTTTTGGCATGGATGATTATGTTAGGAATGCTTTTGTTATTGGTATGATTTTCTTTATCATTGTTTAATTAAGTTATTTTGTTATATGTTATATGTGTGGATTCTATTTAGTACTTTATCTTATATCTTCCAAAAGTGAAAATTATTATTGTTATGCTATTAGTGTTGTGTTGTATCTATAGGCCTATTTGCTTGGACAAAGATTTGAAAGTGGTTTTTTGTTACAAGAGGTTCCTTTTACAAGTTGGGGTTGTTTTTAAATGAAACATGCAAAATGCATGAATCTTAGTATGATATTTCAAAAATATTTTTTAGTATAACTCAAGGAGGGTAGTTGACGTTCTTGAGGTTGACTTCCTTTGCTTTGGACACACACATTAAGACATAGATAGAACTTATGGGAGGTCATCAATTAAAATAAAGTGAAAATACATATTTTCACTATCAAAGATTATGGATACTTATATGACATGTGAGAATCACAATTCCTATTTCCCACATTACTTGATGATTTTTTTTTACTTCAAGAGCTTTGTGGAACCACACCTTTTGGATGTTGAGTCCAAGATAATTGGCATCAAATTATGTCAATTCTTCAAATTCTAACTCATTGATGATAGGCTAGTAATGCAATATATAGCCCTTATTCGAGATTAAAAGAATTCACCTCCTATTAACATGTGGCATTGTTTTATTGGTAGCTTTGAGGTTGTGTTCCTTAACCCTTATACTTGAAAAACAAACTAGGTATACATAGATTATAAGTGTGAAAAACTAGATTTCAGAGAGAAATAAGCTAAAATATGTGAAACACGCATTTGCATTATGATAATCAGAAGAAGAAACCAATGTTCACTTGCCTCTTAAGGTGGGGTAAGCTCTCATTGAGCAAAGCTTCAAATACAACAATACTTGACAAAATATTCCATGGCCTCCTAGCTCTTTAAACAGATTCTCAATAACAAATCCCTAATTACTTGTGGTCCCATTATTAATGAGTATCAATTACATAACATACCTTATTTAATAAACAAAACCCTTTTATATTATTTAATTACTATCGACTATTATCTAATGGGAGTTATTTGAAGACTATGACTACATACATTGATTGATTAACTCCTCATTAGCTTAAAGTAGGGAAGTTAGGGTATACACCTAATTTTCCACCCTGCTCCGAAAGTAGTATTTCCCTTATGTCTAAAGGAAAGGAATTGTTGCAGAGCCATTGTCATTTCCCATGTGACTTCTTTTGGTTGCATATATTTCCACGGGATTAACACTTCTCAAGAAATGTGTTGGCATAATCGATGCTCTTTGGTATCCAATGTTGCTTATGTCTAAAGCCAAATAGAACTTCACTAAGTTCTAGTAAGTTGGTTTGTGTCTTGCAATTTGATCCCATGACCTTATTTAGACAAGACAAATGCAAGATTGGATGACCTTGCAGTGGGCTAGTAGAGTTATCTTGTAGACCACTTATCTAATGTGATTGATGATCTTATACAATCCATAAAATTTTGATGCTAGATTATACTGTATTTTAGCTTTGAGTGATGTTTTATTATAGGGTTTACGGTAAAGAAACACCCGATCCAATTCTACAAAATAATTATATAAATGATCCATACCAAATTATCCTTAAGTGTATGAAGAATGGCTTCTCTAGTGTGAAGTGTGCTATCCATTATATTAACCTTGGAGGTGTCTAGTAAATAAATAGTCATCGAAAAGGGTTGTTGACCATATATAAATTTATATTGTAATTTTGGTAAGTACATGATAAGTGGTATTGTGCCACCATTATGCAAAGGGAAACCATTGTGCCTATTATTGTGGCCTTTTAAAAGTGAAGCATTTGGAAAATATATTTATAAGTTGTTGTTGATGACACTATTTGACCATTGGTTTGGGGTTGATATGTAGTGCTCATGTGCAACTAGGCACTTAATTACAGTATAAATAGTCCCTGCCAAAATTTTATAGTAAATGGGGTGTCATAATGTGAGACAATGGAAGTGGGAATGCAATGTAATTTTAAAATAAAATACATGAATACTTGTTGTTATGGGAATTTTGAGGTGTAAAATGGGCCTCCTAAATAATAAATAAGAGTTATGAATTTTCAAAGGAAAGGAAAGAAAAATATGTTTTGTAATTATTTTTTCAATTTATCTCCTTAAAAGTTACTCAAATATTAAGTGTAAACACTTGTTGTATGTGGAACTAATGAGTACTCACTTTGCATACTTTTGAGCAAAACCACTCCGAAAAAAATGAAAATACATGAGGAAATTACACCAAGATTAAGGTCATCTATGAAAATTAATTAGTATCCTAGAAGTAATTGTAAAAAATTTATAAAGTGGGTCTTTTTCCATCCACATAAAGCCACCATAATGTTTTGTGATCTGCACAACTCTCCATTTGATAGATTCATGAATCTGTAGAAAGTGGTAGTTCATGAATGAGTAGCACAAGAAATGATGAATATCCCATTAGAAGAAAAGTGCCAAATGCAAGTTACATCAATTTATAGCTCTAAGACATTTAATGATAAGTACTTTGGAAACTCAAATCTCTTATCATGTCCCTCTCATGCATTGGAAACCACAATGTGTTTGAGCATTATTCACACCATGAACCAATTTCAAAGAACCTTAAGAAAAACATATAAATAAGAGCCATGGGTAACCATTTGGATAAGCGAAGAAAAATAGTGTTATCTTGCCCAAATATTTCTAGGACTACCTCCAACTTTCAAGCTATTATATGCATTAATACTACCTCTTGATAAGCTTCCCACCATTGGAAGAGCTTGTGGACTTCTTGATTGGGAAAGATAACGAGATCAACAAGGATCTTCCTTACGGGGATTCAAGAAAACTCGCCTGGCTCAACATAATTCCCTTTTGTGTCTCATTTATAGGTCATAAAACCCTTACTTCATTGATAATAAAGAGTTTGATTCCCATTCACTTTGTTTCTCTTATGTGTTTGATTACTTGCATGTCAATTCATTCATATTTGGATTCTACAAGTTATGTTTGTGTTTTATTCTAACCATTAATCATATTTGTAATGTTGTGTGGATGCAAATACCTCTACAACACTTGGGATTTTTCTCAACCTCTTGATTTATCCCATACTACATTGTTACTACTAGAGTAGAACATATGGAATCCTGTAAAGTTGAGAAGACCTACTTGACTACATCCCCCATACAAAGGAATTTCTTTTTAGTAGTCAAGGTAGCAACACATTTTCTATAATTCTTCACAAGTTTCTTATAGTAGCTCGTATGTCCTAAGAACTCGAACAAGCTCTTTAGGGTCCTACCGTGGGGCCAATGTTGCATAGCCACAACTTTCTTGGGATCTAGTCATAATCTATTATAACTTACAATTTGAACCATTTATTCAACCTCTACAGCCCAAAAGGCACATTTTGAATCAATGATAGCTTGTAGTCCCATAGGAGTTGCAAGGCTCTATCATTAGGGGAATTTTGATGTCAAAAATAAGTCTCAAAATAAACAATGTACTAACAAATTAAACTTCAGAAGAACCAATATGATTCAAAATGATGATGTCATCCCTAGGGGTAAATACTTTTAGAGGGAAAATAAGAAAAATATTTTTTATTGTATTCTTAGCTTATGTCCTTATAGGTTTACTCAAATGTCAAGTGTAGGCACCCATTGGATATAATTATTCTACATCCAAAAGTACTAACTCCAAATATTTTTTAGTAGACCCACACCAAAAAAAATGAAAATATTACTCATTGGGCATAGAAGAATTAGATTATGCATCTAATTGGTGCCTACACTAGAGATTTGAGTAAACAGATAATGAGATAAGCTGAAAATACAATTAAAAAACAATTTTCTTTCTTTTCCTTTAAAAATTTATAAATAAATATGTTTTTCATGTATTTTCATTTTTTTTATATGGTTGCACTCAAAGGTATGCAAAGTGGGTACTCATTGGATGAAGAATCAAATTTTACATCCAACAAGTGCCTACACTTGACATTTGAGTAAACCTATAGAGAAATAATTTGAAAGTACAATAACAAAATATTTTTCTTTATTTTCCTTTAAAAAATCATATTTCTTATTTTTTTTTATGAGGTCCATTTTAAACCTTAAGATTCCCTTAATAATTAGATTCCTATATTTCATTATAAATTGAGATATTATCTTACAACCCTAAGATCTAAAATGTTTATTCTAATTCTAAGTGTATTATAACTTCCTTTAATTTTGAGTGTGATTTGCAAATAGATAAAATACATTTATTTAATAACAATTGATTTCATCACAAGTGTATTGTTATCAATAACAATACATTGTAAATTTATTTAATACTTAATTTCAAACACTAATACATTAAAAATGATTTATTACATTGAATTCAACAATGATATATTAAAAATTCGTGATTAACTTTGAACAATGACATACAAAAAATAACCTAGCACGTTGATTTCAATTACAATATAGTGGTGTGTTAATTTCATCAATGGAAGGATTATTTGCTATTCAGGCAAGGAAAAGGAATGCAGTCATCCTTAAGATTGATCTCCAAAATGCATACGACTGCCTTGATTGGGGATTCCTAAGGTGCTTATTGGTAAAGATTGGCCTAAAAGCTGGTATGACAAACTGGATAATGGCATGCGTTGAGATGGTGAATTTTTCGGTGATCATAAATGGAATTCCTTCTCCATTCTTCTCTGCCTCCAAAGGTCTCCAGCAAGGATGCCCCTTATCTCCTCTTTTATTTATTCTGGCAATGAATACTCTTAGCCTTCATATAAATAAGGCTGTAGAAGAATCCAGATGTTCTCCGCTAAAAATTTGCAGGGGTATTTCGATTTCCCATAATCTGTTTGTTGATGACATCATAATGTTTGGAATGTTGTGCAAGATTACATGGTTATGTTACTATGAGATCTTGGAAAATTTTCAAAAGGCAACAGGCCTTCATATAAATTTCGAAAAGTCTGTCTTTTTTCATAATGATACGGGCTAGGATGAGATTGATTGGTTGTCGGATCTGTTTGGAATCAAAGCCCAATCTATCAGGCTAGGGTTGAAATATTTGGGCTTTCAGCTAAAAGCCGCAGGTTATAAAAAGGCAGACTGGGGATGGATTTTAGACAAGTTTTACAAGAAGATTTCCGCCTGGCAATATAGGTATCTCTCTCTTGCAGGAAGAGTGATCCTCGCCCAATCGGTTTTAAATCAGATGATGGTATACTGGGCTCATTTATTCGTCATCCCAGCAAGCATAATTATGGCTATGAATAAGCTCACGACAAACTTCATATGGGGAGATCAAGTGGGTAAAAAAAATATCATCTCTCAACTCTAGCAAATATTTCCAAACCAAAGAGTTGCGGCGGATGGGGGCTTTTAGACTTGAAATCTTTTGGGAGGGCTTTACTCTATAAATCTCTGTGGAGAGGCATTTTCGAAGATGGTCCGTGGAGTAACATAATTCGATTCAAATATCTAAAAAGGAAGAATCTGGCATTTTGGCTCAGAAAGGAAAAATTAGGCTCTTCTAGGGGATCTCCTATTTGGCAAAGCCTCCGGAAAATTGGAAAATTTTTTCTGGAAAATTTATATTGGCATTTCCAAACAGGTAAAAATATTCTCATTGGAAAAGACCATTTCATGAGTGGTGTTGAAGCGATTGATTTTTAGGATTCTCTTCTAAATTTTCTCCACAGGAAAGGCTTGTTTTATTGGGAGAGTCTAATTGCAGGCTGGAAAGGCCCGATTCCTCTTTGGAAGGAAGCTGAATGTATGGGGATGTCGTTAGACATAGCTTTGCAGTGGGATCAAATCAAAATCCGTCTTAGGAACTGTGGAATCTTTCGTTCAAAGGATCATGATGGTCTCATTTGGAGAAGTTCGAAAGTTTTATATGCTATTCAGGTAAAAGATGTTTATAGAGACCTGATTAGCCAAATGCCTTCTCTCCTAAAGCCGTCCTTTCCGCCCATCCTCTGGAAATCAGGATGTCCCTAAAAAATGATCCTGTTCTCCTGGTTGGCTTTCCACAACAGGAACCTCTCTTGGGAAAATTTAAGAAAACGCGGATGGCAGGGTCCGGGTGTTTGCTCCATCTGCTGGTCTGAAGAAGAAACCAACTTCCACCTCTTCCTTGACTGCAAGAAAACTCGTCTTCTGTGGTGGACTCTGGAGGAAGCCCATGGCGTCCAGCATATGTCTCATTCCTCTATCTCAGATGCATTTTTATGGAGCAGTCTTCAAAAGAAATCATGGAGATCAATCTTCATCATTACTGTATGGTGTATTTGGAAGTGGCGCAATAGGTTTATTTTCAGAGGTAAGGTCTCCCCTTTTCTGGAAACTATCTCCACCATCTCTTCTATTTTTGAATCGATTCCGCAAAGCATATCCAAGGATCCAGATCAGAAAGGAAGTGCGGTTCAGCAGGACCTGTCCTCTATGCCGAGAGCCTTCTTTGATGGGGCTGAACAGGGTGGTCAATGTGGCTGTGGGGTCATTATCTCGGTAAATGAAAATTTCCATTACCACATTTTCTAGAACGGGGGGAGTGGATCAAACAGTAAGGCGGAAGCGATGGCCCTTGCTGGCCTTCTTCATTTTTGTCTATTTATCAATCTCCAAGATGTTTCCATTTTTGGTGACTCTAAGGTCTTGGTTGATGGTGTTCTTGGTAAGAAAATCATTAGGAAGCCGCAACTCTCTGGTTAGATTGATAGGATCAACTTTTTATGGAACAGATCAAAGGGAGTTTCCATTCATCACATCAAGAGGGATCTTAACCAGCGTGCAGATGATTTATCCAAAAGAGGTCTCCAGATGGCTCCAGGCTTATGGTCCATGCAGGTTTCCTTTGAGGGCTATTTCATATCCATTCAAGACTTCTTTCCTCCTGATTTCTAACCTTGTTTTGGCTCTGGCTCTTTCATCATTTTCTGGTTTTGTTTTCTATTAAGATCAGATGTTTCTCTCTGGACGCTGAAGTTTATCATCCTCTAATCTTGCTTTTCCAGTGATCGCAGGTTCTCCATGCTTGTTTTGTCTTTCTTGTTGCGGGGAGCAGTTTGTTATGATCTGTTTCATTTCTCTGCGGTCAATTTTCTATGATCTGCGAGCCCATTTTAGTTTCAGCTCTTTAATGGCTGTATGTTTCTGGTTCACCTGATAGTTCTGTTCAGATGGTACAATCTTGTCGGGAACTTTTTTTGGTGTTAGTTGCTCCTATAATAGGCTCTTATATGTGGAACAGTTTTGCCCTCCAATTCTGGATGGAGCACCTTCTGGTGTTAATTCCACTCCTATGTATAGTTTCATAGATATGAAGAACAACTAAACTGATATAATGTTTTTATTTATATTTCTAATATAAATGAAATATAGCTTTTTTCGACCTGAAAAATGTATCACATCAGTTTCAATTAATTACCTTAGAGTATGATTCATTACCTTCATTTTAGTGGTAACAATGTGAAAAAAAAATTGATGAATTAATTTCAATAAAATAATAAAAAAATTTATCATAGTGCAAGATAATATCATAGTGCAAACCAATTTGATGAATTAATTTCAATAGAAATATAAAGAAAATTTATCATAGTGCAAAATAATTTGATTTAGTAATTTTACAAAACAAAAAGACGAGTAGTACACATCTCCAATGCCCCTTTTTACACTTTTTTTTTATGTTACCAACTTAAACCAATTAACTTTGTAGTTTTTATCATGCAAATAAGAAAAAAATGTAATTTTATTTGTTTTTATACTCCAAAGTACAATGTAGACGAGTTCTCGTAGAAGTATCAAAATAATGTTTATAATAGATAGAAAACAAAGTATTAAACAAATTATAAAGTGTTTTTTGTTTTTTTTTTTTTCCATTTAACTAAGCATATTACTATTTTTTTTTTCTAAGTAAAGTCTAAGTCTATATTAAGGTAAGAGAATATTTACAAAGATTACATCATCCGAGGGGGGCGTGGCCAGCCCTCTGACAAAAACAACTGAAACAGACTATCTTTCCAGTGAGACCCAGTTACAAAACTTTGTCCATGTGAGTTCTTCGGACAGCGGACAGACAAAACACAGACTTTGTAAAGCCTACAAACGCTAACCTTTGACACAGTACTGACTAGAGACAAACCGCTAAGCGGAGGCAGAGTAGTAGAACTGAGAACGACCAGACTGAGAACCAGCAAATACATAGAAAACTTTAAACAAAAACTTGGAGAAGCTGAACCAAGTAGACTCAGGAAGGGTGGCTGGGCGACCCCGGTGGATTCTTCAGCTCCGGACTAGGCGAATCGAGCCAGATAACCAGCTCCTCGTCACATCGAAGCTGCCCATCCGAACCTGGCTGAACCGAATCTTGGCCCTCTCGTCTATCCTGAGTAGCATTACCCGGAGGCGGAATTTCCTGCACCGACATGGCCTGAGTCGAATTCGTCTGGACCGGAGCCTGCGGAGGCTGTTCATCCGGCTCGACGGCGGCCAGGGGCCGTGGGACTCGATACACCCTCCCGAGCATGTCCCCCAGTAAAATTTCACTGCTCTGAAGGTTCTCGGAGGCCGGAGAAGATGAAGAGAGATCTGCAGGAGCCGCCTCTGAGAGATAAACCGAAAAGTTAAGAATGACATCTGAGCGCAAGAGTCTTCCAGGAATTCGAAGGGGAATTGTCTGGTAAGAGTCCGGCAGAAGCAGAAATTCCTCCTCGGAGCTGGAGGACGAAGGGTCCATGGCAGCCATGGGAGCAACAGGTTGCTGCTCCTCCTCCTCATACACAATGCGGATACCAGATCTACCGCCTCGACGAGGCACTCCTCTGCTGCGTGCCATACTTCCTGAGGCGAGGGCAATGAAACTCTGCTCCACCACCCTGAGACGACCCTCCGGAGAAGTGTCTTGCCAAAAACAAACTTCAAATTGCTTGCTCTGGTCCTGGCGTGACTGGTATTGCCCCCTATATAGCCAGTTCATAACCTCCAACGCCGGCAGAGGACAAGGATGCCTCATCCTTGCGCAATCCAATTTCTGAGCAGGCGCGTTCGACTTGAAGGCTCTGTCCTTCCGGATCTGCAACTTATTAATGACTATTAACATGGTTAATGAATTGAACCCAATCTCCCTTGCCTTAAATCGTATGCCCATAAAATCAAGCTCGTCCCAGGTGTTGAGACAAGTGCCTGCATTGATGGCACGTTGTTTCACCCGCATCCGGGCAACTAAGCATATTACTATTAATGTGCAGGAGGTACAATATTTTTTTAAGGTTCAAGGTTTTTTTATATGCTTTATGTAAATTTATTTATTTATTTAAGGTTTAAGGTTTTTCTAAAGGCATTAAATAATATATTGCCTTTAAATAATATATTTAATATAATTTTTTTTGTAAAGATTTATAATGAGTGGTGAGGATAATAATCATTTTTCCCAACCAATCAAAATAAATCTAATTAACAAATTACAAAAAGTTACTCACATCGCATAAATGATAATATCTTTAAATATGAAACAAGAATATCTCAAAACAAATTATAAAAGGTTTAATTACTCACATAGCATACTTGATAATGTCCTTGAAATATAAAATAAGAATATCCCTAAGATTGGTTTCACTGGCTAAGGCTCCATTAACTATGGCCAATCCAAACTCTATCTATTCGATCTTCCTAGTTGTTCCAAATAAATTCACTAATTGAACAAGAAGGTCCTTATTTAGGTGAATATTGCTTTAGAAGTTCGAATAGTTGATTTCAACTTCTATAATATGATCAATATTGGAAAAAAATGTGGGTATAGCTAAAAGATGGGTTAAAAATAACATAGTAAGATTGATAAATATGGTGTACATAGTGACATTGATTAACTTGTGGACTTAATGGTTAAGAACATGTACTTATGTGTAACCAACCTAGATCCATCTTAACCCCGGATCTATCAAGTGTCTAGAAGGATCAAATCTCTCGAGGTGCAAACCTATTTTTTGAGTGAAAACTTGAGGAAAGGTTTGCACCTCAAGAGATTTGATCCCTCTTGGTGCTTGATAAATTTGGGGTTAAGATGGATCTAGGTTGGTTTTATTGAATGTATTATTATTTTGATCATTTTAAATATGCTAAATATGTCTAAGATTAATTTGGTCAATTTAATTTTAAATTGGTTAGTTACCTCAATTTGTTGAGATGAGAGAGATTGTTAGTAACTTCACTGATGAAATAAAAATTTTGAGTGCAATCTGACAATGTTGAATGATAGAAATATGAATAATAAGAATATAGTCAATTACAAACAATGGTCATTGCGATCAATCTAAAATTATTTTCTTCTATTGTTCTTATTGTCACGCATATTAGTTTTTCCATTTTCTCATATAGATCATATGAAAAGAGCAGTCGAAATCATACACCATTCAAATATATAACTCGAGCTGCTATAGTAAACATGATGCCTTGTCTCTGTTGCTCTCAAATATTAATAGTAGTTTTCTCTAAAGTTAGTCATTGTGACTTAATGAGTGTTAAATCCCATATCATTTTCAATGGTAGTTATTTTCTATTATTGTGTTTAAATGCAAAGTGATTAACAATGTTGTATGATGGAAAATGGGGATAATAAGAATGTAGCCAATTACAAATAGGTATAGTTTCTGGAAGCAAACATTTTGGATATAGGGGAGATAAAGATAGGGGGGAAAGGGAAGAAGAGAGAGCTAAAGACAGAGAGAGAGGTGTTAGAGAGAGAGAGAGAGAAGGGGAAGAGAGAGAGAGGGAGTGGAAAAGGGAGGGGGGGAGAGAGAGAGAGAAAGAGAGAGATGGAGAGAGTGTGTCTATGTTTGGGGGATGAGATAAAGAGATAAAGAAGGAGACGCAATGGGACATAGAGATATAAATGGAAGGGGCATAGATGTTCTTACACTGAAATCAATGCACACTATTAATCTAATTACTTTGAAATTAATGTACATCATACATCTAGTTGCATCAAATCATAAATGAACATCTACACTGAAATCAATGCATCTAGTGAAAACAATCAAATAGGATTAGAAATCAACATCCACACTGAAATAAATGCATCTAGTGCAAGCAATCAAATAGGATTAGAAATCAATATCTACATTGAAACCAATGCATCTAGTGCAAGCAATCAAATAGGAATAGAAATCAACATCTACACTGAAATCAATGCATCTAGTGTAAGGTATTAAATAGGATTAGAAATTGAAATCTACGCTGAAATCAATGCATCTAGTGTAAGGTAATAAATAGGATTAGAAATCGACATCTACACTAAAATCAATGCATCTAGTGCAAGCGATCAAATATGATTATAAACCAATATTTGCACTGAAACCAGTGCCTCTATTATAATAAAATAGGAGTAGAAATCAACATCTACACTTAAATCAATGCATCTAGTGTAAGGTATTAAATAGGATTAGAAATCGACATCTACACTGAAATCAATGCATCTAGTGCAAGTGATCAAATATGATTAGAAATCAACAACTACACTGAAATCAATACATATATTTTAGAGAAAAACCCTCGTCTCTCTATCTCCGTCTCTCCCTCCCTTTCTCTATCTTTCTCTTCTTCCCTGTCTCCCCTTATCATCTATATCTATACCTCCCTCCATCTCTCCTTATTTGTCTCTCTATCTCATCCCCCTAAACACATCTCTCTCTCTCTCTCTATATATATATATATATATCTTCCTCCCTCCCTCTCTTTGTCTCTCTCTTATTCCCTCTCGCCCCCTCCATCTATATCTCTATCTCCCTCTATCTCTCCTTCTTTATCTCTCTATATCAGCCCACAAACATACACACTCTCTCTCCATATCTATCTATCTATCTATCTCTCCCTCTCCCTCTCCCTCTCTATCTCTTCCCCTTCTCTCTCTCTCTCTCTCTCTCTCTCTCTCCATCTATATATCTATCTCCCATTGTCTCTCTATCTCATCCCCCAAACATACACACTCTCTCTCCATATCTATATATCTATCCTTATCTCTCTCCCTCCCTCTTCCTCACCCCCTCTCTCTTCCCCTTCTCTCTCTCTCTCTCTCTCTCTCTCTCTCTCTCTCTTTGCCTCTCTCTTCTACCCTCTCTCCCCCCTCCATTTATATCTCTATCTCCCCTTGTCTCTCCTTCTCACCACAAAAACATACACACTCTCTCTCCATATCTATCTCTCTCTCCCCCCTCCCTCTTCTGTAGAAATTCCCACTGTAGATCAATAGATTATGCAATATACTAAAGCAAAATATAAGATCTACTTCTACGACAAACATGCAGAAGCTTAATCAAATATGAACAAGATCAAATAGAACACATATAACTGAGAATGAGAAATCAATCACACATGAACATAGAAGAATACTCTGGGAAAGCCTTAGCTAGAAACCCCGATCTCTGTATTATCATACAAGTGGAAATATGTTCAGATTACACAAAGAATCAACTCACAAGCTATCCTTCTCTCAGTACAATTGAACAATATAACTCATAGGCTGAATAGACACAAGATATGCCTTCCCTCAGCCCTCCAAGCCTCCTATTTCCTTGTGCATTTTTCCTTGGGGTCCAATGCTGCCACCTGTGTGAATTGGCCTCATCACACACTCACCAAACCCAAAAGTAACTGCGCAATCTCCAAGGAATGAATTCCTTCTACATGCAAGAGATATCCTCCATGGAATATTCCTGCAACTGATAGTACACTGTCCCATCATTTGATCTCAACTGGGTCTCTGTTTGAACTGACATGCATGAGTTATTTATGAGAGAATATTCAGTTATCTAAAGTGCAGTAGTTACATGCATGCATGCATTAACTAACTGAACTCACAATTAGTTCAACAAACTATTTGAACTAATCTAACTGGACTTAACTCAATTAACTGAGCTAACTAATTACAACTCATCCTTATCTCTTTAACTAAGGGATAAATTCCTCAATCAATGGGATAACTGTTGCATGTCCTCACATAGAATTCATGTTTGATTTTCTCCAACTAATTAACTCAAGATGAATTAATTAATTATTAATCAAATAGCTGCTAAGAACAAATTCGAATTTTACTTCTCTATTTTAGTTCAGGGACTAACTAAAATAGGAAGGTATCCCGAAATTCTATTTATGGCAGTGCTATTTTTAGCACTTCTATATTTAGCATTTCTTGTTGCTATTTTCAACACTCCCTCTCAACAAGAAAGGGATTATCATTAACCCCAATCCTATCTCTGTGGAACTCGAACTTGCATTTTGACAATGCCTTAGTCAAAATATCTGCATCTTGTTCCTCGGTCGAAACATACAGCAACAACATGATCCTCTTGACCACACAGTCTCGAAGATGGTGATACCGGATATCAATGTGCTTGGACCTGTCATGAAAAACTGGATTCTCAGAGAGTTTGATACAATCCTGATTATCGCAATAGATCACAGTTGGATCCATCATCTGACCAAACAATCCCACTAGAATCTTCCGCATCCAAATGGCCTCACATGTAACCTGACTAGCAGCCATGTATTCAGCCTCTGCTGAGCTAAGTGCAACTGATCTCTGTTTCCTGTTGTACCAGGAAACTGCAGCTGAACCAAGGTTGAAGATTCCTCCAGAAGTGCTCTTCTGGTCTGATGGACTCCCTACCCAATCTGCATCTGTGAAGCCCTGAAGCTTCACTCCCTCTATCCGTCTGTACCACAATCCATACTGAGATGTGCCTTTGAGGTATCTCAGCACATGCTTCGCTGCCTTCCAAAACATCTTGGTAGGCTGAACCATAGCTTGACTCAGTTGGTTCACCACAAAGCATAAGTCTAGTCATGTGTTCACCCAATACATATGTGAACCCACAAGCTGCCAATAGACAGTAGCAACTACTACCTCACCTAAAGTAGCATCCTCCTTCCTCCAGTTCCCAGCTAGAGGAGTCTGCATGGGCTTTCACTTCTCCATGTGGAACCGCCTGAGTATCTCATTGGAATACTTACCTTGAGACAAAAAAATTTCCTCATCTTTCTACCACACCTCCATGCCTAGAAAGTAGTGCATAAGATCCATGTATTTCATTTCTAACTCTCTTGCAAGGTCCTCCTTGCAAGATTGGATCAGTTGATCATCACATGTCAAAATCAAATCATCGACACAAAGAACAATGATCAATGACTTACCTTCTACCATGATGTGGTAAAGGTTCGCATCTACTTCACTCTTAGTGAAGCCCAGCCCGATGAAATAGCTGTCGATCCTGGTGTACCAAGCACAGGGTGCTTGCATCAGCCCATACAAAGCCCTCTTGAGTCGGCACACATGCAACTCATGATTGAACGTCTCGAAACCTTCTGGCTGCTCAATGTACACCTCCTCCTCAATATTACCTTTGAGGAATATTGTCTTCACGTCCATTTGATGGATCTTCCAACCCATCTAAGCTGATAGTGCCAACATCGATCTGATAGATGAGTACCTTGCTACAGGAGAAAAGGTATCATCGTAGTCGATCCCATCGACCTGTGAGAAACCACGGGCAACAAACCTTGCCTTATGTTTCTCAACACTACCATCAGATGTATGCTTTACCTTGTAAAGCCATTTGGAACTCACCACTGACTTGTCCTGAGGTCTTGGGACAACATCCCAAACACAGTTCTGAACAATGGAGTCGTACTCCTCCACCATTGCATCAACCCAGACTGGTTGCTACACTGCCTCCTCGAATGAAGAAGGTTCGGACTCTACACACTCCCCAACCAGGGCCATGTAACCAGTGTACCGCTTGGGCAACCTCCTATGTCTGCACTAAGAAGATGGTTGTCCCACATTCTCCTGCGCATCCGGCATCAACTTGTTAGCTTCCCTTGAGAATTTCCGCCCATCTCTGGAAGACTCAACATGAGTGGATGTCTCCACTCCTGGATCCTCTGCATGCGGCTGCTCCGCATAAATCTGAGGCTCCTCTTCCTTAGGAACTGAAAGTTCCTCCTCTGCATGCAACTTGAGCTCCCTCTCAAGTGATACTCGCATGGCTTTCTACTGGTTGAACTTCAGATCTCTATGTACCATTGTCCTCTGATTGGTAGGCAGGAACACCCGATAGTTGTGGGGTGTATCCATGTACCCCACAAGTATTCACAACTTAGCTATTGGATCTAGCTTCTTCTGGGCATCTTTGGTCACATGGAAAGAAACTGATGATCCAAAGATTCGGAAGTGACTCACATCTGGTCGCTTCCCGGAAAAGGCCTCCATAGGTGTCTTCATTCCCAGTATACAGTGCAGGCTTCTATTCTGCAAGTATACTGCTGTATTGCATGCCTCAACCCACAAATGTAGTGGTAGGATTTTGTCATGCAACATCGCTCAAGCTACTCCCACAATCGATCTGTTCTTCCTTTCGACCACCCCATTCTATTGTGGGTTATGGGGTGCCGTCAACTCCCGTTTAATTCCTTCTGCAGCACAGAAGTACTTAAACTATTGGGAGACATACTCTCCACCATTGTCGCTACGCAAGGCTTTTATTTTCTTTCCAGATTCTCTCTTTGCCAAGGCTCTAAACTCACAAAACCTCAAGAAGGTCTGATCCTTCTTTTGCATAAAGTAGATCTAAGATCTACGAGAAAAATCATCAATAAAAATAACATAGTACCTTTGTTTAGTGGTGGAGGCTGTAGAGAATGGTCCACAAACATCTATGTGAACTCGCTCCAGGATTGCTCCAGCTCTACTGTCTCGATTCAGAAAGGAAGATTTCGCATACTTACCCAAGGTACAACCTTTGCATGTATTTGTCTGCTCCAGTTTTCCCTTGGGAAGTCCAGTAGAAATCTGTTGCATGATCTTCAAGGCTCCATGGTGCAAATGGCCCAACCTTCTATGCCATAGCTTGCCAACATCTTGGCTCTGCACCATCTTAGCTTTGGAACTTAATGCATCACAGTCGTCTACCTCCAGCTTATAGAGATTCTTTACTCGAATCCCGATTTGCTTGGTCTGTCTAGTGCTGATATGCCTCAGGAATACCTTTCCTCTATTAAAGACTACATCATAGCCTTTATCTTCTAGCATAGCAACAGGCACAAGATTCTTCTTCAAACTTGGTACATACTTTACATCAGTCAGGGTGAGAGAAGCTCCATGCTCCCTCTGAAACACAACCGTACCTTCACCTGAAACACGGTACTTTCCATCATCGCCCATTTCGATCTGCATCTGGAGATCCTTCTCCTCCAAGGTACTGAAAATATTCTTGTCACCTGACATGTGGAATGAAGCTCCATTGTCTAGGTACCAAACACATCCCACCATGGATGAAACCATGCATGCGATAAGAGAGAAATCCAACTCAAACTGTGAGGCCAGTGCCTCACCATCAGATCCATTTGAGGATCCCTTCTTGGATTTCTTCTGTGGACAATTCATAGCATAATGGCCCACTTCATGACAATGAAAGCATCGCATTTTTGATTTGTCAAACTTCTTCCCACCATGGGAAGAACTAGATTTGGAATGGGACACCTTCCCTTTCCCCTTCCTCGCCTTACTCGCTAAGGCTAGATTTTCCTCATCATTTTGATGAGGATCCATCTCTGGTGCTTCTTCTTATCTCCTCCTACATTAGATTCGACTAAAGTCGTTCTCAATCTGGCAGTTTTTCTCTTCCATTTACCGAGTCTTGGCAGCTATGCCACCTCTTAGGAAGACCGAGGAGCGCAAGACTCACCATGTCATCATCGAATGTCGTGATTCCTACACTTCCAAGCTCATCCCTATAGGTGGTGAGCTTGTTTAGATATGTATAGATCGTGTCGCCCTTTTCACACTTGATTTTCCAAAGCTTGTCTTTCAGTGCCAGCGTCCTCTGAACTCTGTTGTTTTGATATAGATCTTTCAATGTTTCCACATCGAAAACGATGTCTCCTTCCCATGGAGACTCGAGACTATGTGGTCTCGAACTCCCTCCAAAAGGATTCTCCTTGCTCTAGCCACACATTTCTTCCATTCCGCTAACTCTATAACATTAGCTACTGTCGGCTTGGGTACTTCTTGATCATTTAAGTCCTTTAGACTGTTATCCTCTAATACTACTTCCATGCGATCCTTCCAGGCTATATAATTCGAGCTACCATCAAGGGCATACTTGAGTCTTAAACCGCTAAACGCCATTGGTGAAATTGAGATGTGATAAGAACTTGATTTCTATAATCAGGAACTTGAAACTTCGAACTTCTACCTTCTTTGTATACTGTTCTTCACTTTGATCACCTTTGCTATGATACCATGTAGAAATTCCCATTGTAGATCAACAGATTATGCAATATACTAAAGCAAAATACAAGATATACTTCTACAAAAAACTTGTGGAAGCTTAATCGAATATGAGCAAGATCAAATAGAACACATATAACTGAGAATGAGAAATTAATCACACATGAACACAGGAGAATACTTTAGGGAAAGCCTCAGCTAAAAACCTAGATCTCTATATTATCATATAAGTGGAAATATGTTCAGATTACACAAAGAATCAGCTCACAAGCTATCCTACTCTCAGTACAATCGAACAATACAACTCACAAGCTGAATAGACACAAGATATGCCTTCCCTCAGCCCTCCAAGCCTCCTATTTCCTTGCGCAGTTTTCCTTGGGGTCCAATGCTGCCACTTGTGTGAATTGGCCTCATCACACACTCACCAAACCCAAAAGTAACTGCGCAATCTCCAAGGAATGAATTCCTTCTGCATGTAAGAGATATCCTCCATGGAATATTCCTGCAACTGATAGTACATTGTCCCATCATCTGATCTCAACTGGGTCTCTGTCTGAACTAACATACATGAGTTATTTATGAGAGAATATTTAATTATCTGAAGTGTAGCAGTTACATGCATGCATGCATTAACTAACTGAACTCTCAATTAGTGCAACACCATATTTGAACTAATCTAATTGGATTTAACTCAGTTAACAGAGCTAACTAATTACAACTTACATTACATCTCATCCTTATCTCTTTAACGAAGGGATAAATTCCTCAATCAATGGGATAACTGTTGCATGTCCTCACATAGGCTTCATGTTTGATTTTCTTGAACTAATTAACTCAAGATGAATTAATTAATTATTAATCAAACAACTGCTAAGAATAAATTTGAATTTTACTTCTCTATTTTAGTTCAGGGACTAACTAAAATAGGAAGGTTTCCCGAAATTCTATTTATGGCAATGCTATTTTTAGCACTTCAATATTTAGCATTTCTTGTTGCTATTTTCAACATCTTCCTCTCCCTCTCTCTTCCCATTCACTCTCTCTCTCCTCCATCCGCCGCATTCCCCCCCCCCCATCTCTCTCTTGATCTCCTCTCTCCCTCACCATCTCTCTATCTCTCGCTTGTCACTCCCTCTCCCTCTCCACCTTTCTCTCTCTATGTATTTTTTCCCCTTCTAACTCCATCTCTTTCTCCCCCGCTCTCAAGTCCTCTCTCTCTTCCTTCCTCTCTCTCCCTTTCTCTCCCACCTCACTCTATCTCTCCCCCTCATCACACGCACACTCTCTCTATCCACCCTCTAACTTTGTTACTATATCCCTTCCTCTCTCTTTCTTGCTCCCCCCTCTCTCCCCACTCCATATCTATGTCTCCTTGTCTGTCTCTTCCCCTTCTATCCCTATCTCTATCCTCTCCTTTTCTCTCTCTTCCTTCGTCTCCTCTCTCCCTCATTCCATCTTCATCTCTCCCTTGTCACTCCCTCTCCCTCTTCACCTCTATCTCTTAATGTCTTTGTTCTTCCGTCTCTCTCTTCCTCCCTCCAAATCCATCTCTCTCTCCCTCCTTCTCTCCTCCTCTCTCCCCCTCCTCTCTCTCTTCCATCCTCTCTCTCCTTATCTCTCCCACCTCTATGTCTCTCTTCCCCCTCCATCTCAGTCTCTCTCTTAAATATGATATCATTGTATTGCATTTAAGAAAGTATCTAAACTAAAAAAAACATAATTGGTTGTAAAATATTAAATCTATATTTTGGATCAATCATGTGAAAGAAAATGCTATAATAAAAAACTTTAAAAAGCATACACTATCATTCCTCTATCATTTTTAGTCACTTTGCTTTCTCTCTTCCCTTGGATCCTTGGTTAAGATTCATCTTTCCGTTCTTTATAATATTATTTATATTATTTAAATTTCACATATGTATATATATTTTTATTATCATTTTTAATTTATTAAAACGTCTATTTAATCTCTATGAGCATATTTTTAGTAGTCTTAAGGATTGAGGGTTTAGATATACTTCAAAAGTAATTATAACCTTTTTGCTTTTAGATTTAATTAAAAAATGTTATAAAATAAAATTAAAATAAAGTATTTGTAAAATATTTTGATTTTGAAATAAGTTATGGTTTTTTAGCATGTGTGGTATTGATAAGCCATGGTATTGTAAAAAAGTCTATTTAAAAGTTAATAATATTCATGTGGCATTGATAAGCTATGGTATTGTAAAAAAACCTATTTAGAAGTTAATAATATTCATGGTAAATATCCATGATTAAAATCTTGTTATATTGTAAATATTAAATCTTTATCAGTTTATTAATTAAATTTAAAGATGATTATGGAATCATTATTTTAAATTATATGGTAAAATGGATGTTAATTTATAAGTAATATTTATATGTTAAATATTTTAATGTGATATGTATATTATATTTTCTTTTATCTAAAAAAATGTTCATAAATTTATTAAAAAAATTACACTTGTTGGTTCCAAATGTGTAGGCCAAAAATTTCTCTGATGTGATTTCTACGGAAAGAATTTGCTTAATTTTTTTTATATAATTGACATTATTCATGAATTTGTGACTTGATGAGTTTTCACTAGGCATAGTTTTAACTATCAAGGAATAATAAAGTTGTGTTGAAAAATGTAACTGTTTTTTGAATTAAGATTTTTTTTGAAAAACAAAAAATTATTAAATAAAAGAGAAATACATTTTAATATTAATAATAATAAAAAGCAATTATTAAAATTAAATTTAAAAATTTATTAATATATCTTGATCTATCCAGAGCCTAAAATCTTGATAAAACATATTTTTTTAAATATAAACATTATTATTTTTAATAATAAAATCAACTTAAACATCAATTTAGTACATTAATCTTCCTTAATATATTAAATTTCCTTGTCGTTTGGCATAAAAAGCCGGTATCTATTAAAATCTAAAAAATTACACAACATTTGAACTTTTAATTTTTTAAACAAAGTTTTTAACTACTAAACCCACACATTTAAATTATATATATATGTGCGCGTCATCACAAATTTTAAAGACAATTAGAAAAAATATTAAAGGAGTTTTTCCATAAATAATTATAATAATTAAGATAAATTAATCATAAGTTGATCAATTAAACTAATTAATTAACATAATAATTAAAATAAATAATAATCAAAACGAATAAATTAAAAACTGCAATAAATAAATAATAAAATTAAACTAATATATGTAGGTTTAGTCGGCTTTCACTATTTAGGATTAATTAGGTTTATATATACATTAGTCCGAGGGTTTTCTCTCAAAGAACAATATTTATCATTTTTTGGTCCTAATGATAGATCCCCTTTTAATCCCCTTTGGAGTTCCAAACATCGACATAATAAATATGATACTATAAATAATTCGGTAAATGCTACACAAAAAAAACTTCTACTCAAACCATGTAAATTAAACAAACCATTGCAAATTCCATTTGTCACTCTAACCATACCATAACAAGAATCAATGAATGAAGTATAAATAGGACCTATATTATTGTTAGGTGTAAACAATTATACAGAGTAAGAAACAGTCTTCTGCCCACACCAATAACAAGGTACTATAATGGTGTCATTTCCCTTGTAAAAAGGTTTACATAAAACCTCCCACATACTGTATAAAGATAAAAGCACTGTACAAAACTTTGCTATCAAATCCTAACAAAGAATAAATTTGACTGTACATTCAAAGAGGCACTAGTTTCTTTCTTGAGCTTATGTTTATGTTTTATGTTGATTGTTGATTTTCCAAATATTTAAAAATCAAATATATATAGGCATCATCAAAGAGGCACTAATTTCTTTCTTGAGCTTATGTTTGTTGATTGTTAATTTTCCAAATATTTAAAAATCAAATATATATAAGCATCATCAAACTAATTCACTGAAACTATCTCTAATTACCAAATCTTTAGAGCATCAATTATCGACATAAAAATATCTAGTTTCTCATCATGGTTTCAATATAATTGACCAAAACTATCTCCGTCAAATTACCAAATAGTTAGAGAATCAACATAAAAATATCCAGTTTCTCATCATAACTTCAATATAATTAGCGGAAACTTTTAAAAAGGAATAACCCTTGGAAGTATCATGTGTCAAGATATTTACAATTATTGCGTCAATAGACGGCAACGCTAACATGTATCTTGTGGGTCAAATCCGGGTGGAGTGGCCAGCAACGTACTGTCCCAACCACGCGGGATATCGCCCACATACAATATAATTAACCGAAACTATCTTATCTAATTACCAAATATTCAAAAAAAAAAAATCAACAATCGAACATAAAGATACCCAATTTCTTTCCTAACTTCAATTCTAACCGGAGAAGCTTCCTTCCAGAAGGGCCGCGCTCAAAGGGACAGCGATTCCTTGCACACCATCGCTAATAATCATTAATCGCTTGCTCTGCAGGGGAATCCCTTCTGTGAATTGAGAGCGAGGAGACCCCCTTGCTTCCCTTGTATTAAAATTTACCGTACTTGTTGTATCAGCAGCATTAACATTCACTCTACTTCCTGGATCACAGTCGCGGTTGTTGAGGTATTCTACAGCCAAGATCAATGCCATTGCACACACCAGTAATCCTTCGTAGACACAACAGAGATGAAATCAGAGAAAAGAGAAGAAGAATAAAAACAGCTTAAAATTTGCTGAGATGTTATGGAGGTGAACGGTGGAAATCGCAAGAGTGAAATTGAATTTATAGGGGCAGCCATGGATGAGATAGGATGAAGGTTCCAACTTCCAACGCCGTGGTTTCAAAGAAACATCACAGAAAGTCCCTCACGGTTCCATTCCTGCACCTGTTTCCGCTCAAGTTCTCTGCACCACGCACAATGTTACTCTGCTCATTATTAAATCAAAATGTCCCCATATGACTTGCTTGAAAGGTTGTGTTTATTTTCTTAGAGTGCAAGGAGGAGAAAATTCGCCCGGATGTCAAAAAAAAATTATTTGAATTTGGTTGGTTTTTTTTTTTTTCAAAACAACAAAGTGTTTGAATTTTATATTTTTATAGTGGAATTTTAATTTTGACGGTGGAAATAGAGTCACTCCCATTAAAGAATTCAAAATCTTCAAATTTCATCACTGTAATTTAGATTTTCTAAAATTTCTATTGAATTTCATCAAAATTCCCAAAAATTATATTAACAAATTTGAAATCTCTTAATTACTAAAATAACGGTATCAACTTACTTATTTTTTCGGAATTTGATAACTAAATCTTCAAACTTAACCAGTGTAACCCAGATTTCTCAAAATTTTTAATAAATTTAATTAAAATTCCAAAAAAATTACACTAATAAATTCTAACATAACCCGTACTTTCTTGATATCAAATAACTTTATTTTTGGGAATTTGGCATCTCCAAGGCATGGCCCACCTTTCTCAAGCAAAATTCCTCCCTCATAATGCAAGGTGTTCCATCCTCAAGCCAATTAATGGACAAGTAACATGCACTCAAGCTCACATGCACAAGTCAAAGAAGCGTCAAACTAGCCATTTGGAGCCTCCTGAGCTAGCTGTTGGATTACTATTCATTGGATCTAGCTTAGTCAAAGGTGAAAACAACCCACATCTGGGAATCCTATTCTAGAACATTGCTTCTCCAACTCAAGTAGAGCCTCTTTATGGGTTAGTTAATTATTTTAATGCAAAGAAATATTTTCTTGTAGTGACTGAGTCTCTAGCCTATAGTCTTTAGTCTTGTGCATGACAAGTCAAAAAATATTATTTTTGGGGAGGGACCTATTAGCTAATATCTAGCCATTACAACAAAAATTATACAAGGCTAGACCTTCTACCCAAATAAGTTGTTGTTGTGATATCACTATATTCTATTAAAATTGTTTCCCAATGTTGTTGGGTGTGCGTGTTATGTTCTTTCTATGACTAACCCCACACTATTAGGTGGGAGGACATACCTATGGTTTTGCGCATGGGTGTTGCACATGGTTTTGGGCATGATGGTTTTCTACCCATGGTATCTTGTAGATCTCGTCAAGGGAACTACGGTTATGTTCTATTCTAGGTTTAATGCATTGGGGTTTATGAATGGTTCGACATGTATATATATGTATTGTAACATTGAAAGGAATATAATGAAAAATCAATTTGGTAGTCCCAGTTTTGGGATCCAGGGGAAAATCTTAGTGTATTTGTTCTGTGTTTCTTGCCATTGTATATTTTCTGTTTTTAAAGAATTCATTTGTAGGTAATTTCAGTATAGGGTTAAAACTTACATTTGGTATCAGATTTGTTTCGGCTTTAAGGGGATTCCTTTGCTACTGAGGGGTTTTTCTCGAGCCTGTGATAGACCATGTTCAGTGGGAGATCTGCGGGATCGATTCTTGCGGTGAAAGAAGATAGTGGGAAGTGGAAAGATAGAGATCGAGAAATTTAATGGTTAGAGTTTTGAGTTGTCGAAACTCAAGATGGAAGATCTCCTAGTGGATAAAGATTAGTGGATCGTGGTAGATTCAGGTATTAAACCAATGGAAACGTCAAATAAAGACTAGGTGAAGTTGGATCGGAAAGAAAAGAGCACAATACGATTGTGTATCTCAGATTCAATATTTTTGAATGTATCAAGGCTAGCTACAACGAAGGCTTTGTGGGGCAAGTTAGGGACTTTGTACCAATCTAAGTCTCTGGTGAATAAACTGTTCCTACGGAAAAAATTGTATAAGTTGAAGATGAAGGATGGAGACCCGGTGACAGAGCATCTGAACACCTTCAATATTGTGGTAAGTCAGTTGTTATCTGTTGATATTAAAATTTCAGATGAAGATAAGTGCATCAGTTTGTTCTGTTCTCTACCAGATTCGTGGGATAGTCTGGTTGTTGCAATAGGTAGCAACACAACTACTTTGAAGTTTGATGAAATAGTCTCATCCTTGCGATCAGAAGAGATGAGACAAAAAAATATGGAGGGCATGAATGGAGATTTCTTATCTGTACGAGGATGATCCCATAACATAAATAAAAATAAGTCCTCGAGTGGGAGATCTAAATCTCTAGGAAAAACAGTAAAGGTGTGCTGGAAATGTGGAAAGGAAGGGCACTTCAAAAAGGGTTGTATATCTAAAGCTCCCAAGAAAGGAAAGGGATTTGATGATGCTATTTTTGCAGAGGCGAAATCCACCTCAGATAGAGGTGGGGATGTGTACTTGGATTCTTCTTCAAATCCACATGTAGATCATAAAACATGGTTGATTGACTTAGGTACATCCTTTCAATTCACTTCCCATAGGGATTGGTTATGCGAGTATGAGAAATATGATGGTGGTGATGTCTTCTTAGGGGATGATAGGAAGGCTAGAATCATTGGACATAGAAAATTCAAGCTGAAGTTGCAAGGTGGAAGGATTAGAACACTTCAGGGTGTTCTGCATATTCCTACATTAGCCAGAAATCCAATTTATGTAAGCAAGATGGATGATGCAAGTGTAAAAACAATGTTTGAGAAAGATACCTACAAGATGGTTCGGGGAGCACTGGTTTTGATGCAGGGAGTTTGGATTGGAACTCTATACAAGCTTATGGGTAGTACTGTTATTGATGGGTGCAACAGTTCTATGATTCGTAAAAGTGGAGGAGAAAATCTAGTGGTATCTGGAGAAAAGGCCATGCTATGGCATCAAAGGCTTGGACATATTAGAGAGAAGGGCCTTCGAATACCTCATGGTAATGGTATGGTAGAAGGTATGCCTAATTGCTCTCTGGATTTCGATTTCTGTGAACATTGTGGATATGGGAAGCAGAATTAGGTGAGTTTCTCCTCTGGTGCTAAGAGGGCTAAAGGGATATTAGAGCTTGTGCACAGTGATGTGTTTGGACCTGTTTCAGTTCCATCACTGGGTAAATCTGTGTACTATGTATCATTTATAGATGACTTCTCGAGAAATACATGGATATATTTCCTTAATAATAAATATGAAGTCTTTGACAGGTTTAAAGAATTTAAGGCTCTGGTGGGAAACCATACAGAGAAAAAGATAAAGGTGTTGAGGATTGATAATGGTGGAGAGTTCTACGAGAAGGAATTTGAAGAGTTCTGTAAGAAGTGTGGTATAACACAATAGAAGACTACTCCATACACACCTCAACAAAATGGAGTTGAAGAAAGAATGAACAGGTAATTGATGGAAAAATAAAGAAGCATGCTTAGTGGTGTCGGGCTAGGATAGGAATTTTGGGCATAGGCAGTGGAGACTGCATGTTACCTAGTCAACATATCACCTTCATCAACGTTAGAAGATAAGACTCCACATGAGGTATGGATTGGTAAGAAACCCTCTCTTTCACATCTAAGGGTATCTGGTTGTGATGCATTTGTACATGTTCCAAAGGAGAAAAGAACCAAGTTGGATAGTAAATCTGAAAGGTGTATCTTTATTGGGTATAAGGATGGTTTAAAATGTTATAAGCTTTGGAACCCAGAAACATGGAAGGTTGTGTATAGCTGAGATGTGGAGTTTGGAGAGGTGAAAGATGTTATTAAACATGAAGTTATACCAAAGGAACCTGAGAAGATAGAGTTTGATCTAAAAGAGGAAAAATCAGACTCTACAATAGAAGAGGAATCATAAGATAAGAGCCACAAACTCTAGCTGTGAGAAGAAGCAACTAGAAAGGTATAGTCCATTTTATTTCTGTTCAAATTTTATCTATTACTGATGATGATTCCAGAACTGTCAGGGAGGTAGTAGATTCAGAGGATGGAAAACTCTGGAAAGAGGCCATGGTTGATGAAATGACATCTTTGGACAAAAATGAGGTTTGGGATCTGGTGGAGTTGTCGGCTGGAAGGAAACCCATTGGAAGCAAATGGGTGTTTAAGAAGAAGATGAATGCAAAAGACAAGGTGGAGAAATACAAAGCTCGGTTGGCAGTAAAAGGTTATTCCCAGGTGTCGAGAATTGATTTTGGTGATTTTTTTCTCTTGTTGCTAAGGCAAATTCTATTAGATTACTTTTTCCTGTTGTTGCTGCTTTTGATTTTGAGGTAGAACATATGGATGTGAAGACAACATTTCTTCATGGGGATCTAGAAGAAGAGATCTACATGGAGCAACCTGAAGGCTTTGCAGTGAAGGGAAAGAAATAACTGGTATGCAGGTTAAAAAAGTGTTTGTATGGGTTAAAACAGTCACCAAGGATGTGGTATCAGAAATTTGATACATTTATACAGGGACTTGGCTTCACCAGAAGCAAAGTAGATTACTGTATGTATTTAAAATTGATTGGTGATTATGTTATTTATCTGGTCTTATATGTGGATGATATGTTTCTGATTGGAAATGACAAAGAAATTATCGAGGAATTGAAGACCCAATTGTCCTCCAAATTCGACATGAAAGATATTGGTGCTACAAACTATATTTTTGGCATGGAAATTAAATGAGATCAGGTAAAGAGGAAGCTCTAGTTAAACCAGAGGAATTATGTTGATAAAATACTACAAAGGTTTAATATGCAGGATGGTAAACCGATGAAGGTTCCTATTCCTGTAGGTGTAAATTTATCTGCTGAACAATGTCCCAAGACACAAGAAGAGGAAGAGGACATGTCCCGTGTTGCATACGCAAGTGCAACTGGTAGGCTGGTGTATGCAATGGTCTGTACTAGACCAGCCATTGCAAATGTAGTGGGAGTATTGAGTAGGTTTGTGTTAAAACCAAGGAAGGAGCAATGGACAACAATGAAGTGGGTTTTCAGGTATTTGTGTGGCACTAGTGATTATGGTCTGTGCTACCAAGGAAGACCAGGATTGGATAGAGTTTTGGACATCCGTGGCTTTATTGATTCAAACTGGGCTGGAGATCTAGATTAGAGAAGATCTACAATTGGGTCTTTATTTAACCTATTTGGAGGACCGTGCATTCAGTTGGATGAGCAAGCGGCATTCTGTAGTGGCACTTTCAACTATAGAGGCAAAATACATGGCAGCCACTCATGCAAGCAAGGAAGAAATTTGGTTCAGAGATTGTGTTCAAGTATGGGGTTAGTATAACGAGCTATAAGGATAGACTATAATAGTGAAAGTGCAATTTTCTTGGCAAAGAACCATGCTTATCATTCAAAAGACAAAGAACATTGATGTTCAGTATCACTTTGCGGTGGATATGGTGGAGGACAAAAGGTGTTGTTAGTAAAGGTGGACACTTTGAAGAATGTTGCAGATGCATTGATGAAATCTGTGAGCACTGAGAAGTTTTATTGGTGTAGAGAAACAATGGGCATTGCAGGGTTGGACCAATGGCTAAGCTCTCCTATGACCCCCTATGTGGAAAGAAAACAACAAGTGGGAGAATGTTGGCTATGTGTATTATATTATTTCCATGACTAACCCCATGCTTTTAGATGGGCAGACCTACCTATGGTTTTGTGCATGGTTTTTGCACGTGGTTTTGGGAATGATGGTTTTCTGCCCATGGTATCATGTAGATTCGATCAAGGGAACTATGATTATGTTCTAATCCAGGGCTAATGCATTAGGTTTTATGAATGCTTCGACATGTATATATATGTATTGTAACATTGAAAGAAATATAATGAAAAATCAATCTGGTAGTCCCAGTTTTGGGATCCAGTGGGAAAATATATGTGTATTTGTTTTGTGTTTCTCACCATTGTATATTTTTTGTTTTTTAAGAATTCATTTGCAGGTAATTTTTGTACAGGGTTAAAACCTACAAATGTAACTTGTGGGTTGATTCTTCTATGCTTTTTATTCCTAGCTTGTTGCAATAGTGCTTCGCAAGATTACTAGGTTGATCCACTGAGGGAAAATGATTTACATGAAAGGGAAATTTAAGGTGCTAAACCTCATTTCACCTTTGTTTATGTACAATCCTAATCAAACCCAATTGTTGGACAAACCCTTATCAAGGATTACTTCAGTAAGGAGTGATTTCATTTTATATGTTGTAGTTTACCAAATGATTTAAGACATTTCCAGAAGATAAGCCTTTCCTATTGGAATTCAAAAGCTTATACCACTACCCTATACTAGATTTTCTATAATAATAACTTAGAGTCCAATCCTATTCTATAGTCCAAAGTGCACACCTAATGAAGAGAGGGTTGTGATTGCAATAGAATGCCCCAAAAGGTTAAATCAAGGATGAGGTAAGCCTCAATACGACAACCATGTTATTTTAAAAAACAAAATCAAATTTATTTTTTGTTTTAATAAAGAAAATACTAAGGGTGAAAACGTGAATTTGGGTTACACTTTTTTGAGAAACGCCTCCGAAAATTTCACATTCGCAATTTTTCGGCTGAACATTTTTTTTTCGGCTAAACTAATTTATTAATGTTTTGCCGATTTTTTTCCTTTTAGACTAACACCAACTGCTAAACGGAATTTTTTTTGGAGTTGGAAAAATTGGCAAAAAAATGGCTCGGTTGAACCAATAATTCAGCCAAATAACTAATTCAGTCAAACTATTTGTTGTGCCAAAAAAACATTTTATATATAAGACGGGCCAGACCCTGCTGCGAAGTTTTTGACACTGTTGATTTGTCATGCGTTGTGAGTTCTGTTGATTTTTAGTTTTGTTGTCCAACACTTTGAGGCCTGTTGATTTGAGCCGAAGCCGTGCAGAGCGTTGTGAACTTGGTGCGAGTCGAAGCCCTGCCGAGCGCTGTGAGGTAAGTTAATTCAATTTTTTTGTAATTAAAATTTTTTATTTACAGGTTTTATTGGAATTTTTAATGACATTTTTAGTTTTTTTGCAGCTTGGCGCCAGAGGAATTGGTTGGTTGCACTCGTCGTTGGAAGCTTTCTTAGCCTCCTCATCCAACCTCCTCCTCATCCAGCCTCCTCATCTGGACCAGGTAAGTCTCTCAGACCAGTTTAGACTATTCTCTGTTTTTTGAAAAACATTAAACCCCCTTGGGGAATTCCAGTGAGTTTTTTTACTATTCTTGGCCCAGTGTCTCTAGCCCAAATGACGTCTTTGCCATGATTTTTGTTATTTCTGGTTATGTTTATATTAACTATTTTACTAAATGGATATTACTAAAATATTTCTTGTGCATGGAGCTTACTAAGGCTAATAATAGTTCATTGGTCTAGTCATCGACCGAAAACTGGTCTGTCATGACTTGAAATTGATCCTGAGCTCCCGACACTGGCAGGTCCGCCAGGCCAGTCCCTTATCCAAACTGTCTTTTCATGTACTAGATGGAAAAAATGGAAGTTACTCCTTCTTGATTTTCATTACATTCAAATATCAGGCAGGTAGGGAGCGAAAATAATTAACACATAGCCAACACAAATCCAAACATATTACTGCCAAACAGATTACTACTGTTTTCTTCTTTTTTCACAATGTAATACTTTTCCCCCATGATTTCTTTCTTTATATATATATATATATATATTAAACAAGATATAAGGGTTTGCTGATACAAAAATGATATGAATTTTTATTTGAAAAACAAAAAATGATATGAATTTTTATTTGGAAAAAAAAATTGATAATGTAAAAAAATTGAAGCATGATGTAAAGCAATTATATGAATTTAAAAATATATATATATATATTTTTAAATTGAAATATGGTTGAGAACTATTTTTTTTAATCAAAGTATGGCTTAAAATTATTTTTTATTGATTAAAAATTTATTTAAGAAATAAGAAGGAAAACTGGGTTGTGGAATTTGAAAAAAAAAAAACTAAAATCACGATAATAAATTTAGATTGTTAAAATATTCTCTTACACCCATATTTTACAATCTTTATATCCATGCATGTTGACGAAATCCCTCAAACAGAACCACTTCGCTTTTTAATGGGATTCTCATTATTTTTCACATATCTAACTTTCCAAACAAAACATTGGAAAATATATACTTCCAGTAATCTTATACAAGCGACATTAAAAAAATCATTCATTACTCCTATGTAATTTTTAGTTTGGGTTCTCTATTAAACACATAATTCTACAATACAGAAAAGGTTTTTTACATTTTCAAACTATTCTAAACTAACTGATCATAACTTTTGATAATTTTCAAACAGAAAGATTGCAAAAATATAAAGCAATTCTTGTCATGTGATGACTGTCTGCCTACGTTGATGTTGAGATTGCCAACGACAACATCAACCAACAATATAGCCAACAGAAATCCAAATACATTACTACCGTTTTCTTATTTTTTTACAATGTAATACTTTTCCCCCATGATTTCTTTCTTTCGGCTTTCGAATTCTAAGATTTCTCACCAATTGGTGTGTCCATGAGAGGCACGCGATTATAAGTTTCACGAGATTTCCAGATAAATTTTTTACTGTTCTTGGCCCAATGTCTCTGGCCCAAATGACGTCTCTGCCATAAATTTCGTTATTTCTGATTATGTTTATATTAACTATTTTACTAAATGGATATTAATAGAATTTCAACGCTTTTTTTTTTTGCTTTTGTTTTTGTTTTTTGTTTTTTTTTGCTTGCCATTTCAGCGAATTTTTATTTTTTAATTTAAAAATGGATTTTTGACTTTTTATTTATTTATGAATTCAGACACCTGAAAAGCTAGGACTGTGAAGTGATTTCAAGAAATTTGATTCCAGAGAAAAATATGTTGAAAAACTTTCCAAAACTTATAATGGATAGACTATCAGTAATTGTGTTGATGTGTATTAAGAGTCTTAGTAATAAATTTCCACTTAGTTTGAAAAACATTAAACCCCCTTGGTTGAGGCACCACCTGAATTTGGGTTGGTAATCGTAGAAGGTAAACCCAGTAAAGACTTGCATAGACCACTGTAAAGTGCCATGTTGAGCTAGAGGAAAAGTGAACCTGACCAAAAGTGGTAAATGATTATTAGTCTCAAGAATCAAACTCGTAATTGATCTCACTAAATGAAATTGAAATTGAAAAATGAAATTGGAACTGATAAATGAATAAATGAAATTGAAGCTGATAATTTTCTTGCATATCATCAAGTATTTAAACCCTGTTTAAATTAATTTTTTACCAAGAGTGATTAAAAGTTTGTTGCACCTATTGTTGGGTGCATGGGATTGAAGCTAATTAGAGTGTTGGCATTGCTTTGTCATCTATTTTTGGTGTTTTAATTTTAATGTTATTGGGTTGGCTTGTTATACATTGATTTATCTCGTAGATTGATTCTTCTTGGTAACATATCTTCCTTGCTTTTGTTGTTATATGTTCATTTATGTTTCCTTTTTCATTATGTGTAATTCAATTCAAGATTCCCTATTTGCTTGGAACATGGGTCTTATTAGCTTTCTAAGATGAGGTAGAATACACTTAATTGAAGGTTCTTGTACTTGCTCTTTTCAAGTAGTAGTTTCTTTTTGAGATACATCTTTTTCATTTCTATTTTGTTGGGTGCATGAGATTGAAGTTAATTAGAGTGTTGACATTGCTTTGTCATCTATTTTTGGTGTTTTAATTTTAATTTTATTAGGTTGCTAATTAGAGTGTTGGCATTGCTTTGTCATCTATTTTTGGTGTTTTAATTTTAATGTTATTGGGTTGAATTGTTCTACCTTGATTTATCTCATAGAACTATGGTCCAATCCAAATGCTCCAAAACGCTCTGAAGAGAATCCCTATGATTATTAGGAGCCCCTACTTGATCAAAAAATTCTATGCTGAGAATATGGGCATATGATGCAGTGCCAAAGAACTAGAAATGATGCACCTATCATTAATGCTAGTATCATATCCCCATCTTCTCAGCACATAACATTTTAATCGAAAAAATGAAAAATTTGATCAATGAAGAGGACGCCAATGAAAAATAATCTTGACACCTAATCATAGGGATTGGATGAACAATTGTAAATAGTGTAAATAATAAATAAGGGAAAAGAAAGAGTCATCGGGAGATGAAACTCAAGAGTCACTCCCTCATGTATATAAGTATGAACAACCCAAATGAATAAACAGATTCTCATTTGAGGAGTTACCTCCTGGTCTGACATGGTATCAGAGCCAACCCTTTTTTTAGTTTCATCCTACTCTTGTAACTCCCTTCTACCATTTCTTTAGTCCATCATATTCTTTATCCTGCATTATTATTATTCCACTCCATTTTTCTTGACATGGTATGCTGCAATTATTTTTGTTGAACGTATGCTGCATTCTCAACATTTCTCCCCTACCTACCTAGGCCAGCACCACCTTACAATTACAGCCACACCCTCCATACATAGTTCTCGGCCTTTTGGAGGACTGGAGTCAAAGGAGTAGAGTATTGTGGATTATGTAATGCGTAGGACTATGTCTGAGCGTTGCCACTGTGCGTAGGAGGAAGGAAGGTCGAGACTCAGGCGACCTGGAGTGGCGCAGCGGATAGAGCACTAGGATGGCATGGGCAAGGCGACGACATGTGGTGGGCTCCAGTATTGTAGCAATAATGCTACAACTCCTGGAACTCCCTTCTTTAATTTTATCAACCCGGTAGTTCGTAACAAACTTGGAAGTGACGGTGCTGTATGCACAAGTACTAGCTCTTGCCGTAGCTGTCACTTGGTCAGCTGGCACAAGTCCACTAGGAGCTTAAGCCAACTTCTATGAGCTCTTAGAAGAAGCTTTTTAATTGATGGATAAAAGCTAACTCGAAGGAAGCTAATATAATTGCAAAAAGAAACTGAAAGCCAAAAAGAAACGCAAACCCTAGCAAACCCTAATTCTACCAGCTAGTCCTACTGATGCAAAGAAGAGAATGCAAACTACGAAAAGAGATGCCATTACTTCTAGGAAGGTAAAATGCAGGTGTCTAAGTTATCACTATCTGAAGAAAACATCTTTTTGTATTTTTGTTTAAGTTGTTGGAATTATCATGCATGTGCTTCTAACTATTTTTGACTGTGCACAGGTGGATCAGGGAGGAGAAATGCTTGGGAAAGGTTGGGAAGGTTCAGAGAGGGTCTAAGGGGTCCCTAACACCCTTCCAGAGAGTCTCACAAAGTTTGGCTGCCAAGAAACCATGTTTATGAGCTTCTACAGGAAGTCTGCAGGGGTTCTACAAGATGTTCAGGATTTCTACAGGATGTTCTGTAATTCTTCTATAGGATGTTTCGAAATGGGATTTTGGAGCATGGATGGAGGGAAAAAGATGGAGGAATGAGTATGGAGGTGAAATAGGGGTGTGAAGAGGTCTAGGGCTTGGTGGATGAGGCTAAGGAGCGATTGGATTTGTTCAAGGATGGATGAAGCGATGTTGCACAAGAAGATGAGAATCATGGCAAAGTAAGCGGATGAGGCAAATGTAAGGTAAGGGTTACAAGTGAAGGGCGAAGCAGGTAGGTTGGATGGAGTATGGGCAGGTAAGGAAGGATAACAGGTACTCTGCAAGTGGTTTTTCAAACTGACCAAAGAAAGACATGCAAGAAAACAAAGATCTAGTTATAAAACCTATGACCTAGTTACTTCACTCTAATCTGACCTAACATCAAAAGGAAATGAACAGAAGTTTATTTGCAGTGAAACCATGTGAAACAACTATGAAACTAAGTGATCATAAACCTAAGCATTCATCAAAACTGATATCAAGTTCTACGAACGAGATTCAAACACTAATGATTGCACGGTGAAGCAAAGAAAGTGTTTTTGTTTGGGACAGCATGGTTACTTCAACTCCAGCCCCTGATCCAATAAGGAAGAGGTGAAACCAAAAGCGTTTGCTGACCCTTTTTTGGAGCTTTTTCCTGTTATTATCCTACCAATATATTCTAAACATAAACAACTACTTTAACCATCAAAAGAAATCTAAATAACGAAGCAAGATCTAAATCTAAATAGCAGATTTTATTTTAAGAACGCAGCAAACACATAAAGATAAACGAAGGAGGTACTGGGCGCTTGAGATGGGCCCAACCCCAAGAGCTACAGCCTCCCAAGAGAGATTTTGAGCTGGTGCAAAGCTGGATTCATCTTTATTGATCAAGAAATGAAAAGTTACATCAAAACTGTCCACAAGGAGAACTTGCAAATGAGCTGAAAGCAAAGCTAATCTATTGCATCCAAATCGAACCATAAACTAGCTAACTATTGGCTACAAAATGACTAACCACTAGCTAACTATCTACTGGCTAACTAGCTAACATCCACTGGCTAACCAAAATGAGGCCCTAAGCCTTCTTATTTATACAAATTGAGGACCCAACAGTCCTCCTAAACTTTAGGGACTCGGCTGCCCAAGACTTGTAGTTAACAGCAGTCCTACTTGACTTGCTTGGCTGCCCTTGTGTTGATTGATTTGGTGGCCTTTGAACTCCGAGCTGTTGGTGGAGAATTCGAGGTAAGGGCCCATAAATGAAGGGGACACCTTCCTGTAAATCCTCTCCCTTGTCTTCCCACGAATTTGGCTGCCAAGTGCTCATTAAGACCTTCAATTTTGTCTCCAAATTGACCAAAAAGGCTACACAAAGCACCCATTAGACTTGTTGGCATAATGACTAACCAAATTCACTCTATTAACATAAATGTAATAAAAAACATGCAATAAACTAATGAGAATGGTGGATTAAGTCAAATTAGGAGGTTGAATGAGCCCAAATAATTGTCCATTTTTGGGGCTCATCATCACCCCCTACTGAAAGTGTTGCTCATCCTCTGAGCAACCAATCTCTCTCCTCATCTTTGATGGCCCTGGTGGCCTCCTTGGCTAAAATCTCGGCCAATTTCTCCTTCTGCTGCCCTTTCTCCAAACTTCCTGTAGAAACAGTTCTCTGTCTTCCTGTAGAAACAGTCTGCTAACTTCCTGCTGAACCAATTTTCTCTGATTTTGCTTGCTTGGCTGGGGGTGCCTTCTCCTTGAACTGTGCTGCTTGCGACTCTGAGCTAGTGTGATTTGATTAAGTAATATTTGAATGAGTGAGGATTTAATGAGGAGGATCTATCTCCTATAATCTCTCCTCCTTGTCTCATTCAAGTTCCTGCTCTTAATTAGCCAAAATTGCCATGATTTTCTCCCAAAAACCCAATGACGAGGCTCATCAATATGCTGATAGGCCTGATGGATATGCTGAGAAACAAATTGGTGGTGGTGCAGAGGCTGGTACATGTGTCCTTGGACTATGATATGAGTTCAGGCTGGGATAGTCTATTCCATAAGTTGTCTGCATTTGTGGAGATACTACAGGTTATGATGATAAATTGTCCTTCTGACCATCAACTGCAAGTTTCACAGTAACAATCCTTCCATCAATGGTTTTGTTTGGTTCCTTACGGGCTCACTTAGTAGCCTCCACAGTCTTGAAATTCACAAATGCAAATCCCTTGTTGGTGAAAAATACATACAACATTAACCAAGACAAATACAGCCAAACAATCTAGGCCTCGGAAAAACATGCATAAATCTCTAAGAATAGAGGCATTTTAAACTGCCCGTCATAAAGAAATCTGATGTATCTTAGATTTGTAACCTAGATTTGCTGGTATTTTTATCATATGCAACTGAACCTTCTTCCATATCTCCATATTTGAAAAAAAAACTTCTAGAATATTATCATTGGCCATGTCATATGAAATACGACCAATGTAAAGTTTCCTTTGAGCTTGATTTGCACTTTGACCAGGACCTGTTCTCACCACTGACTAATTTCTTACAGTAATCCCGCTCTTTCTTCAAGCTTCGAACTGGATGAAGAAAAACTTGGGCGTCTCTGCTTTGGAAGACTCTGTTGTACTTTCCTGTAAAACGTCTTCCTGTAGAATGCTAGCCGGATTCTATAGGATGTCTCTGCGCCTCTGCACGATCTTGGTATGCGAGAGAATTTTGAACAGGCCAAAAAATCAGCGAAGGATGATAGGTTAAGCCGATTGTGGAAGCAGAGGATGTATACTTCAGTTGAACATGTTGCAAGTGCAAGTTGAATAACAGTCTATGCATTTCAGTTGAGCGCTCATTGATTTCTGCGTGATTTTTGGTGGAGTGAGGTGGCAAAGACGTGTGCTGGCCCATGCAAACTGTTGTGCTATCATGACCTGCAGTGGTTAACTATTTGTTCTCTGCCTGTAATCACTTACCATTAGTTGCACTGGAGTTTAGAATATCCACACTGTCTGTGTTTTTTTTAAATCTCACGTGCATGACTGATCCATGCATGCTGCGTGATTTTCTCGTGAGTGCTAGAGAACTGGATGTCAAGTTAACCTTCCTATATTCGTGGCTTAATTTCACCATTCCATTCGTTCATGCATTTCTTGAATTAGATTCATGCAATAGAGGAACAAGGTTTAGTCACGTACCTGAAGTCAAATGGCTGCTGTGAAGCTTTTTGCTGCTGCATGCTCGTATTCTGCTGCTGCATGCTTGGATCCTTTGGTTGCATGAGGGCTTGGCTGATGATCTTTGATTGTTTTTCCTTGTGCAGGTGTCCTCTGGCTAGATCTAAGCTCCAGGCAATTGTTTCCACGTTCAAATCTGCACGTTCAAGCTGCTGTTGCTGCATTGTCACAGAACCAGAAATTGTTTTTGCCATTGCTCCCAAACGGTAAACCGGATTGATCTAAAACTTGCTGAGCATGTTCCTATCATCATTATGCATCTCCCATAGCAAAATCGTGATCAATGGATGCACGGATTTCGAGAAAAATGGAAAATGGCTGAAGATTTCAGAGATCGATTTCTCTGAAACCGTGCATCGGAATCGGCTGAAACTGCTTGGGTAGGTTACTATCACTCACATGCATATCCCCATGAAACAGGTTTTGAAATGGATGCACGAATATGGAGAAAATGCAAAAATGGCTGATGGTGATGGAGGCTGATTTCTTGGAAACCGTGCACCGGAACAGTATGAAACTGCTCAGGCATGTTGTCATCACCCTTGTACAATTCCCCATAAAACGGTTTGTCAAATGGATGCATGGTTTTCAGGTTATGGCAAAAACAAATTTTGTTCTATGTGTTTTTGCTTCAAGGCACTTTGCATTTTTGTTGCATGGTATGAAAAAATGAATTTTGGCTGTGATGCAGGTATGGAGATGATGGAGGAGGAGTTGGAAGGTTGCATGAGGACTTCTGAACCCTTGAGGAAGCTACCATGTTCGCCAAACCACTTTTTGAAATCCATGTCTAGTTTCCCACAATTTCTACAGGAAGTTCCTGTAGAAGCACAATGAGAAGCACAATGAGGTGGAAAAAATGATAGAGAAAGGCAAGGGATGGACACACAAGTGCTTGTAGGCCTAATCAACAGATTCCCACCATCAGATTCCATTTTAGACTTGAATTTGGTTCGTCCAAAGGTTCTACAGGATGTTTCCTATAGAAATACAGAGCTTCCTGTAGAAGGCACAAGAAAAATTCCTTTAACCTTGATTTGAGTGCTCCTCCTGTCATGAAACGTCCTTCTTGCAACCTGCAATTAGCCAATGGAATTAGTTTTATTTTTATTTTTCTTCTTCTCTTTTGTTTTTTTTTGAAAAACAACTAGGGCGCCTCATAAAGGTTTTCACCCTAATTTCCTGCCTTGGGCGCCTCCAAGGGAGGTTTTCATCCAAAGATCTTATTGCCTTTTTATTTTCTCTTCTTTCCAACCCATTGACCGCCTCATGGAGGTTTTCAATGAATGAGCCAATCTAAGGCGCCTCCGAGGAGGTTTTCACCTTAGATTTTTATTTTTTCATCTTATTTTCATTTTTTCTCTTTTTTTTTTTTTTTTCCTACCCTACCCTACTTGAAAAACAAAATCATTTTCAAGTATAAGAATACTTCCAATGGAGCCATGTGCACATCGAGATTAAAGAAAAAATGATGTGAAGGCTCGAAATGCATGCTTTGATAGGTATCCAGATCTCAGAGACAAAACGATTTGACTTTGAAGGGATCAAACATAGCTGAGGAAGAGAGTACCACTGCAACTTAGTGACGATCTGAAACCATGTCTCAATATAGCTCTGATATCCTTGGTTCTTTTGCTGATCTGGATCATGTTTCATGTCACCCTCTAACATGACTTTCTCATCTTCCTCTTTTTGCTGATCTTTCTCTTGAATCCATGGAATATTTGATGGTAACCATGAGGGATCTTTTTTTATCTCTGCTTCTGATGTCTTCTCTTCATCAAGTGCAGCCCATGGTTCTTTGATCTCCTCTTTTGAATCTTCTTTTGCTGGATGTGATCCTTCAATGCTTTCAAGATGATCTCTTCTTTGCAATGCTTTTCCTGAGCTATGGTGAAGATCATTGAGCTCAAGAGGAGTCATTTGGATATGTTGTGCCTCAGCATTGTAATGGAGTTGAGCTACTCCAATGTGTGGATTTGGAAATGGTGGTATGGGTAGCTGAGTGGAAGTGTGAAATTGAGATGGAGATGGATGGCATTGTGGTTGGGTAGGCATTTGGGGTTGCCTTGGTGGAGCAGGAGGCGATGGTTGTGGATGAGCAGGTGGTGGAGGAAAAGAAGCGGGAGGAGTGTTGTATTGGGGCCTCCACCCCTGATGAGGTGCATTCCATTGAGGCTGTGGCTGAGCATAAGAGTGAAACAAATGAGCAGTTGGGTGGGAATAATATGGATATGTGAAGGAACAAGGAGGAGGTGTGAACCAGGAAGGATGAGCAGGGGGACCCCAAGAAGGCATGAAGGTGGTTTGATAAGGGTCATAATAGGTCTCCGATGTCCCTTGCAGTTCCTGCTGGTAAGATCTAGGTCCATGTGGCCTCCTTTGGTTCAGATAACGGAGTGATTCAGTGGCTTCTTTGGTTCTCTGATATGCAACTTTAATTCCGGTCAAGGAAGGGCACTGATTTGTAGGATGGTATTCTTCACAGATGAAACACACTTCTAGGGGGTGCATTGGACATTCGTTCCTAGGATGCTTTCTAGTGCACCTGGGACAAAATATGACCAAAGCCCTCTTGGCTTCCTCTTGCTTCTTTTGGATCCACAGGGTATCCAATTGCATGGCAAGAAACTGCCTCATATCACTCTTGAAATCTTCTATCTGATCTTCAAATTCGTCTTTGGACAAGGGACTGCTCCCAACATTTCTGCTTGTAGCCATTTGCTCCAGAGGAATGTTTTCTTCTTCTTCTCCCCTAGAGGTTCTTTAAATATGTCTTTTTGTCCACCTAAGGGTTCTTTAATCACAGCCATCGAAGAAGAGAGAGAAGGTTGGCTGTGTGAAGCAGTGGGGGTGTTGTGCAATCATTTTTCTAACTTATCTCTACTCCTACAAGGCATGAAATGAAATCTTTTTGGTTGATTTTTGCTTTTTTCTACTTCTACTTGCAAAACTAAAATAGGTTGAACTGCAACTAACTATCTTGCTGAAACGAAAATGCGGAATTGAAATGAAAGCATGAAAGGACTAATCTATTTTTCTCAAATTAAATTGCAGGAATGAAATGCTAATCTACGCTTGCAGAATTGAAATGCTAATCTACGCTCGCAGAAATGAAATTGCAGAATTGAAATGCTAATCTACTTTTGCATAAACGAAATTGCATAATGGAAATGAAATAAACTACTTAGCAGAAGATTGTAGTGGAAAATAGAAGAAAAGCGGCAATCACCAATACTCCGACGCTTCCCCGGCAACGACGCCAAAAAGATGGTGGGCTCCAGTATTGTAGCAATAATGCTACAACTCCTGGAACTCCCTTCTTTAATTTTATCAACCCGGTAGTTCGTAACAAACTTGGAAGCGACGGTGCTATATGCACAAGTACTAGCTCTTGCCGCAGCTGTCACTTGGTCAGCTAGCACAAGTCCACTAGGAGCTTAAGCCAACTTCTATGAGCTCTTAGAAGAAGCTTTTTAATTGATGGATGAAAGCTAACTCGAAGGAAGCTAATATAATTGCAAAAAGAAACTGAAAGCCAAAAAGAAACGCAAACCCTAGCAAACCCTAATTCTACCAGCTAGTCCTACTGATGCAAAGAAGAGAATGCAAACTACGAAAAGAGATGCCATTACTTCTAGGAAGGTAAAATGCAGGTGTCTAAGTTATCACTATCTGAAGAAAACATCTTTTTGTATTTTTGTTTAAGTTGTTGGAATTATCATGCATGTGCTTCTAACTATTTTTGATTGTGCACAGGTGGATCAGGGAGGAGAAATGCTTGGGAAAGGTTGGGAAGGTTCAGAGAGGGTCTAAGGGGTCCCTAACACCCTTCCAGAGAGTCTCACAAAGTTTGGCTGCCAAGAAACCGTGTTTATGAGCTTCTACAGGAAGTCTGCAGGGGTTCTACAGGATGTTCAGGATTTCTACAGGATGTTCTGTAATTCTTCTACAGGATGTTTTGAAATGGGATTTTGGAGCATGGATGGAGGGAAAAAGATGGAGGAATGAGTATGGAGGTGAAATAGGGGTGTGAAGAGGTCTAGGGCTTGGTGGATGAGGCTAAGGAGCGATTGGATTTGTTCAAGGATGGATGAAGCGATGTTGCACAAGAAGATGAGAATCATGGCAAAGTAAGCGGATGAGGCAAATGTAAGGTAAGGGTTACAAGTGAAGGGCGAAGCAGGTAGGTTGGATGGAGTATGGGCAGGTAAGGAAGGATAACAGGTACTCTGCAAGTGGTTTTTCAAACTGACCAAAGAAAGACATGCAAGAAAACAAAGATCTAGTTATAAAACCTATGACCTAGTTACTTCACTCTAATCTGACCTAACAGCAAAAGGAAATGAACAGAAGTTTATTTGCAGTGAAACCATGTGAAACAACTATGAAACTAAGTGATCATAAACCTAAGCATTCATCCAAACTGATATCAAGTTCTACGAACGAGATTCAAACACTAATGATTGCATGGTGAAGCAAAGAAAGTGTTTTTGTTTGGGACAGCATGGTTACTTCAACTCCAGCCCCTGATCCAATAAGGAAGAGGTGAAACCAAAAGCGTTTGCTGACCCTTTTTTGGAGCTTTTTCCTGTTATTATCCTACCAATATATTCTAAACATAAACAGCTACTTTAACCATCAAAAGAAATCTAAATAACGAAGCAAGATCTAAATCTAAATAGCAGATTTTATTTTAAGAACGTAGCAAACACATAAAGATAAACGAAGGAGGTACTGGGCGCTTGAGATGGGCCCAACCCCAAGAGCTATAGCCTCCCAAGAGAGATTTTGAGCTGGTGCAAAGCTGGATTCATCTTTATTGATCAAGAAATGAAAAGTTACATCAAAACTGTCCACAAGGAGAACTTGCAAATGAGCTGAAAGCAAAGCTAATCTATTGCATCCAAATCGAACCATAAAATAGCTAACTATTGGCTACAAAATGACTAACCACTAGCTAACTATCTACTGGCTAACTAGCTAACATCCACTGGCTAACCAAAATGAGGCCCTAAGCCTTCTTATTTATACAAATTGAGGACCCAACTGTCCTCCTAAACTTTAGGGACTCGGCTGCCCAAGACTTGTAGTTAACAATAGTCCTACTTGACTTGCTTGGCTACCCTTGTGTTGATTGATTTGGTGGCCTTTGAACTCTGAGCTGTTGGTGGAGAATTCGAGGTAAGGGCCCTTAAATGAAGGGGACACCTTCCTGTAAATCCTCTCCCTTGTCTTCCCACGAATTTGGCTGCCAAGTGCTCATTAAGACCTTCAATTTTGTCTCCAAATTTATCAAAAAGGCTACACAAAGCACCCATTAGACTTGTTGGCATAATGACTAACCAAATTCACTCTATTAACATAAATGTAATCAAAAACATGCAATAAACTAATGAGAATGGTGGATTAAGTCAAATTAGGAGGTTGAATGAGCCCAAATAATGTCCATTTTTGGGGCTCATCAACATGCACAATGGTTTTCGTAGGTCAGTACTCATACCACCGATGTTTATATTTATAACACTAAATCTGATTTTTTTACATTAGACATTGTTTGGTGTTACATTAGATGTTGTTTGGTGTTACATTAGACGCTGTTTGGTATTCCCAACTACGCACCGATCCACCATACTCCATGCTCATATCTACAAACCTCTGCACTTCATACTCAACCTCCGCACTGCATACTCAAACTCCCTCTGACACAGTTGGCTCGGTCTCTGCAGCTCCCATTCAGAGGTATGGCCTGACATGGCATCTCCATTGATGCATTAACTCCATTGCTTTGTTAACTCCACACCTCTACCCAGTTAATAATAACGCTGCTCATTTCACAATACACTTTTTTCATAATAACGTTGCTTGAATAAAACTGTCACTTTGTCCATAATATACTTTGTCCACCACATACTTTGTCCAACATATATTTACGCTGCCCCACCCGACTTCCAACATATATTTAACATTGTCCATACATTTAAATGTTGTACGGTATTTGTATATGCACAATTTTGTTTCCCTTCTCCCTCCGGCATTACATAGTTGGCCTCCAATATCACTGGTCCACAGTTGGCCCTTTTTCCATCAAACTGTCCAATTAATACATTCCTCATTATTTTTTTTTCCAAAGTTAAACAATGTCTGCTACCAGAAGTGCAATTTTTTTACAGTACACAGATTTTAAAATGCATTCATTAATATCAATTGTGGGAGTGGTTATCAATGGGAAGGAGAACTATCCTGAGTGGTCTCGGAAAATCAAACACACTGTCATTTTTAATGATTTGTGGAAAGGAGTGTGTGTTGGAGACGAAGACAAAGATCCAGAACAACCTATCTCAGACAAGGAATTTTCCATTTGGGAAAATAAGAACAGCAAGGCTTCTGCCTTGATTGCAGCATCAGTAAATGAAGAGGTGAGTCGACATATTTTTCCATTTTCAAATGCTTTTGAAGCCTTACAAAAATTGAAGGAACTCTATGGCTCACACTCTACACTTGAAGTTGTTCAACTCATGATTAAATTGTTTAGCCTTGAATTACAAAATAATGATCCTCTTGTTCTTGCATCAGAAGTAAAATCTATTACGCATAATATCAAAGTCGCTAATGTTGAACTAGACATTCCTCTGATAGCTTTTTTCAAGGGACTTTATCCCACTTACTCAAATTATCTTGAGTGATTGCAAGCAAATGGAAACCTCAAATAAATTACCTTTGATTCCTTTATGAATAAATTCGCTGAGAGAGAGAAAGATTTTGGGAAGAAGACAACTCCTCAGTCTTTTGAAGAGGCTGTGTGTATTTCACATAGAGAGAAGAATCTTGCTCAATATTCTTCCAGAGGAAGAGGTGGTCGAAGAGGAAGAGGAAGAAGAAATTTCAGAGGCAGGGGGGGTAGACAATCTCAAGGAGAAAAGTCAGGTTTGCATTACATACGTTGCAATAGAGATGGATCACATGATGCATCCACATGAAAGTTGCCTTGGGAAAGAATTGAGCAAGAAAGAAATCAACCCAAAGGTAAAACTAATGACAAAGAGAAAGGTAAAGAACCCCGCTCACTATGTTGTGGCACATTCTAATATTGGAGTAGATGAAGACTTGTTTAATGCTTCACTTGCTTCTTGGAAAAATGATTGGTTGCTTGACTCAGAAGAAACTTGCCACATGACTTTTATAAGAGACTTTTTGAATAATTTACTGACAATGTTGATGGAGCAGTTTAATTTGTAGAAAAATCAAAACTCAAGCCATGAAGACTTGGTACAATCAAGCTGAAATTGCTTGGTCTTCCAGACTTTCTTCTGCATGATGTTTTATATCTCCCACAATTGAGGAGAAACTTGTTGTCCTTGATCTGCATCTGCGAGCAAGGTCACTCCACTCATATGTTTGATGACAACGTCGAGGTGAGAAAAACATCAGATCACTCACTTGTCATGACAGGGATAGAAGAAGAAAGACTTCTCAAGCTGCGAGGTACCTCGGCTTGTGCACAAAATTTCTCATACAATTCTCATTATGACGAAGGTACATTTCCATCAAGTTTATTATGGAATGCTAGATTTGGACACTTGAACTATGACAGCCTCTGCTTGGTGAAGAAAAATGGTGTTATTAGTTTGCCTACAATTCCTAGGAAACTTAAGCAATGTGATGCTTGCATTCTAGGAAAGAATAGCAAACAATCTTTTCATGATTCAAATTCGAGAGCACATAGAAAACTTGAACTCATTCATTCAGATTTAAGTGGTCCAATGCTTGTTCCTTTTGCAAATGGAAATAAATATATGATGACATTTATTGATGACTACACCAAAATGTGTTGGGTTTATTTATTGAAGAACAAATCTGATGCTTTTCAAACATTCAAGAACTTGCATACATGCATTGAAAATGATGCACAATCTCATATTGGCTCTATTCACAATGATAATGGAAAATAATGCACTTCAAATGAGTTTGAAAACTATCTTCACCAACATGGGATCAAAAATCAAACAAATGTGCCTTATAATCCCCAACAGAACGGAGTAACTAAAAGAATGAATAGGACAATCTTAAATATGGTGCACTCCATGATGTTTTTAAAAAATGTAAAATTGATGTTTTGAGCTGATGCAGTTCTATGTGCTGTATATTTAAAGAATAGATGCTCATCTAATGCTATTAGAAACAAGACTCCTTATGAAATGTGGTCTGGGCACATTCCTTCGGTAAAGCATCTCAGGGTCTTTGGTTCCACCTGTTATGCCTTGATACCAAAGGTACATAGAAACAAACTTGGTACAAGGAGTCGTAAGTGTATCTTCTTGGGGTATTCAAACACCTCCAAAGCATACCATCTCTATGATGAAGTTAATAAAATGTTTGTCATATCTAGAGATGTAATCTTTCTTGAATTTTCCAAACATGACAATGTTATTGAGAAACAACTTGATCTATTTGATAGATTCGCAAATACAAAATCATTTCAAGAATTTGATAATCATATTCCACATCTTGAAGGGGGGATTCCTATACTGGATCAATCTGTGGAATCTTCTTCTGAAGCACTCTCTCCCCCACATGAAAATCCAACCACTGATGATACTTTGAGTGACGTGATTGACAGAATTGGGAGACTCAATCTTGATTCAGTCCCAACTCAATCAACTGAGCATCTTGGACCATCTCAAAAAGGTCCCCGAAAGTGGCTGACAAAGACACTTGAAAGTGTTCATCCTAATGAGGTTAGAAAGATAGGAACAATAAATTCAACCCGGAAAAATGGAGGTGATCTAGATGACTCTGATTCACCTGTTGATATGGATGTTTCTTATAATTGTGAATTGAATTTGTCTACAGATTTTGAACCAAATTCCTTCAAAGAAGCCACTTCTCATGATGAATGGAAATAAGCGATGCAAAAGGAGTATGATGCCTTGATAGATAATGACACTTGGAAGATGGTTGATCCTCCATTGGGAACCAAACCAATTGGCTGCAAGTGGGTCTACAAGAACAAATATAAATATGATGTCTCACTTGATAAGCACAAAGCTAGGCTTGTGGAAAATTTTTTTCATAGAAGGAAGGGGTTGATTATGAGGAGACTTTTGCCCCCACAAAAAAATGGGCTACCATCTGGACACTCTTTGCCCGAGTAACTCAGAACGGTTGGAAAGTCCATCAAATGCATGTAAAAACTGATTTCTTGAATGGAGATCTAAAAGAGAATGTTTTTATGTCCCAGCTTGAAGGATTTGTTGTGAAAGGACATGAACATAAAATATGAAAACTTGTGAAATCCTTGTATGGCCTCAAGCAAGCACCGCGAGCCTGGTATGAAAAATTAACTGAGCATCTTCTAAAACTCAATTTCAAACATTATGGTCTTGATGATGCAAATTTGTTTGTCAAGAAAGTTGGAAAAATGGTTGTATATCTTGTGGTATATGTAGATGATTTTTTGATGACAGGGAACAATGAGAGCTACATTGCATCCATAAAGAAGGAATTGAGGAAAGGTTTTGAAATCACTGATTTAGGCTATGTTCATTACTATCTTGGTATTGAAGTAACTCAATGTCCAAAGTCTATATTCCTTTCTCAAAAGAAGTACATTGGAGATCTGTTGAACAGGTTTAGCATGACTGAATGCAATCCTCTAACTACTCCAATGGAATAAAACTTAAAGCTCACATCCATTGAAGGAAAATAATTTGAGGATGCAACAAAGTATAGACAGCTTGTAGGAAGTCTCAATTATCTGACTACTACCAGACCAGACATTTCGTTTGTTGTTGGAATCCTCTCTAGGTTTATGCAAAATCTTTGTGAGGGACATTGGTCTACTGCAAAAAGAGTTCTAAAGTACTTGAAGGGACCTCAATACTTTGGACTCAAGTATACACAGGTGGGCGACTTCAGCTTGATTGGATACTCTGATTCAGACTTCGATGGAGACAAAGAAAATGGGGTATCTACTTCTGTTTATGATATGAGTCTTGGATCAGGACCTGTCTCCTGGATATCACGCAAACAATCAGGTCCAATAGATTCCACAACAGAGGCATAATATGTGTCAGCAGCTGAGGCAACAAAAGAAATTGTGTGGCTTAGGAAAATTATGGAAGATTTGCAGGTAAAACAAGTACATTTGACTCCACTCATGATTGACAACACCTCTGTAATAAAGTTGGCCAAGAACCCAAAGTTCCATGATCGAAAGAAGCACATCAATACAAAATATCATCTGATTTGACATCATGTTGAGTTGTTCCACTAATGAGCAGATTGCAGACATCTTCACGAAAGCGCTTGGAAGAGAAAAGCTTGAAAGATTCAGAACGATGCTTGGACTCACCAACATCCCGTCATATTAAGGGGGGAATGTTGATACCTAATCATAGGGATTGGGTGAACAACTGTAAATAGTGTAAATAATAAATAAGGGAAAAAGAAGAGTCATCGGGAGATGAAACTCAAGACTCACTCCCTCATGTATATAATTATCAACAACCCAAATGAATAAACAGATTCTCATTTGAGGAGTTACCTCCTGGCCTGAGAAAGAAGATGATAACATGGCCATTGAACAACCTTGATGCTTATTGGTAACATAGTTTCCATGCTTCTGTTGTTATATCTTCATTTATGTTTCCTTTTTCATTATGTGTAACTCACATTTCTTCCCTATTTTCTTGGAACATGTGTCTTATTAGTTTCCTAAGGTGAGATAGAATACACTTAATTGAAGGTTCTGTACTTTCTCTTTTCAAGTAGTAGTTTCTTTTTGAGATACATATTTTAAATTTCTATTTTGTTGGGTGAATGAAATTGAAGCTAATTAGAGTGTTGGCATTGCTTTGCCATCTATATTTTGTGTTTTAATTTTAATAGATGATTGATTATATAGGTGTCATGTATGATTTATTTTCTCTAGTATGGATATTTATATATAATTAATGTGATGTTAAATGCTTGTAGAAGGCATAAAGTGTTATATATATATATATATATATATATAGCCTTGTGTATAAAGAAGCATTTAGTATTATGAATTGAAGTTGTTTTAAATTGAAGCATGCATACATTTGTTGTACATATGCAAGGTTCTATATTCATATTTATAATGTGTGTGTTTAAAATACATTATGTATGTTCGTGAAATGTTAAAATCACATGGGGAAATATCTCTATAAAGATGAGTGCATATAAGCTATATGAAATGGATGAGAGGTAGGGTTCCATAACTCTTGCCAAACCCACCAAGCACCTAAAGTCATCGGACTTATAATGTTTAAAGTGATACATGGCTTATAAAACCTCTTACAATGTTAAGCTTTCTATAAGTTTTATATGCATAAAAGTGGTGAAGGGAGGCGCATTGACATTTGTAGTAAATCACAATGTTTTGTTTCATTTACGTTATGGGACAAAAACTCTCGTCGATGACCCCCGAGAGGTCGAATATGAGTTGGAATCCATATTTTTAAATATATTTATATAAAATGTTATATATATACGATGTTTTATGGTCACATGATATGTTGCATATGATTTATATCCCGCCGAATGGCTCCTGGAAATTGTACCATGCCATTGGGGTTGATTCGACCAGAGCAAGTAGCAATCCTTATCAGCAGGTGGCGTTAATTGCGGTGAACAAAGCTCTTTTATTGAACACCTTTTCAGCATGTTGAGCTCAACAAAAACCAAATGTTGCCTCCCACCATAGATTCGCAGCTAGTACTTGGTATCTCCCATGACAGAATAACAGATTACGTCATTCATTCAACTCATCCGTTCATCCAGTGTATTTGCATTCCATATTCCTCCCGCTGGTGTTTCCCGCATTGAATAGCCTTGACCATTGTATACATATGCCCATGGAATAACTATCAAACCAATAAATGAAATGACAGATAGAAATTCCATTAAACAGCCTGTCAAATCTCAATCAACCACTGTTCTATGAATATTTTTAACATGCATCATGAAATTACTCACCTAGGAAGAAGACATAGCTATTATTCAACCACCAAAGGAGATCGAACACATCAATTTGTCAACCAATGAATTGGGAATCAAATAGTAACAATATTAGTGCCCTACTTGGTTTCTGAGTTGATAGCGAGCTAGGAACATAAATAATCAACAATTAGTGTTTCAATTGTTTCTATCTCCTCCTTGTTTTTCCCTATGAAAAAAAAATTCTCAGCCTCGGTCCTCGAACAAGTGGAAATCTGAGTCACATTACCTGTTGGACTGGATTGGCATGCCCTACATTAAATTTCCCCATTTACGTCTCCTTGTGTTGGGATTGCTGCATTTGGTGGACTTTGAGATGGTTGCCTCAGCGTCCAACACCAATATATGGTGCAGAGGGGTCCATTCTTTCACCGAACAGAGATATTCAAAAACATTCAGCCAACGAGCGGTGCATTCTTTCAACTAGCAGGGAAATTCCACAATATCCAGTGAGATGCTTTAACAGTTCACCTCCTGAACTCGAGATACAACAGGTAGGATCGCCATTGGGAGTATGTTTATATTGTATATTTGTTCACTTTAGCAATTCATTCAGCTTGTAATCAATGCCAAATCTCTTTCTTACCGAAATTACGTTGCTGCTACCATTTTTTTCTCGAATTCTTCAGGAGAAATTCATAAATCCTTTCCACCTGTGTCCTGTAACTTTCGGCATGGGTTGTTTCAAAAAAATGCCCTCGTAATTACCATTATTTTTTTCAGTATTCTTCCGGAGGAATTCAAAAATCCCTTGCACCTGTGTCATGTAACTTTCGGCTTGGGCTATCTCAGAAAAATGCCCTCTTATGTCACTACCTGCATGTATATAGTTGATCGTCCTCCAGTCCTAGCATGCATGTGCTCGTTGCACTTGGCACCTGTACTAGACGTCAGCTTTGTTAATTTAGACGTTTCCTGCCATGAAATGTATAGGGTTTTCTTTTTTCCCTGCCTCTCAATATGCAAACAGTTGCCCACCTTTTTCCATATTACTCACCGGTTCTAGCACCAGCTGTCTATGGTAAGCCAGATGTTTGCTTTCCAGAAAAAAATTAAAAACCATGCTAGTTAAGGGAAATCTGAATTCTCGTAGACATGGTTGGTGTTTATTGTCACATACAAATTTTTTTCACTAGATGTAACTGTCGTGATCAATGGTGGATCAATCTATGTTTGAGAAGAATATGGCAACTCCACCTTCTGTTTTTCTGCAGCCTCACAAAACCTTTGAATACAGTCATCAATGTGTACGGTAATTTAAAGTAGCAGAGGAGTTGAGTCCAAAAACATGAATTCTCTAAGTCCATATCTTCTGAGGAATCAGTAGTGCACAACACACTAGACTTCTCGAATGTCAATCCTTTGGACAGTCACAATCATGCTGATTGTATTATTGCACAGGTTCAAATTCAGGTTTACTCTTTTTCCTTTTAGTTGGTATGTGACAAATTCAAATTCAGAGTTCACCCTCTTTAATGGAGTACAAGGTTTCTTTAAAGGAGGTCACCGTCATAGTCTTAGTGCATAGGTTCAAATTTAGGTTCACTCTTTCTTTGGCTCACAGTTAGAGTCTCTTTCCTTTTAGGCGGCTATAATCTCAGGTTTTTGTTGTGTGGAATGCTCTCTGATGGTTAGTGCTTAGGTCATCTCTCTGTGTATGGTCTCGAATATAGTCGCAGGCAGTTTCGTTTCCCATCCTGCCAATAACTTTTCCTACATTCACTTCTAGCCAACGCATTCATTTTATTTCTTCTCTCAGCCAGCAACAACCAGGGTTGTCTTTATGGTTTCAGTGAGATTTGAAACTCTCAACTACATCTTTTATTTATGTTTTGATGTTTTTATTGCTTTTTTTCTGATTTGCGGTGTAGGAATATGCTAGGTTTCTACACTTTAAACACCCTCTTGTGTGTTTTTTAATGGGAATCCCTCGATTTCTAAATTTTATATGCTGGTTCTTACATTTAGAAATTTAAATAAGATGTAGTGTGTATTATTTTATGTTTGAAGAAAGGCTTATTTAGAGATTATAGATGATTTTTTTTTAGCTTTTGCCTACTTCTTTGGATTTGATTGATGTGTTTCCCTGAATTCTGGACTCCTTTTGGTTTCTAGAAGATATCACAATAATTTTTTCATTTTTTCTCTGTCGCTTTACCAGAGCTTTTGCATCTCCAGTAGATGGGTAACCTCTTTTATTTCATATAGCAGAGCTTGTAATTTAGTATTTTATGAATTTATCTCTTATCCTCATTTATATCCTCATTTTTCGGTGTTAGAACCAGTGGATGGCTTTGTGACTTCTGCGTTGAAGTTTATCTACATTTTTCTCTGTTGACCTTGGATTCCATTCAAGGCCTATTTCATGCTATGCGTATTTTTAGCCTTTTTTGAGTTGGCCAAGTTGAGGTTCACATGTTGCTCCTTGCTTATAGTTGGTGAAGTTGAGGGCTCAAATGTAGCTTCTTTCTTATTGCACACCCACATTATTATTATGGTTTGGGATTTCTACACCAATTGTTTGTAGATGTTGGATTATCATATTTGGTTGTCTATTTGTCTATCATATTATGTAAACATCAGTCCATTCCATAATGGTTCTTTACTCTATCCAGTAAGCCTTACGAGCTTGTAGTTTCATATGTTGATAGTGGTTGCCAAACTGTTGTTATTAATTATTTTGTATTTATTGCTTTTGTGATCGATGTAATGTGTGTTCATCTCTAAATGCATTTGTTCCCATTTAGTTTTAGATAGTTATTCCTTTTTGTGCTGAGAATATTCCAACTAGTTTATCTAATCCTATTTAGTAATATTATTTCTCTGTTAAATGACAGTTATCTCCACAATATATTTTAGCATTTTGATATAACAATCGTTTATTCTTCCCTTTATGTATATTTTGTCATGATTGTTCGATAGAATTATAACATTTTTAGAATATACGAGTATGATTTTACGTTGGAAAGAACATATTTTTAAGTAATTTTAACCATAAGGTCTGCTATGATCAAATTTTCTCTTTGTTCCAGCTTTTATTTTCAATTGTCCAATATTTATTCTTTCTTGGAATATCCATTGTTTCAGGACCCTTAGGATGCTATATGCGAGCCCCAAACTCAATAAGCATCGCAAGGAGCTTACAGTGTACCTTACCCAACCTCTCCACTAGTTTTGGACTAATATCATCTTCTATACTTATAGTGTATAGTTATATACAATGGTGTACATACCGTACCCCTCTTACTTCAATCCTATAACCTCTACCCATACCTACAACCACCATCCACATTCACACACCCTGACTATTTATACTAAAGAACCACCATGATAGAATTATTAATATTCCATTGACCTTTCTAATGAACCAATACCAACCACAGTCCACACCCATATACCCTAACTACTTATACCATTGTAGCACCCTGATGGAAGGCCTGACATTTCATTTACTTGTCAATCAAACAACACTAGGTTGGCGACATAGTTAAATTTTTAAGGACATGAAAATGTTGCAGTTTCGTTTCCTTTATTTTTTAGTTTTATAATAAGCTTTTTTTCCTTCACTCAAGAAATAATTTTACCTTTTTCAAAATTTTAACACCCTATTTCCCATGAAAATTCATTCTTACTAGGTTTCGAAGAGCTCTGTTAGGTCCCTATACTACTAGTGTAGCCCCTTATTGTTATTAGTGAAAGCCTCTTATTGTATTGTTATGCCCATGTAGTCCCCATATTGTTATTATTGTGCCCCATAAAAGCCCACTATTGTTATTGTTTTGCCCTTACAATATTATTGTTATGTAGGCTATGATTATATTGTGACCCCTTAGACTCTTATATATAGAAAGGAAGTCTTGTCATTTGTATCATTCAAGAATTGTTCATTTGTGTAATGTAAAGGAGGTTTCCCCCTAGAAGAGGCTAATTGTGAAGTTTTTGATCCATCTCTTTTTCTATTTTGTGAGTTGGTTGCATAACATTTGGTATCAAAGCTTTGGATTCTAGGGTTTCGTTGCTTCAAACAAGTCATCGTGGAATTTTCGCTATATCTTTTTTTTATACAAAGGTTTAGAAGTTGAAATTAAAACCCATTTGAACTGACATCTTGATGAACCTCGTGACCAAATTTAAGATCTTGTATCACTATATGTGCAGCGATACAAACTGAGGAAGTTAGGGTTTTTGCAGGATCTAGAATTCGATCTCAAACAGGTGACCTTGGGAAAATAGTCATAACTTTCTCTCTAAGCATCAGATTAAAATTTCGTAAAAAGTGAAAGAAAGAGGATAAGTTTTAGTTTGTTGGGTATCGTTTTTAAGGCTGAAGGTTGAGACAGTGAAACGTGGAACGTCGTACAATTTCGCTCTATTGAAGTAGTCTATAATCAAGCCATCGTGGGGGATTGGGCATAACTTTTTCTTGGAGAATCCAATCTCAATAAGACTTCTACGGTGGAAAGAGGACTCAGAGGGCTACCACAGGACAAAATTTTAGAACTTGGAGATCATAAATTATAGAGTTACATTCATTTAAATATCGAGTTCCTAAAAGCAAGAAAAAGAATGACCCAAATCAAGAAAATAAAAACACCTAGTAAGAAAAATTGGATGGATGATTTGAAGAATATGATCGAAGCTAATATAAATAGTTTTATCTATGCCATGGAAGCTAATATAGATGGTATAGAAGCACATTTGAAGAAAGACATGGAATATTTGAAGAAAGGCGTGGAAGGTTTGAAGGAAGGTGGGACAAAGCTGCTACAAGAAAGGGTTCCTAATGGCGAAAAGGTAGTAGAGGAAACTCATGGCGAGAACAAAAGAAATGCTAATCATGATTTCATAGAATCTAATGTTAGATTGAAGACCCACCATATTCCAAATATCGATATGAGGAAGTTTGATGGCAAGGATCCCGTAACATGGATACTACAAATGGAGAAATATTTTGATCTCCATAATGTGCAAAACAAGCAAAAGGTACGTATTGCAACTTTATATTTAGAACCCAATCAGTTTTCATGGTATTGATCACTTTGATATGATAAACAAATGGTCACTTGGTCCATTTTTATGGAGGAAATGATAACACATTATGAGGATACAAAGAGAAACACCTTCTTTACCCAATTGATAAATCTCAAACAAAAGGGTTCAATGGTAGAGCACATTGAGGACTTCCAAAAATTGAATATAAGGGTAACTGATATTCCATAGGAGCATAAGATTTATGTCTTCATATGAAGTTTAAATGATAACATCCAACATGAAGTTCGCCTTTGGGAACTTGATTCATTGGAGAAGGCATTTAGGGTGGCCAGAAAAGTGGAAAGAAAAATTATCGAAATAAGGAAGTATACCACTCACAACTATAAACATGGAAGTGTTTTTGCTCATAGATTTCCACAACCTACAAGGTTGACACCACAATAATTGGATGAAAAAAGAGAAAAAGGGATTTGTTACAGTTGTGATAACAAATACATTAAAGGTCATAAGTGTGCTGAGAAGAAATTATTCTACATAGACTGTGAAGAGGAGGAAGAAAATGATCAAGAAATGTCAAAAGAAGAGGATATACACTTGGAACTAACCCAGAGAAAGAAGAAATGAATTCGACCATATCTTGTAATGCATTGGCATGAATAACCACTCTTCAAAATCTCAATATAGATGGACAAATGGAGATAGTGAACAAATGTTTGGAAGGATATCTTCATTGCTTCGTATATGATAAACAAACACAACGGGTCAGGTGGTTACCTTTGTTTGAATGGTGGTATAACGCTTCAACAAAAATGACCCCATTTATGGTACTTTATGGATATCATCCACCATCCATCACATAATCTTTAAGAGAAAATTCTAAGGTTCAACTAATAGAAGATCACATCAAGCATCAACAACAAGTTCTCCAACTCTTAAAGGATAACATCACTTTAGGGCAGAATCAAATGAAACAGCAGGCATATCAAGATCATAGTGAAAGAAGTTTTTATGTAGGTGATTGGGTATTTTTACGGCTACAACAATGCAAACAAATATCCCTCAAGCAAGCTAAGAAGGATAATAAATTATCACCAAAGTACTATGGTCCTTACAAGGTGTTGCACAAGATTGGTACGATGGGAAACAAATTGGAGCTTCCTACATCTTCCTAAGTGTACCTAGTTTTCCATGTTTCATGCTTAAAGCAAGCTATAGGTGACAAGCTCCCAATTCAAAAAATATTGTTGGAACTTGACAAGGAAGGAAAAATCATATTGGAACTTGAAGCGTCATGGAAATAAGAACCCGACAGCTACTAAATCGATCAATTTCAGAGTATCTCATCAAGTGGAAGAACTTACCGCTGAAGATTTTGCATGCGAGGATGAGAATTTTATACATAAGCATCCATAACTACTCAAGTGTTGAGGACAACACTTTTTTGAAGGAGAGGGGCATGCTAGGTCCCTATACTACTAGTGTAGCCCCTTATTGTTATTAGTGCAACCCCCTTATTGTATTTTTGTGCCCATGTAGTCCCCATATTGTTATTATTGTGCCCCATAGAAGCCCATTATTGTTATTATTGTGCCCTTACAATATTATTGTTGCGTGGGCTCTGATTATATTGTCATCCCTTAGACTCCTATATATAGAAAGGAGGCCTTTTCATTTGTATCATCCTCCTTGAAGAGGCTAATTGTGAAGTCGTTGATCTATCTCTTCTTCTATTTTGTGAGCTGGTTGCATAACAAGCTCATATTCTCAATTTTCCAATTTTTTATTTTTAGGAATTTTTATTTTTTTCCTTGATTATATGTTTGTATATGTGCCTTGTAAGTGACTGGTGCTCTAATGTTTCGGTTAAATCTATATCCATCACATTATCGTGTGGAAATATATCTGAGTTTAAATTATCAATTATCAATTTTGTATTTTTATAATATTTTTTTCATAAGTAAATATCTATATATGTGCCCGGTAAAGTGATTGGAGCTTTAATGTCTTTGTTGCATCTATGCCCATCACAGTATTTAGTGGTGTGTATCTGGATTTGAATTTTTTGGTTTGGATTTTGGCTGGAAAGGTTGTTTTGAAATTCTGGTTCTGCAGCAGCTTTTACCTTACAATGGTTTATGATTGAGCTCTCATGTATTCATTTTATGAGTCCAATTGGCTTTGAATAGTCTTTACTTCTCGACTAACTTTACTTTAGGACTCTTTTGTTCAAACTCTTATTGTTTTTCTCTTGATTAGGAGAACAACTAAATATATAAAGTCTTGTTGGCTCTAAGATAAGGTTGGTCAGGATAATAACACATCTATTGGTGTGTTGAGATGTTGTAATACGAAGGAGTTTAAGTTACATTCATTTTTATTCATATCCTATGAAGGAGTTTAAATTACATTCATTTTTATGTGTGTTCTATTCTTATAAGTTTTGAAGACCTTAAAGAAAGAAAGGCAGGTACTAAGAATGCCATGGTCTATCACTAGCATGGATTTTGGTATTGTTGGCCAGTGATAATTTAAATTTTTTTGTGAGCATATTGACAACAGTCCCTATCTGGGTCAAACTCTCTATAACTAGGCGAGCACACACCCAGGATTTTTGAATTTTTCTTGATTTTTTTTTTTGTGATGGTGATAACGTTTCTGTACAGATGTGTTTGTTACTATGTTATTTCTCTTAATTCCTTTCTTGGGGTAAAGTGCATTCATCTGTGAGAATGTTTATACTTTGAAAGAACCTCTCCTATGTTTCTAGAGTTTCATCTTATCGATTGGAAGGATTTTGAAGTTTTGTTATGGAAAGGTTTTTTGGGTAGTGATATTGGTTTAAGAGTATTTGTACTTAATTTTTCATATCGCTTTTGAAAATCGTCACCTCTAAGAAATTAGATGTTCTACTATGGCATAAGACATATGATAATGAATATTGGTGCTCTGTTATGGCATAAGACATGTGGTAATGTTTTTTTTTTTTTTTTTTTTTTTTTTTTTTCTTCAGTAGTTATTTATACTATAAAATGTTGCATGTGGCTCTCTCAAATTAGTTTGTTGGGAAAAAATTGTCACATGTAGGATTATTGATGTGTTGTTATGGAAAATGCCTATTGTAGGTAATGGTATTATTTCAATAGTTACTTCTTCTTAATGTTGCTTTTGGGTCTTGTAAATTAGTCTTCTATGAAATAATTACGAGCTACGCATGGAAAGGTATGTTGCAAGTTATTGGCTTATTTTACTACTTATGTGTATTGGTTTTCATTGAAGTTGAATGTGTGTTAGGTAGGTACTGGTTTTATTTCAATAATTATTTATGCTTAATATCGCTCGTGGGCCTTGCAAATTAGTCTACTAGGAAATGATTACGAGCTGCAACTTCTTGTCATCCTTAATTATTTCTAATCCACCAGAAAATTTAACCTTGCATGTGGAAAGGAAAAGGTATGATGTAAGCTATCAACTTATTTTACTACTCACGTGAACTAGTTTTCCTTGAAGCTATTAGTGTTAAGTGTGCATATGAGCACTGAAGTGTTGCCAAATTTTTAGGCACCAAATGTAGCTAGGGTGTGAGGTGTTGTTAAACAACTTTGTATTTTTAGTTCATATATTCTTGTAGAAACGATGGGAATGTTAAGGATTTTTATCTCCGTTGCCTGAACGTTGATGGTCATTTTTAGAAAATATATAAAAACAATGAAACTGCCCGCTGCCTGCTATAGGTGACTATCTATTTTGTAAAAGCATAGGGATCATATGCTTTAGAAATTATAGGAAGACAATGAAATTTTTTGTTGTCCCATATAGGGGACTATCTATTTTTCAGAAACATAGTGATCACATGCTTTAGTAAATGCCTTCTGCCAATTTTAAGCCTCCACACTCAACATGTTTCTAAATTTGAAACACAATATGGTCTTTTTCTAATATATGGTTAATGTTTTTTGTTATATCTATATATATATATATATATATATATATATATATATATATATATATCTATATATATATATATATAATTTTATTATATATATTAAAAAAAATCAATTTGATTACAAATCTTTTCAAATTTATGTTATTGTATTTGAAAATTTTTGGATCATATTATTTCTCCAATTTAACGCTGAATCTTTTATAAAGAGTTTTTTTCAGCACCATATCTTATTTTACATGCTTTTTGACTTCTGAAATTTTCGCTGAACTTCATGGTGACTGAACTTGGGCTAAATGACTTCATTATATGCAAGATGTCAAGAGTTTTAGTTTCAAATTTTAATTCGAGGTGCCCAATGCAAGCTAGAATCCTTGAATAACTTTTGTGGTTGATAATAATCATCTTGTTTTTCCTACCCATAGTTATAATGTTTTATGTATATGCTGCTATGCGTTCAATATTATATCTTCTCTATCTAAACAAGCAATGGAACAATATAAATTTAAAAGAGTACATGTAGGTCTAATCATAAATTGCACTCAATAAACAAATTAAAGCAATATTTTTATTTGGAAGGAACTTGCATGAACCTCGTAATCCTCCTTTAGTTTACGATAATGTTTCACATGGCTTTGTTTTTTGTGCTTATAATGAGCATTAGGAAACTCTTCCTCCCATACTGTCATGCCCCCAAGCCGGCGGTAGTCTTTCAACCGCTCTAGGCGAGGTGCAACACCATCGAACACTTTCTTTTCACCAATACTTATGTTCGTGGACTACGCCTAACCACTTATCCTACTTAGTTTGTGTTTCACAACCAAGTAATTATTAATGTTCCTGTATACCAATGAACAACCATACACATTCATTATCAACAGCAATTATACATGAAAAACACAATTGCTCAGTATAAAGGGAGGGGAAACTCCCTGAACAATGAGTCTGCCCGATAATATATTATACAGTATTTCAATATTACAAAGCTTTACAAGTTTACTTGGAAACACCAAGTTTCATACTTAGCCAATTTTACAACTTTGTCACACCACTGTGTGACAACCAAGATTTCCTTGCCCAAGGCAGGAGGGCGTGCCCTCACACGAGCTTCCTTCTGCACTTCACAACCGAACCTTGTCTTCATGCACAATGGGCGGGTGACTCCACCAAGTCACCAAGACACCCCCTTCGCACAACTGGCTTCACCAACATTTCACCGTGCACCCGACTTCACCACGTTCCACCGTTCTCCAACTTCGCACCGGCGGGCGACTCACCAAGTCTCCACCATTTACCCTTGCACGACGGGCGGGCGTTCACCCGAATGACCAAGACACCCGTGCCAAGTCTCACCCAAAACCGAGATACGCGCTACCTCCGTGCGGCCTTGCCCAAGAGCGGGCGCATCACCAAAATCTGCGCCTTCTTTTCTTGCTGCGTCCACCTACTAGATCTGCGCACTTCTCCACATGATGAGCGAAGTTGTTGCTTGTCCAAATGAGCTCCAACGCGTGCTTGTTTATACGAGTGGCAGGGCGAGGTCTTGGCTACCCAGCCGACCTGCCCACGCCCTCATCTCCATCGCAAACACTTCTAAAACATGAGTCAGCCTTCCTCCAAACGCCCACAAGTAAGGTCGGCCGTGGGTTGAGTGTTCATGCTCCCCACACATATAAAACAACTCGCCCTCCTCCTTTATGCGTTCATTATTACATAACTCCACGCATATGTAAGTCTGAGCTTCGCACTTCGTTCAAACCGCGCGCCCGAGGGATGAACCAACTCGTCGCACCAACGGGAGGTTGTGCCAAGGACTGCAAGTCCTTACATCCTCCTCCACCTGAAATCGTTGTCGTCCTCGACAACATACCATCCTGGTAGCCATCCACCAAGATCATCATCAATATCTGTCTCATCCTCGGTCCATGATGTCAACTCCTCCACATACTGCAAACATCCCTGCAACATATGTAGAACTTCCATCTCCATCATGTGTCGTCCCATCCTGTGAACTGTCCTCCTTCCTGCCTGCCTGATGTCAACATCTCTCTGGTACACTACTAGCCCCCATGACTTGAACTAGTCGGGTGATCAGTCCAACTGTCACGCTCAAATCATAAGAATGTCCATGCTTATGCCTTCACCAGAGTATCTCAGATTCTGCCACATCCTGGACTCACCAAGAATCTCTCCCATGCTCAGGTCCATGGAAATTCCATCCCATTTGCAACATGTCATGATGCTTGATGCCAAGCCATCCCTGCACCATTTTTGATACCTGCTCAACTTGTTTTAAGGACTCACTGCCATGAGCAGCTAACAATGAGCCCCATCTTCTATGTCATCTAAGAAGATGTGGAGGGAGTAGAGCCTGAAGGCTCACCCTCACTAATCATCTCAATCCATCTGTCAGGATTTTCTATCTCCATCCTTTGTAGATAAGTGACCCGATCCTCCTCCCGGAAATTCGGCCTCACATAAGCCTCATCATAATCATCATCATCATCATCCTCAACCGCTTCTAACCTTCTTGACAAATTCAAGATACTATCTGAAAGAGTCCCGATGACCAATGACTGCTCAGTAAGCTTTGTCTCAACCGTAGACAACTGCTTACTCATGTCTTCCATTCACTTTTCATCCTCCATTTGCATCACTGCCAACTTACAATCAGGCTTTGTCACTCCAATGGTTGGAACACCAATGGGTACATCTTCCCTTCCATCATAAATGTACAGCCTCTTCAAATGTGGAACAATCATAGCATCGAATTGTTTCAAGAATTCCATTCCCAGCACAACTTCATAGTCATCAATCCGCACTATAGTGAAGTCGACTTTCCCTGTCCACTCACCTAGTGTTGTGTCCACTTTTTCAGCTACACCAAGAACACAATCAGGAGGAGAATTGACTATCTTCATTTGTGCCTTCACCGGTACAAATTTCAGCCCAATCCTTCTCGTAGTATCTTCACTCATGAAGTTGTGAGTAGCCCCACTATCCACCATAGTGAGTATATCAGCACCCCCAATCTTCATCCGAACATACTCCAAACTGTTCCTCTCAGGATCCCTCTGAGAGATCACCTCTGTAGTAGCAACAACACCAAGTATCTGCATCATCCCCACAGAAGCTTCTTCATTCTTCGTATTATACTGTGCAATAGCAGACACTTTTAGTCTAGAAGGGAAATTCTTCACCGTATGTGGTTCAACACAGATCCAACACTTCAAGGCTTTCTTCGTCTTCAACTTATCATCTGATTTCGAAGCATCAAACTTCTTCTTTTCTTTCGGCTTATCAGACTTCTTCTTCCTATCATCAGAAGTCTCATCATAATGCTCCACCAACCTGTCCACAGCAACAAAAGCTTCCTCAAGTGTTTTAATCTTCTGCCTCTTCTGTTCATTGCATGCCCAAGGCTTCAATCCAATAATGAAGTTGAACACCTTGTCCCTCTTCTCCATGTCAGGAAATTCCAGAACCGCACTTGCAAACTCCCGCTGATATCTCTGTAGGTTCCCTGTTTGCTTTATGAACTTAATCTTCATCCTTGCTTCCCACGTTTCATCTTGAGGACTGAAATGGGTCTGCAAAGCTTTCTTCATCTCGTCCCACGAAGTAATGTCACCAACACAGCCATTGGCAATCTGATCCATCCTCCTTCTTAGCATCCTTTGTTAAAAACTGAGTAGCTACCTTCACCTTTGTCTCATTATTGGATAGACCCAAGCGTTCCAAGTATTTTTCCATGTCCCATAGAAAGTTGCCAAGAGTCTTTGCACTCCTTGTACCATCATAAGATTTCAGTTCTTTGACTTTCACATGAGGCACTCCTCCACCTGAGTTATGCCTCACGGCCTTCTTCAACACCGCGATCTCATCTATGGCTTCGTCAAGAGATTTTTGCAAGTCCACGATCTCTGCCAAGCCTCGGTCTCTTTCCTCTTCAATCTCATTGACCCTTACTTCAAGTTGTGTACACATAAGATCAGTGTACTTGTGTTGAGTCTGGAGTTCCTCGAGCTCTTCCCTCATCTTTGAATTGGCCTCTTGATCTCTCTCGACCAAGTCCATCTTCTTAGTCCAGAAAGCTTCTAAGTCCTCCATCTTCTCCAACACCTTTTCAATGAATGCCATAGTAGCATCCTTCGCACTGTGACTAGACCCAGCCTGAGATTCAGCTGCCATTGCTAACAGCTTCCTTCTTCTTTGCGATCTAGTTTCCACCATCCAACAACTTCACCAAGTTGCCTGCAACCTGAACCAGCTCTTGTTCCACTTGTATGTGAAACAACTTCCTTCACTTGCAAGTACCTGCTTCACTGTCACCAACTGTCAAGTGTTTACACACCTGCTTCACCCAGCTTCCTGCAAGACTCCTCCAAGTCTTCAGACTAGCTCTGATACCAACTGTCACGCCCCCAAGCCAGCGGTAGTCTTTCAACCACTCTAGGCGAGGTGCGACACCGTCGAACACTTTCTTTTCACCAATACTTATGTTCATGGACTACGCCTAACCACTTATCCAACTTAGTTTGTGTTTCGCAACCAGGTAATTATTAATGTTCCTTTATACCAATGAACATCCATACACATTCATTATCAACAACAATTATACATGAAAAACACAATTGCACAGTATAAAGGGAGGGGCAACTCCCTGAACAATGAATCTGCCCAATAATATATTATGCAGTCTTTCAATATTACAAAGCTTTACAATTTTACTTGGAAACACCAAGTTTCATACTTAGCCAATTTTACAACTTCGTCACACCACCGTGTGACAACCAAGATTTCCTTGCCCAAGGCGGGCGGGCGTGCCCTCACACAAGCTGCCTTCTGCACTTCACAATCGAACCTTGTCTTCGTGCACGACGGGCGGGTGACTCCACCAAGTCACCAAGACACCCCCTTCGCACAACCAGCTTCACCAACGTTTCACCGTGCACCCGGCTTCACCACGTTCCACCGTTCTCCAACTTCGCACCGGCGGGCGACTCACCAAGTCTCCACTGTTTACCCTTGCACGTCGGGCGGGCGTTCACTCGAATGACCAAGGCACCTGTGCCAAGTCTCACCCAAAACCGAGATACGCGCTACCTCCATGCTGCCTTGCCCAAGAGCGGTCCATCACCAAAATCTGCACCTTCTTTTCTTCCTGCGTTCACCTACTAGATCTGCGCACTTCTCCACATGATGAGCGAAATTGTTGCTTGTCCAAATGAGCTCCAACGCGTGCTTGTTTATACGAGTGGTAGGGCGAGGTCTTGGCTACCCAACCGACCTGCCCATGCCCTCATCTCCATCGCAAACACTTCTAAAACATGAGTCGGCCTTCCTCCAAACGCCCACAAGTAAGGTCGGCCTTGCTACGTTTGTTGGTCGGCCGTGGGTTGAGCGTTCATGCTCCCCACGCATATAAAACAGCTCACCCTCCTCCTTTATGCGTTCATTATTACATAACTCCACGCATATGTAAGTCTGAGCTTCGCACTTCGTTCAAACCGCGCACCCGAGGGATGAACCAACTCGTCACACCAACGGGAGGTCATGCCAAGGACTGTAGGTCCTTACACATACCCTCCAAATTTCGAAGAGGAACCCTCAATGAGTGAGGGAATCAAGGTATATACGTTGGATGAAAACATGGGATTTTCTTCATAAAATGTGAATAATTAATGGAGGATTTGTTTGATAGGTCAACCATATTGGGAAGGTAGGAAGAGAAATGTCCAAGGGAGTCAAAGGGAAGGGAAATGTCTAGGGAGTCAAGGTGTACATGATGTATGAAGATAAATAGTTTTTTTTTTTAATAGTTGGTGAAAAGTTGATGAAGAATTCATTTGATAGGTTTAATATATTTTTTATTCAGGGATGATAGTCATGTATGTAGTGTTAGTTTAAAGAGTTTTTAATAGGTTAATTGTTAGTGGACATTTGGTGGGAGGATGTGATAAAGGAAGTCTTGAGGTATATGTTTTTATGATAAAATATAGAATAGTATTAACTAGGAGAATTGGTTTTTTTATAATTATGAGTTCTTTATAATTTAAAGGAATGAAAGATTTAATCAAATTTATGGACTCATGAATCTTATAAAGCATACTTCAACATAATTTTTTACTTTGGAGCTTAGTAATTTGTTGGATTTAAAAAGGAAATATTTCAAATACCCATGGTAATGGTGTCATGCAAACATCATTCTTAGAGTCTTTATTTGGCTTTTAAAATGAAAGCATGCAAGTGTCAAGGGTACATGTGTTATTTGTCACTGACATAGCTCTACACATGCATTGATTAGTCATGATTTGTTAATGTAATCATGCATACTTTTCCAATATCTTGTTGGCTATGGGCTACATAGTAATTTTTTAGCGCGCTTTGCTCCTACCCAGATTTTTTCATCCTCTGTGAGCGATCTCCCCCTTCGGCGCTCGGGGCCTCCCGCTCGCGGGGCTTTCAGCCCTTGCCTATTCCATGATGGATCAAGCAGAGCCTCCTCCTGAGGGTGCTTCTATCCCTATCCCATCTGCATGAACTTCAGCTCAACTAGGAGAAAATGCAGAAGCCTTCGCTTCACTGCTCTCCTCCTTAGGACTGTCTCGTCCCAGACCATCAATATCAAAGTTTTTTAAGATGATCGATGAAATTCCTAAAATAATCCTTCCCCCTGCCCTTCCTCGCCGCGTAACTCTATCTCTTTCTGAGCGAGGTTTGGTGGGACAATTCACTGGTCTCTGGGCCTCTCCCTGTTCAATCGTTAAATGGGTAGAAAGAAACTAGACCTCATCTATCATGGGGAAAATCTCCATCAGATTCTGCGGAAGAGGGTACTATACCTTCCACTTTGAAACAAAAGAGGAGAAAGGCTTAATCTTCATAAACAGACCATATTTCATGGATTTAAGAGGGCTTTATCTCAACATATGGACTCTAGACTTCGATCCAAAGCTGGATGTGCGAAATTCAGTGCTAGTATGGGTGAGACTCCCTCATCTTCCTCTTCATTGTCGGGGAGATGAGTCAGTTAAAGAAATAGGGAATACTATGGGGAGATATATAGACAAAAGTGAGCCAAAGGAAAACATGCATGCCTGCACGAGAATATGTGTTGAAGTAGATCTAGGGAAAGGACTTCTGGAAGAAGTCAAGATCAAAGTGGATAATTGGGTCCACATCCAACATCTAGACTACGAACAAACACCATTCAAATGTAAGGTATGTCATGAATATGGTAATTTTTCAAATAGATATACTAAAAATCGGGAAACAGAAAAATAGAAAACCAAGAACCAAAATGGGAGCAGGTCAAGAAGAAAAAGTCAACAAACAAACCAAAAACGTCTTTTGTTTCCAATATTCCTCCCTCTTCAAGTCCCTTACCCTCTTCCTCATCCCTCCCCCCCAACTCCCCCCCATCCTTCCCTTCCAGGCATATTCCATCTCTAAACCCCCCCCCTGAGCTCCCCTACCTCTGTCTTTTATCCCTCCCCCCTTATCAGATCTATTGGTCTCTAATCCCTTTGACTCACTTGTGAACCATGATCTCTCCTCCCCTCCCCTTCCTTGCCTATCCCCTCCCAAAGCCCTCACCCCTCCTTCTTTGATCACATAATCACTTGCACCCTTTCCAAAGAGCTCCTCTCCTCTCACGATCACCCTAGAAAGGCAAGAAGAAAAACTAATAGAGAAATAAGAGATGAATTAAACAACGGCAAAAGAAATGGCTCTGGGCACCCAAAAACCTATGGACACATTCTTGGAAAAAAATAAGGAGAAAATCGCTCACCCTAACAAAGGGAAAGGTCCCTCAACCCTTAACATCAAGTGATAATGATTATAGTTTGCTGGAATTGTAGAGGAATGGGAAGTATGCCAAAAATTAAGGCAATGGAAGATATCATATCTTCAGAGAAACTTGATATATTTATGTTTCAGGAGAAAAAGGAAAATGAGAAGGAAATGGAAAAAATGATACAAAAAACCAAAAATTATCAAGGAACCTCAATCCTAGCAATCAGAGCCTCAGGAGGAATATGCACACTATGGAAAACCGAAAATTGGGAGCTCATTCAGAAAAAAGAAAAAAAGAAAAAAAGAAAAAAGAAAAAAGAAAAAAAAAAAAGAGTTGCATTGGATGAAAACAGAAATGGAAAACAAAAAAACAAAAGAGAAGTATTACATTATAAATATCTATGCCCCAAACCATTACAGGGATAAAGAAGTCTGTTGGTCCACCCTAAAAAATCATCTTATGCAGGAACAAATTATAGGCATAATCATAGGAGGAGATTTAAATTTGGCATTGAATGCAGAGGAAAAAATCAGGGAAAAATAAAATGCTGACCCTTATAGGGAAATATTAGAATCTAGTATTGAAGCATGAAAATTAATGGACATGCATCTTAGCAATGGAAAGTACACATGGAGCAAAAAAAGAATTGGGAAAAATAACATCAAGGAAAGATTGGATAGATTCCTAATACAAGACAAAGTTTCCAATGAGTTCAGTGAGATAAAATCCAAAATCATCCACAATATAGCATCAAATCACAAACCAGTGGATATCACCCTTGGGAAGTTAGATAATCTTGGCCCAATTCCTTTCAGATTCAACTCCACATGGAACGACAGAGAAGAAGTCAAAAAAATCATAATTGAAGTGTGGAAAACACCAATTAATGGCTCACCTAACTATGTTTGGAAAACTAAACTAAAATCCCTGAGGAGAGAGCTAAAACATTGGGCAAGGATCAACAACATAGAAACACAAAAAAGAAAGTTAGAAATAACAGAAAAAATAGATAGAATCCAAAAGGAAAAGGAGGAGCAAGAGGAAACGTAGGAGAGCATATGGCAGGAAAAACAAGCATGTTAAGAGATGTATAGACAAAACAGAAAGGAAGAAGAAGAGTGGCGGATAAAATCGCAAAGTATATGGATCAAAGCAATGGACAAGAACACAACTTTCTTTCATAATACAGTTATGATAAGAATAAACCAAAATAAAATAGACAACATAAAATACAATGAAGGAAAAGTAGTCATAGGACGAGAGTAAATAAAGAAGGATGCTTACAGATACTAAAAAAATCTGTTATCATCCCCAACATCAAATAACGAATATGAAGAATACCTTCAACACATACACAGGAAAATCAGTGAAGTAGAAAACAATGAGCTCACAAGAACAATTGAAGAAAAGGAAGTAGCTGATGTTGTTTAGGATTTGCATCCGGATAAGGCCCTTGGCCCGGATAGGTTCCCTATTTCCTTTTATAAAAACAACTGCACCAGTATTAAAAAAGATTTGATAAGAATGATAAGATATGTTTTTGGGAAATTCAAGATTTGAGGATTCACAAACTCTTCCTTCCGAACTCTTGTTCCAAAAGAGTCAAATGCTAACTCCTTTAGTAGATTCAGGCCTATTTCTCTGTGTAACTTCTTCTCCAAAATCACAACAAAAATCCTGGAAAAAAGAACCAAAGTAGCTTCCAGAAATAATATCAGAAAACCAAGGAGGATTTGTCCCTAAAAGACAAATTCTGGACAACATTCTAATAGCGTAGAAAGCTTTGCACTCTAGCCTAATGAAAAAAGTGAAAGGAATGATTCTCCAGTTGGATATGGCTAATGCTTTTGACAGGGTCAACCTGGACTTTCTCACTGCTGTCCTACAGAGGTTTGGTTTCTCCAAAATGGTAATAGACATAATAAAAGCCTGTATTGTGGGTCCTTGGATTGCTCCATTGGTCAATGGAAGACCAAGTGAATATTTTCAGAGCTCAAGGGGGCTACGTCAAGGTTGCCCTCTCTCTCCTTTCTTATACATTATAATGGCAGACTCCCTGAGCAGAAGTCTTAAGAAATGCAGACAACAGAGGAATATCACAGGACTCTCAATCTCTCTCGAAGTAAAAAGTATAAACCACTCCTATTTGTAGATGACACTTTGATTATGGGAGGGGCCTCCTGCATAATGGCAAGAAGAATAAAAAAGGTACTAAATAGTTTTATGGAAGCCTCCAGGGGGCTTTTAAATAATAAAAAATGTAGAATCTATGGATGGAACACTTCATCTCGCACCCTCCAAAAAATATCAAAAATTTGGAAATTCCATTTCAAGAGAAGTGGAGCCACTTCCAATATCTTGGACTCCCGATCTCAAAAGAAAATTTGAAGACTGGCATTTGGAATAAGTACATTGAGAAAATGAAACTAAAAGTGCAGAACCGGGGCACGATCTGGCTCAATATGGCAGGAAGGGTGGTTTTAATAAAGGCCCTACTCAGAGCTCTCCCAATCTACCAATATGCTGCTATTCTATCTCCGACAAGTATAGACAAACAAATCGAGCTTGTAATCAGGGGGTTCCTATGGAAAGGGGGTAAAGTGGAGACAAAGAAGCACAACCTTGTGAAATGGGATGACGTAACTCAACCCTATGAGAAAGGTGGGTTGGAAATAATGCTACCAGGAAAAATGAACTTGGCTCTAGGAGCAAAAATAACATGGAGACTAGTAACAGGAGAGAGCAGCTGGTGGAAGCAAATCCTAGAAGAAAAATACATGAATCACAATAGAAACCTCTTATTGATAAAAGGTTATCCAATCAGGCCCTACTCCCAGGTATGGAATCTGAATTAAAAAACCATTATCCTCATTAAAGAAAATTCTGCTAAGATACTTGGTAATGGTAAATCCATAAAAATATGGAGGGATAGAATAATGGGAAATCAGCCCATAGCTTGCCATGAAAATCCATAGGATCTAAGAAGATGGATGAAAACAAAAGGAATATCTACGCTATATGATATATCTCTTTGGAGAGAGGGAGAATGGGAGGATTGGAGGATCCCCATCCTCCCTCATGGCCTGATCCCTTAGTGGAAGTCCCTAATCTCGCATCTTAAGGGGGATACTCTGCTAAGTATAGATTCAAAGATTCCCTTTGTTGGGATCCTGATGGAGGAGATTTTTCAGTGAAATCATGATATGCCACTTTTACATCAGCAAGAAAAATGAGACTGGAGATTTTGGAGGGCGACATGGAAAATTGAAACACTTCCAAAAATCCACTTATTCATGTGGACGTTGCTCAAAGGCAAAATAATGACCACTGATAATCTTAAAAAGAAAGGATATGAAGGCTCATCATGCTGCTCTATGTGTCATGAAAGTGAAGAAAATATCCAACATCTTTTGGTGGAATGCCCCTTTGCCAGGGACTGTTGGCAAGGGCTTGTCAGTCCCTTGGAGGTTAGCATCCAACATTCGCTACCTTATCATGATATTCTAACAAAATGGGGAAAAATATATCCATATTCCTTCAAAAACAAAGAAACAGTAAAAAGATATTGGCTGAGTTTGCCTTCATTTATGTGTTGGCAGATTTGGATAACAAGAAATCATACGATATTTAAAGACCGCACTCCAATTCTCATAACAGTCCTGGAAAAAACTTGGAGCATGTCATTTGAGTTCATCAACTCTAAAGGAGTAAAAGCAATATATTTCCAACATCTTCAGCATCAAGAAAGAGTCTGGGATGAATTCGCGATGAGAAAGCACTAAAAAATACACATAAGCAAATCTCCTAATAATATGCAGAATTGGAAAATAAGAATGAAACAAGAGGAGTTCAAAACATGGACAAAAAATTTAAATAGGCCCTTCTTACTGTTTGATGGTGCTTCAAATTCAAATCCAGGCAAGGCTGGAGCGAGAGGTGTCCTTTTTGACCTAGGAGGGAAAAATACTATTACTTTTGAATGGGGATTAGGAGAACTATCCAATAACAGAGTAGAAGCATATGGCCTCCTGTTGGGAATGGAAATCCTAAGGCAATGCAGTATGAAGAATCTGATCATAATGGGGGACTCTTCAATAATAATCCATTCGATGGTGGAAAGAAGAAGCTCCAAGAACAAGGCCCTGAGAAAAATAACAAAAAGGGTGGAAAAACACTTGTTGTGTCTAGGTGAAGTCACCTTCAAGCATATTCTTAGAGAAAATAATCATATCGTTAACATGCAGGCAAATTTGGCTGTCAACTGTCCTATGGGAGAATCTAGAATTGACAATGCAATTGCTCAGAAACTGATACCATAGGAACTCCCACCTCAATGTGCAGAGAACATAAACCAAAGAGGGAACTTCAAGTTGGGCAACAGTCACTTCGGCTTGAATGCGCATCTATACAAAGATCAAGAAATCAAAGGAAATCCTCAAGAATAGCCGTGACTGTTATTCTACGGCTAACAAGCGTCTGGCAACTTCTCAAGCTTCCCATGAAATATCCTCTTCTTGATGGAGGCAAGTTGTGCATCTATATATTATATCCCTCAGTTCGTCTTATCCTACTTTTGCCACCTTTTCTCTCCCTCTCCTTTACCTCAGCCTCAGTAGTAACCTTCTCTTTTCAAATAGTCATAACAGCGCCCCTTTGGGGACTGAGATGATATCTCCTTGCCTCATTACTTCATGCTACTCTGGTGGGTATTCCCCTGTTCCATTAGTATCTGCGCTGCTCTAGCCTTCGCGCAGCTCTGGAGTCATATTCAATCTTTTAGCCTTGGCACATATTTAATGGCCCCGCTACCGCACAACTCCTATTGCCCCTGCCTCTGTGCAGGTCCTGTAGCCCCCATCACAGCGCAGATCTTATTTCCCCCTGTTTCTTCTGCTTCCGGGTAGCTCTTGCCACTTCTGCTTTCGGTGCTCGCTCTCCCTTCTGACAGTTGTGGGTCTTCACGGGACTATCTAGAGACTGCTTTTGTCTCTTCTCCTTATTTCCTATATTTCCATCTCTAATCTATTGGATTGGGTGCCCTCTGCCCTCTGGAAATATGGATCGAAATCCACTTGCAAATGTTCCAAAGTGCAAAAACTGTGTAGTTTTTTGAGCTAACAAATTCATGATTGAGCAGGTCAGAGAAATGGTCAAAGACTGCAAACTTGAAGCAAAATATGAGAATTCCTTCCTAAAGAGACAAATAGAAGAACAAGGGAAAGAAATGTCTGCGCTAAAAAACAAATGCAGGCATTTGGAGGAAACGATCAATTATCTGAAGAGATTACATATCACTCAGATCAGAGAAAAATCCAACGTTCAGACCAGCAAGAATTGGCCTCAAGAACTCTCAATCAACAAAAATTAATAACAAATTCCTCACTCATTTTAGTATTGACAAGTCTTTCTACTACTAGCTCTTTATGTTTTGTAGATGTAAATTGTTGTCGAATCAGTATGCGAGTATTTATAAGGATAGTGCATTTTGTAATCTCAGAAACACAAGGGGATGAGCTTGGAATAAAAAGGTCTGTCGGTCCTCTGTTCCTCTTCCATTATGCCCTCACCCATTTTGGCTTGATGTAATGGGAGCTTTTCTCCCTCCCTTTCTTTTTTTGGAATAGAAAACCAGTAATCGACTTTGTTGAAAAGAATCTTGTTGGCTATGACTGACAAGACATCTCATGTGTCACCTCTCCCAATTGAATTTTTTTTTATATATCCTGCATATTGTGAAGGGGATCCTCTTGTGAAATTCTACTTTTAGCACGAAAAAATGAATTTGTCTTTCCCTTTAATGCTTAACATTGTTAATTGTTGTTAGTTTCATGGCATCTTTACCAAAAAAAATGTTGCCACGCCTAGTAATAATTGCTAATAGTGGACTATTTTTTCAAATGTTCAAGTGAAAATAATGTGTGATTAGTTATGTTTGAGAATTTCTTCCTTCTTGACTTACTTTTCCAATGTGATGGATGGAAATGCCACCCTCATGGATCAAAGGATTTGGGGAAACCATTTTCTCAAATATTTCATTTAAAACTACACAAGAAGCATGAGATTTGTCATGCCATTCATAAAATCTATGGTGAAGATGAGCATCATTGGAGTGAACGATGCCTGGGTCTGTGTTGCACTACTTTCCTTCAAATTCCACCAATAGAAAGTGATTTAATTTATTTACATAGCCATCCCAAGTTATATTAAAAGCACATATCTAGTGGAGTCTCTTTTCTTCACCAAAACTTTGAGGTTTACTAAATACATCAGTCAACCTTTCTAGCCCTTTCTCTCTTCCCCCCAAACCTATCCTTCACTCAAAGAAACCCATTTCATAATAGGAAATGTACTTCTTTTTTGTTTGTTCGCACCAAAAACATTTTTCTTTCCACTTACATTTGCAAGAATCGCAAAACATATATGTCTAGGAATCTGTTTGCTTCTACTACCACCTCCATTCTTTCCCACTACAAAATCTACTTATGCTCCTATATGCTTACATTTCAAATATGCTTGCATTTCCCCTCTCATCTACAAATGATGCAACCGCTCCTAGGTAACACATGTCATAGAAAAAATAACATCTTAAAGAATCTTATAGCCTTCAATCAAAACAACAAAACTAGGCATGCTAATCTACAAACACATACTACTTACAATTTGAACAACAAATACTTAGATTCATGCTCTCAAATAAATTCAGGTTTAGTAAATACATCAAACAACCTCCCTAACCCTTCCTCTCTTCCCTCCAAACCTATCCTTCACTAAAATAAACCCATTTCAGAATAGGAACTATACTTATTTTTTCCTTTTGTTTACACATAAAACATTTTTCTTTCCACTTACATTTGCACTAATGACAAAACATATATGTCTAGCAATCTCTTCGCTTCTAATATCACCTCCAATATTGTCCACTTTATTTCCCCATACTTCTATATATTCCACACTTCTTTCTTCAAAATCTTTGTTCCTTCATGTCTTTTAAGTTTCATATTGTAGCCTTCTCCTACACCTTTCTACAACATTTTCTTATGTTCTTGTAGACTTACATTTCAAATCTTCTTGCAGTTCCTCTTTGCCAACAAAAAGTCATAACAGAATGGATCCAACTTTGACTAGCAATGCACTTTCATTGTTGATGGGTGGTTCTACTGAGTTACAACCAATCCTCCAAGTTGTTGCTATCGAGCAAATTTTCCCAAGTAGGGCCACAACCCCTTGGTACTGTCTCTCAATTTTTGATGGAACTCACAAACATGTGGTCTTGCTCCCTTCAATGCATAATGCCCTTGCAACATCTGGGGAGCTTCAAGTTGGCTCCATTGTGCTCTTAAAAATTTGTTGTTGCACATCCTTCCATCAATCTTTGTATGTTGCAACTTCCTCTCCTACCTTCCTCAACTTCCTCTCCATTTGTGTCCTCTTTTTCCAACTACTATATTTTCTTTTGCTTTTCCTTTTCTCCTCCTCTCTCACAATTATTCATTCTTGTAGGTCACTTCATGTCATCAAACTTGAAATTCTCCAACGTGCAACACCTCTAATTGGCGAGCCAACCAATCTTGTTCTTCCCACCGAACAAGTACTCCATGCCACCTCAACCTCAACAAATTCCTCTACCTTACCATCAAATTCCCTAATAGGGGACCAAATTGCAGCCTCTTCTATGGATAACGCTCCTGCTATAGCCAATCTCCCTTTCAAGGCACTCATCCCATCGTGGAAATATTGGTCAATCCTAGGGAGGGTCCTTTTAAAAACACCACTACGCCAATACAACAGCGCATGTGGCACTAGGAAATCTCTTGGGTTTGACCTTCTAAACTGTGAAGGTGATGGAATCCACGTATCTGCATTCAATGACTTAGCAGATGCTTTAAGTTCTCTCGTACAATTTGGTCATCTCTACACAATATTAAACGACACCATAAAGGTTTCCTCTTCTCTGCATTGACCGTGGTTGAATCCATCCATGAATATCAATCATTACCTCCTAATAAATTTCATTTCATCCTGATAAATTCACTCAATAGTGCAGTTATCAACTCAATTGTTGATGTTATTGGTCTTGTTACCATAACTTTTCCTACAACAGTCGTACATTGGTGTGATGGCATAAAAACTCCTAGGAAAACAATTTCCTTGCGCGACATGTCTGACTGCAACATTGATGTCACCTTATGGGGCACACAATGCCATGCTAAAGGCCGCAAACTTTCTAACCTCCATGCATCAAGCACCGCTCTAGTCCTTGCAATCAAAGGGGGTCATGTCGTTGAGTTCAATGGAAAGACTATTGGAGCTATTCCCACCACTTCCCTTCTAATAGACCCAGATATTGTTGAAACACGCCAAATCAACAATGGTTCCAAATAATGGGCTTTAATACATCCTCACCTTCCCTCAATTGAAAATACACACGCACCCCTAGCAAGCCCCTCAAAACAAAACAAAAAATCTGAATTTTTTAAGTTGCCTCTATTTGAGAAAGCGCCATGGGTTGTCATCTGTGCCACTGCTACAACAATTGACATGGAATATTTTTACTTCCTCACATGCCCACTTAACATAGATGGCATGCAATGCATGAAGAAAGTTATCCAACAATTTGACAACATGTGGCATTGCACGAAATGCAATGGTACCTTCCTTGAATGTGACTATCGTTATGTACTTTGACTTGAATTGCATGATCACATCGGGCATTTGGAAAATGTCATCACATTTGATCATTTTGTAGTTGAACCCTTTAGCATCTCAGCAAAGGAACTTCACCTCCTTTCAAGTGAGCCCGAAACCGTCCGAAACATCACCGCAACAATAAAATGTCGCCACTTCCTATTCACACTTTCTATAAGAACAAACACTTTCAATGGCATTGAATGCCTTCACCCAACCCTCATGCACTTTAAAGAACTCCCTTATGCCTCTGCATCTACCCTTCTCCTGCATGAAATGAAATGCAATTCTACCCCTTCCAAAAAAGTCGTTCGCCAGCTTTAAGCACCGTTGTTGCCCCTCCCTTTTGTTGAAATTGTGCCTTCCTTTTGCACACCCTTTTCATGAAACACCTATAACCTTTGTTTTTTCCCCTCGGCTACTCTCAAAGCCATCTTTTGGTTTCCAAACCCTTTCCCTACATCACCACTCTGTTTCCCTTTTCCCGACTTCTTTCTCCATCTACACTATTCTATGCACACAACACCCTTGTACAACTTTGTGTGCCTTCTTTAAGTTATCTTCCTACGCCTCTATCGCTACTACTTTTTGTGAAATTCGGCTACGAAAATACTTGTTACTCTTGTACATTTTCTTGATAAATACATGGGTGTTAGCTCACATGCATTACTATGGCCTTCTCGATTCTTTCATGTGCTTTGTGCCACATTCACATATTTCAAATACACATATGGATATGGATATGTTTCTAATAAGGAAATCATACATAGTTACTGCTTTTCATATTGGTGTAATACAAAAGTACCCTTTGTTAGATCAAAAACAAACTCACATGATCATATAATTTTTAATACAACTAATATTCAATTCAACATTCCACCAACCAATGTTATAATTGAAGACGCAATGTTATAATTCAAAACACAATGATTTAAGACATATTCTTATTGCACCTATATTTCATTTTTCACCAGCTTCTTTATTACTCGAAATCCACTTCAACAAAATAAAATACAAATTTCCTTCTACTATGCTTTGCAATAAACTTCCATTCGACTTATTCAAAGCAGAAAAAAACAACAACAACAACAACAACAACAAGCTAGTCCTCCAACACATCCTTCCCTTGCTTCCCACCTTCGTACAACACTTGCACCAAATGTTTCATTGCTTCCTTTTTGTAGAAAACTAAAAACCAAACAACTTGATACCTTGGACAAACAGAGGGGAAAACAACATCCTTCTCTCTCAACTTAGAAAATGCCTTGTATATATCCACAGTTTCCCCATCCTACATATTGATTTTTTGATTGCAAAGGTACATGCCTGCTTTCTCATTTACATTTCTAGTTTTTTATTCACTTTGTTTATCTTGCAAATTGGAATAGATATACTTGTCTTTTTCCTTCATCACACCAACACTTTGTTTTCTATATACACTACTTTCCCCCTTCACATGACTTATTTACTTGTCTTTGTCCACAATTCACTTATGCATCGCCTTTAACAATACTTTCCTTGCTTGGATAGCTATGAAAACTACTCCTGAGAATGATGCAAAGAAGGCATGTCAACAAAGGCGTTACACACTTAACAAGGATAAAATAAACACACGACGTCATTTAATATACAACAATTGGCACAACGTTCCTTCTCAAACAATCCCTGCTGAAACTCCCTTCCCTTCCCAAATCCAACTTCCTCCCCTTCCATCTGAACCACTCTTTCCATTCTCGCCTCCATTTCCACCTGCTTCCCAAACTTCTCCCAACCATTCACTTTCCTCACCTCCCACCTTCTGTATACAACCATCCCCCCAAGTTGCTTCCACTTCAACTCCTCAATATTGCATGGACAATGATCCTCTCCATTAAGCACATCGTCGTTTCTGTGACAGAATAGACGCACTTAGCCCCCTGCAAACCTGCTCCATCTGTAACGAATCTTACCCATCCATGAAAACAAAAAATCATTGTGGTGTTAACACTTATTATTGTTGTGCTTCAGAATGATCTACCCACTATTTTCCTTATTGTTAGCTCTGCTACATGTTTAGGCATTTGGATGATCAAATTTCAACTCGGCCATGTGTTATTGCAGGAAGGGGAGCTCGCAGCGTTTCTTTTAGGCTTCTTCCCCTTCATTTTCGCTTATCCTCACATCCTCTGCTATCTGCATTTTTTTTTCTCCGCTTGGTCTTTCCATCGCCTGTTTAAACCTTCTGAAACCCATGACCCCACTGCCTTTGTTTTTTCTGTATAAATTCTGCATAGCCCCTTTTATTTAAGCCCCGGGCACTAAACTTATCAGCCCACGCCCACGTGACCCACCCCTCCATAACCTTTTTCGGCATTTTCCTGCGTGTTAAACATCGTTCACCTCTCCACCATCAATTGTGTCCGTCGCACGATCGGACGGTTGACGCTTCCCCTGATCGCACGATTTGCGCACTCATTAACCTATGGGGGCGGTGGTTTTTGTAGGCCATGCGTCGTTATTTGATTGGATCGAGAGGGGTTATACGGAAACCGCCCGCCTCCGATAAGCGGTGCGGGGAAAACCGCCCGCCCGTGAAACCGCTTTCCCCCGCTCTTTAACATTCATGCTTCTCTGCCGCGCGATAACCATTGGATCTGCCAGGGGTAGATCTAACGGCTCTCGATTGCCCTCCTCCAACTTGTTAATGCTCGTGCAGCTCGCGCGCCCGTTGGCCATTGGATCTGCCCGCCCGCGATCCAACGGCACTCATTCGTCCGCTCCAGTTTTTGTCCGATAGCCCTCATAATTCGATCTTGGTCATCCATTTGTCAAATCCAACGGCTGCTATTGATCCCTGTAACGCCTCTGTGTATTCCATTGCCTCCCACCAGTTTTCAATGTAATTTTCATGTTTGTGGCTATCCTGTGCGCCCGAAGGAGGAAGGAGACCGCGATCCATCAATCTGCACATTAAATCCTCAGCTACCACATTTAAAGACAGAATGGCCAAAGGACAGAAAGGACACCCTCGAGCAGTTCAACCATTTATCAGTGATGGAGCCTTGTATCAGTCAGTACGCCACCTGTTCTAAGGAGGACTACAGAGCATCAGAAAAGGCCGATTTTGTTCATTTAAACATTCAGATTTCAGCAGAGCACCATATCTGATTGTAAATGCGGTTGGTGGTCCATTAAGACACCTCCACACATAGCCTAGCAGAGCAATTTTGTAAACAGACTCTATATATATCCAGAAGACAGAATGTAATAGGTTGATGAATGTTATTTTGATGTAAGGTTCAACTTCTGGAGACTGTAACTACTATGATACCTGCAACGTTTGGTCTTCATTTTCAACTAATGCAAGCTTCTTTTGCTGTTAATTGCTCACTTTCCACTTCTTCTTATTTGTTCTAGGTTGTGCCTGTTATGCATTTATTCATGTGCTGTAGATGTTTAGCATTAGAGGGGATGTCATCCCACCTCTGTGTTTGAATCTAGCATGTATCATTGAATTTGTATGCAGGTTTCTATTATTTTAATGCCAGAGAGCTGTCATCCTATCTGTGCATTAGGAAATAGATTTACAGACCTCTTAACTAGTTGCAGCCAGCCATCACAGGGTCCTGTGCATCTGCTAGTGTGGTCAGTGTTCTCCATCATCACATTTTCCTTAAACTGTGAGTAATTGGTGGTCTAAAGCCTTGTTTTCTGGGGGTGTTCCCCCATGTCTGGGGTCAAGCATAGTATAAGTGGTTATCGGGCTTGACTATGCAACATTTATTTCATTCATCCACCATTTATCCAACATTTTGTTGAGTTTGTAATGTTCCCGAGCATCTCTGATATACAACCTAGGAGAGTTTCTTGGGGTGATAACATTAATTGGCACCGTTGCCGGGGAGAGGAGAATTGAAGCTCAGCTTCCTTGGGAGAACGACATGGTTCCAGATTTTGATGATAGATAAGTTTTGGGCACATATTTGGTTGTAATAATCTATCTGGTGACTCCATTGGAGGAAGACCAAGCTTTGGCAACTCCACATTGCAGTTCTAGCTCAGTTTGTGAGGAATGTTCAGAGATATCTTCAGAAATCACCAACTGAACTAGTGCCTGATCCTGAGAAGATCGTTCAATAGAAGAAAATATCGCAGTAAGGAGCATCAGGACTAGGTGAGCCTTAAAAGTTCCATGTATCTCTGATAGTGAATGTCACCTTCAGAGATTCATTTAGCTCCTTAGCGATTCATTTCCCTTTCAGACCTTAGTTGAAAGAAGCATCCATGCTATCCATCATATTCCTCTATTTCTGTCATTATTTTCATTGATTCATTCCACTCAGTCCACCAATATCCCTTTCGTATACCTTAGTCATGGCAGGCCAACAAGCCCTCACAAAGATACAAAGAATAGTTGCTGCTAGGTATGGGCCCTTAGCCTTGCCTACCCCTTTAAATGCCATGCCCGTAGAAGATTATCAAGAATTTATGCCAAAGTTTACTGGTGCAGAAGGAGTAACATCTGAAGAGCATTTAGAGTCCTTTTACAGCTATGTTGATAACTTGGATATCAATGAAGAGGATGTCTGGATGAGGGTTTTTGTTCAAAGCTTAGATGGGGAAGCTAGAAAATGGTTTAGAAATTTACCCCCTAGGTCTATTGCAGACATTGACGCCCTAGATGATGTGTTCTTAAGGCACTGGGGAAATAATAAATATCTGCTCTTTTATCATGATGAATTTGGGAACTTGCAGAGAGAAGACGGTGAGCTGATATTTGAATTTAACATCATATTCAATCATATGTACAGTAGAATGCCAGCTGAAGTAAGACCTACCCCTGCTTCTGCTATGCTCACTTATGTTAATGCTTTCGATTCTCAATTCTGCCTGCTGTTAAGAGAAAGAAGATGTACTTCTTTGGCTGATATGCAAACTACAACCTTTGAAGTAGAAGCAAATGTCATTGTTGCAGAAAGACTCGAAGGAGATGCTGAAAGGAGAAGACAGGGAGGTGAATCCTCATCATCCTCAGAGCCTGAGATAGATGAATTAGCTAGGATGATTGAGTTTTTGGCCTCTGAAGTTTCCAAGTTAAAAGCTGAGCAATATTTTAAGGAAGCAGGAGCTCCTTGTTCCATTTCTCTTCCAGCTCCAAATCCATATAAAGGAGCACATGAGCATTTGCAGATTTTGCAAAGAAACAGAGATGTTAACGAAGATCAAAGGGTGAGGACCTTTTGTCACAAAATAGTCATGGAATAAGTGCAGTATGAAGAAGAGGAGGAGGTCCATGGTTTGGAAGGTGCTCCTTTCCTAACTAGAGCTGCATATGAAAAAGCATTATCAAGAGACACTGCTAGTCAATTTGTTGTAGCTGCAGAACAACAAGCTTATCAGCAGTAGCAATCAGTAAAAAGCACCTTCATCCTCCAAGAATCTGTGTTCGATGCTAGCTCATCTTCACATGGCTATGTAGATCTGAAAATTAGCCAGCCTGCTATCATCCCCGACCCAGTAATAAAGAAGGGAGAAGAAAGCTCCCCATCATCTTTTGTTCCTCTGTCTGCTCAAGTAAAAATCCCTCAAAGTTGCCACTTAAACGCTGAGGCAGAACAAAATTCAATGCTCAAGGCTGAAGTTGATCATCTCAGTCTTGATATTCTGAAACCTGCTCAGGTGGCCTCCACACAGATTAAAAAGGTAGCTTGCCACAAGACAGAGGAAGAGGGTGCACAGTCTTGGAACTCCTCCTTGGATCAATATTGTTTAGACAAATATTCAGGAGCAGATGATGTCTCTGTGTCCCCTGCACAAGAAATTGATGGTTCATAATTCATATTATTTATGTAGACCGTAGATGACATAGATAAATACACAACATTCATGGTTATCTAGCAGGGGTACAAAGGCTCCCTTGAAGAACGTCCAAGGAGGAAAATACACAGAAGGGAGATGAAATTTGATCCATATCTACCTATCAAGCTCAAATGTCCTACATTGTTTGAGGTAGAGGATCAAATAAATCCCGTTTTGCAGCTCTATGATGAAGGGGCCGAGAGCAGGAGAAAAAATTTTGGTGGCCCGGCAAATGGGAAATTTGTGAAGTTTTAAGTTTTTCAGGCCTTAAGGATTGTACACAGTTTCTTTTCCAGGATTTAGTGTAGACTTGGTTTGACTCTATGCCCAATGGATACTAGGCAAATGTTTTTAAGCTGGTTTTGTATGAAGGCATTGGTCTGCAGGTTCTTGAGACCTCACAGGGAGGATCTCATCCCCAGAAGGAGTCAGTGTTAGCTCTGCTACATGTTTAGGCGTTTGGATGATCAAATTTCAACTCGGCCATGTGTTATTACAGGAAGGGGAGCTCGCAACATTTCTTTTAGGCTTCTTCCCCTTCGTTTTTGCTTATCCTCACATCCTCTGCAATCTGCGTTTTTTTTTCTTCGCTTGGTATTTCCATCGCCTGTTTAAACCTTCTGAAACCCATGACCCTGCTGCCTTTGTTTTTTTGTATAAATTCTGCATAGCCCCTTTTATTTAAGTCCCGGGCACTAAACTTATCAGCCTGCGCCCACGTGATCCACCCCTCCATAACCCTTTTCGGCCTTTTCCCACGTGTTAAACATCGTTCACCTCTCCACAGTCGATCGCGTCTGTCGCATGATCGGATGGTTGACGCTTCCCCCGATCGCGTGATTTGCGCACTCGTTAACCTGCGAGGGCGATGGTTTTTGTAGGCCATGTGTAGTTATTTGATTGGATCGCGAGGGGTTATACGGAAACCGCCCGCCTCCGATAAGCGGTGCAGGGAAAACCACTCGCCCGTAAAACTGCTTTCCCTCACTCTTTAACGTTCGTGCTTCTCTTCCACGCGATAATTGTTGGATCTGCCAGGGGTAGATCTAACGGATCTTGATTGCGCTCCTCCCGCTTTTTAATGCTCGTGCAGCTCGCGCGCCCGTCGGCCGTTGGATCTGCCTGCCCACGATCCAACGACCCTCATTCGTCCACTCTAGTTTTTGTCCGATAGCCCTCGTAATTCAATCTCGACCGTCCATTTGTCAAATCCAACGGCTGCTATTGATCCCTGTAACGCCTCTGTGTCTTCCATTGCCTCCTGCCAGTTTTCAATGCAATTTTCGTGTTTGTGGATGTCATGTGCGCCCGAAGGAGGAAGGAGACCGCGATCCAGCAATCTGCACATTAAATCCTCAGCTACCACATTTAAAGATAGAATGGCCGAAGGATAGAAAGGACACCCTCAAGCAGTTCAACCATTTATCAGTGATGGAGCCTTGTATCAGTCAGTATGCCACCTATTCTAAGGAGGACTGCAGAGCATCAAAAAAGGTCGATTTTGTTCATTTAAACATTCAGATTTCAACAGAGCACCATATCTGATTGTAAATGCGGTTGGTGGTCCATTAAGACACCTCCACGCATAGCCTAGCAGAGCAATTTTGTAAACAAACTCTATATATATCCAAAAGACAAAATGTAATAGGTTGATGAATGTTATTTTGATGTAAGGTTCAACTTCTGGAGACTATAACTATTGTGATACCTGCAGCGTCTGGTCTTCATTTTTAGCGAATGCAAGCTTCTTTTGTTGTTTATTGCTCACTTTCCACTTCTTCTTTGTTCCAGGCTATGCTTGTTATGCATTTATTCATGTGTTGTAGATGTTTAGCATTAGAGGGGCTGTCATCCCACCTCTGTGTTTGAATCTAGCATGTATCATTGAATTTGTATGTAGGTTTCTGTTATTTTAATGCCAGAGAGCTGTCATCATGTCTGTGCATTAGGAAATAGATTTACAGACCTCTTAACTGGTTGCAGCCGGCCATCACAGGGTCCTATGCATCTGTTGGTGTGGTCAGTCTTCTCCATCATCACATTTTCCTTAAAACTATAAGTAATTGGTGGTCTAAAGCCTTGTAGTCTGGGGGTGTTCACCCATGTCTGGGGTCAAGCATAGTAGAAGTGGTTATTTGGCTTGAATATGCAACATTTATTTCATTCATCCACCATTTATCCAACATTTTGTTGAGTTTGTAATGTTCCTGAGCATCTCTGATATACAACCTAGGAGAGTTTCTGGGGGTGATAACACTTATCAAACAACATGGACCTAGGAGAACAACGACATGTTCTCTCTTGGTTGACTCAAGTTGAAGAGATGCTTATTGCACATGTCAACCTAATTCTTCAAGTGACCCATGCACGTGGAGGCCAATACAAATACTCTAGCCATACCATTTTCTTTCCTCAAGATATAACTAATATTTCCAACTCTTTTCCACGCATGATCACATATATAGATATCCTTGTCGTTACTAAATACAATCCTGGAAACACAACTTATGAATTTTTCATTAGTAGTGATGAGCCCCAAAAATGGATAATTATTTGGGGTCATTCAACCTCCTAATTTGACTTAATCCACCATTCTCATTAGTTTATTGCATGTTTTTGATTATATTTATGCTAATAGAGTGAATTTGGTTAGTCATTATGCCAACAAGTCTAATGGGTGCTTTGTGTCGCCTTTTTGGTCAATTTGGAGACAAAATTGAAGGTCTTAATGAGCACTTGGCAGCCAAATTCGTGGGAAGACAAGGGAGAGGATTTGTAGGAAGGTGTCCCCTTCATTTATGGGCCCTTACCTCGAATTCTCCACCATCAGCTCGGAGTTCAAGGGCCACCGAATCAATCAACACAAGGGCAGCCAAGCAAGTCAAGTAGGACTGCTGTTAACTACAAGTCTTGGGCAGCCGAGTCCCTAAATTTTAGGAGGATTGTTGGGTCCTCAAATTGTATAAATAAGAAGGCTTAGGGCCTCATTTTGGTTAGCCAGTGGATGTTAGCTAGTTAGCCAGTAGATAGTAGCTAGTGGTTAGTCATTTTGTAGCCATTAGTTAGCTAGTTTGTAGTTCGATTTTTATGCAATAGATTAGCTTTGCTTTCAGCTCATGTTCAAGTTCTTCTTGTGGACAGTTTTGATGTAACTCTTCATTTCTTGATCAATAAAGATGAATCCAGCTTTGCACCAGCTCTAAATCTCTCTTAGGAGGCTGTAGCTCTTGGGGTTGGGCCCATCTCAAGCGCCTAGTACCTCCTTCGTTTATCTTTATGTGTTTGATGTGTTCTTAAAATAAAATCTGCTATTTAGATTTAGATCTTGCTTCGTTATTTAGATTTCTTTTGATGGTTAAAGTAGCTTTTTATGTTTAGAATAGATTGGTAGAAGTTAGTCATGCATTCAGATCTTTTAGAATGTTCTTGCTCACGTGTTGTACATGGTTTCCTTGCAAATAAAGCTGTTGTCCATTCTTGTTACTGTTAGCTAGATCATATTAGGGTAGCATAACTAGATCTTGGTTTTCTTGCATGTCTTTGTTTGTTCAGTTTGAAAAACCACTTGCAGAGTACCTGTTATCCTTCCTTACCTGCCCATACTCCATCCAACCTACCTGCTTCACCCTTCACTTATAACCCTTACCTTACGTTTTCCTCATTCGCTTACTTTGTCATGATTCTCATCTTCTTGTGCATCATCGCTTCCTCCATCCTTGAACAAATCCAATCGCTCCTTAGCCTCATCCAACAAGCCCTAAACCTCTTCACACCCCTATTTCACCTCCATACTCATTCCTCCATCTTTTTCCCTCCATCCATGCTCCAAAATCCCATTTCGAAACATCCTGTAGAAGAATTACAGAACTTCCTGTAGAAACCCCTGCAGACTTCCTGTAGAAGTTCATAAACACGGTTGCATGGCATCCAGACTTTGTGAAACTCTCTGAAAGGATGTTAGGGACCCCTTAGACCCTCTCTGAACCTTCCCAACCTTTCCCAAGCATTTCTCCTCCTTGATCCACCTCTGCACAGTGAAAAGCTAGTTAAAAGCACATGCATGATAATTCCAACAACTTAATCAAAAATACAAAAAGATGTTTTCTTCAGATAGTGATAACTTAGACACATGCATTTTACCTTCCTAGAAGTAATGGCATCTCTTTCAGTAGTTTGCATGCTGTCTTTTGCGTCAGTAGGACTAGCTGGTAGAATTAGGGTTTGCTAGGGTTTGCATTTCTTTTTTGTCTTTTGGGTTCTTTTCGCAATTAGATTAGCTTCCTTCGAGTTAGCTTTCATCCATCAATTAAAAAGCTTCTTCTAAGAGCTCATAGAAGTTGGCTTAAGCTCCTAGCGGACTTGTGCCAACTGACCAAGTGACAGCTGCGGCAAGAGCTACTACTTGTGCATACAGCACCATCGCTTCCAAGTTTGTTACGAACTACCGGGTTGATAAAATTAAAGAAGGGAGTTCCAGGAGTTGTAGCATTATTGCTACAATACTGGGGCCCACCATCTTTTTGGCGCCGTTGCCGGGGAAGCGTCAGAGTATTGGTGATTGTCGCTTTTCTTCTATTTTCCACTACAATCTTCTGCTAAGTAGTTTATTTCATTTCCATTATGCAATTTCGTTTATGCAAAAGTAGATTAGCATTTCCCGCTTTCATAGATTAGCATTTCAATTCCGCAAGCGTAGACTAGCATTTCATTCCTGCAATTTCATTTGAGCAAAATAGATTAGTCCTTTCATGCTTTCATTTCAATTCCGCATTTTCGTTTCAGCAAGATAGTTAGTTGCAGTTCAACCTATTTTAGTTTTGCAGGTACAAGAAGAAAAATGCAAAAATCAACCAAAAAGATTTCATTTCATGCCTTGTAGGAGTAGAGATAAGTTAGAAAAATATTTTCACAACACCCCCCTTTGCTTCACACAGCCAACCTTATCTCTTCTTCGATGGTTGTGACTAAGAAGAACCCCTGGGTGGACATCAAGACATATCTAAAGAACCTCTAGGGGAGAAGAAGAAGAAAACATTCCTCTGGAGCAAATGGCTACAAACAGAAATGTTGGGAGCAGCACCTTGTCCAAAGACGAATTTGAAGATCAGATGGAAGATTTCAAGAGTGATATGAGGCAGTTTCTTGCCATGCAACTGGATACCTTGCGGATCCAAAAGAAGCAAGAAGAAGCCAAGAGGGCTTTGGTCATCTTTTGTCCTAGGTGCACTAGAAAGCATCCTAGGAACGAATGTCCAATGCACTCCCTAGAAGTGTGTTTTGTCTGTGAAGAATACCATCCTACGAATCAGTGCCCTTCCTTGCCTGGACTTAAAGTTGCATATCAAAGAGTTAAAGGAGCCACTGAACCACTCTATCATATGAACCAAAGGAAGCCGCCTGGACCTAGATCTTATCAGCAGGAACTGCAAGGGACATCCGAGACCTATTATGACCCTTATCAAGCCACTTTCATGCCTTCTTGGGGTCCCCCTACTCATCCTTCCTGGTTCACACCTCCTCCTTGTTCCTTCACAGATCCATATTATGCCCAACCAACTGCTCATTCGTTTCACTCTTATGCTCAGCCACAGCCTCAATGGAATGCATCTCATCAGGGGTGGAGGCCCCAGTACAACTCTCATCCCGCTCATTTTCCTCCACCACCTACTCATCCACAACCATCGCCTCCTCCTCCACCAAGGCAACCCCAAATGCCTACCCAACCACAATGCCATCCATCTCCATCTCAATTTCACACCTCCGCTCAACTACCTGTACCATTTCCAAAGCCATACAATGGAGTAGCTCAACGCAATTGCAAAGCTGAGGCACAACATGTGCAAATGACTCCTTTTGAGCTCAATGATGTTCACCAAAGCTCAGGAAGAGTGTTGCAAAACAGAGATTATATTGACAACATTGAAGGACCAAAGGAAAAAGAAGATTCAAAAGAAAAGATTAGAGAACCATGGGCTGCACTTGATGAAGAGAAGGCATCAAAATCAGAGATCGAGAGAGTTCCCTCATGGTTATCATCAAATCCTCCATGTACTCAAGAGAAAGATCAACAAAAAGAGGAAGATCAGAAGGTCATGATAGAAGGTGACATGAAGAATGATCTAGATCAGCAAAAGGACCATGGATATCAAAGCTATATTGAGATATGGTTTCAGACGGTCACTAAGTTGCAGCGGTACTCTCTTCCTCAGCTATGTTTGATCCCTTCAAAGTCAGATCATTTGGTCTCTAAAGCCCGGATAGTTGTCCAAGCATGCATTTCGAGCCTTCACATCATTTTTTCTCTAATCTCGATGTGCACATGGCTCCATTGGAAGTATTCTTATACTTGAGAATGAGTTTGTTTTTCAAGTAGGGTAGGGTAGAGAAAAAAAAAATAAAAAAAAATGAAAAAAGTAAAGAAATGAAAAAAATGGAAATAAGAGGAAAAATCTAAGGTGAAAACCTCCTCGGAGGCGCCTTAGATTGGCTCATTGGTTGAAAACCTCCATGGGGAGGTCAATGGGTTGGAAAGAAGAGAAAATAAAAAGGAATAAGATCCCTGGGTGAAAACCTTCCTTGGAGGCGCCCAGGGCAGGCAATTAGGGTGAAAACCTCCATGAGGCGCCCTAGTTGTTTTTCAAAAAAAAAGAGAAAAAGAAAAAGAAAAAAAAAACTAATTTCCATTGGCTAATTGCAGGTTGCAAGAAGGACGTTTCATGACAGGAGGAGCACTCAAATCAAGGTTAAAGGAATTTTTCTTGTGCCTTCTACAGGAAGCTCTGTATTTCTACAGGAAACATCCTGTAGAACCTTTGGACCAACCAAATTCAAGTTTAAAATAGAATCTAATGGTGGGAATATATTGATTAGGCCTACAAGCACTTGTGTGTCCATCCCTTGCCTTTCTCCATCATTTTTTCCACCTCATTGTGCTTCTCATTGTGCTTCTACAGGAACTTCCTGTAGAAATTGTGGGAAACTAGACATGGATTTCAAAAAGTGGTTTGGCGAACATGGTAGCTTCCTCAAGGGTTCATAAGCCCTCATGCAATCTTCCAACTCCTCCTCCATCATCTCCATACCTGCATCACAGCCCAAGCTCAGTTTTCCCTTCCATGCAAACACTTGCAAAATGCCTTGAAGAAAAAACACATGGAACAAAATTTGTTTTTGCCATAACTTGAAAACCATGCATCCATTTGACAAACCGTTTTATGGGGAATTGTACAAGGGTGATGGAAACATGCTTGAGCAGTTTCAGCCAATTCCGGTGCACGGTTTCCAAGAAATCAGCCTCCATCACCATCAGCCATTTTTGCATTTTCTCCATATCCGTGCATCCGTTTCAAAACCTGTTTCATGGGGATATGCATATGAGTGATGGTAACCAACCCAAGCAGTTTCAGCCGATTCCGATGCACGGTTTCCGAGAAATTGATCTCTGAAATCTTCAGCCATTTTCCATTTTTCTCGAAATCCGTGCATCCATTGATCACGATTTTGCTATGGGAGATGCATAATGATGATAGGAACATGCTCAACAAGTTTCAGATCAATCCGGTTTACCGTTTGGGAGCAATGGCGAAAACAAGTTCTGGTTCTGTGACAATGCAGCAGCAGCAGCTTGAACGTGCAGATTTGAACGTGGAAACAATTGCATGCAGCTTAGATCTGGTCAGAGGACACCTGCACAAGGAAAAGCAATAAAAAATCATCAGCCAAGCCCTCATGCAACCAAAGGATCCAAGCATGCAGCAGCAGAATATGAGCATGCAGCAGCAAAAAGCTTCACAGCAGCCAGTTGACTTCAGGTACGTGACTAAACCTTGTTCTTCTATTGCATGAATCTAATCTAAGCATTGCATGAACGAATGAGATGGGTGGATTCAGCCAAGAAGCTAGCCATATTCGATTGCACGCATCAAGGCAAAAATCACGCAGCATGCATGGATCAGTCATTCACGTGAAATTTAAAAAACACAGACAGTTGGGGATATTCTAAACTCCAGTGCAACTAATGGAAGTGAATACAAGCAGAGAACAAATAGTTAACCACTGCAGTTCATGATAGCACAACAGTTTGCATGGGCCAGCACACGTCTTTGCCACCTCACTCCACCAAAAATCACGCAGAAATTAATGAGCGCTCAGCTGAAATTCATAGACTGTTATTCAACTTGCACTTGCAACATGTTCAACTGAAGTATACATCCTCTGCTTCCACAAAATGATTAACCTATCGTCCTCCGCTGAGTTTTTCTACCTATTTTCGAATTTCTCTAGTGCATCGGGCTCACTCAAAGGCAAAATAACATTCTACAGGAAACGGGTGGGGTCTTCTACAGGAAACGCAGAAACAACCATGCAGAAAGAAAATATGGGATTTTCATCGAAATTCAAGCTCCAAACGAGTGAAATCGAGTACCACATAGAACAGGCATGAAAGAGGAGGACAGACTTTTGCTGACTAGCTTAGGTGTTGTATCTGCTAACCCAGATGACATTGAGCACCAGCTACTTGCTAAGGCTGAGAACAGAGCTCACAAAAACATCAGTCAACCTGCACAGGTAAGCGATGGTGGAAAAACTCCTGAAAGAGAAGAAGGAAATCAAGAAAATTTGCTTACGAAGGTGCAGATTCACGCTCAATTAAGGGCACTGGAGGCTGAAATAGCTGCAGTTTCAGCAGGCCTTGAAATAGTTCAAAGCATTGCAGACAAAGATTCAGAGAGTGAAAAGGATGAAAATGATCAAGACTCGAGTGAACATAAGCCTTTTGTAGTGGATGGAGGAGTGCTTCAACGAGCATTAGCTACTGAAAGGCTTAGAAGCCTTAAGCAGGAAAGAGGACAGCTTAAGAAACACCTAAAAGCTTTTAAGGGAGATGGCAAGACATGGGAACTTGAGGAACATAAAGTGCTTCTGGATTCAGTGAGGAATAAAGAAGAAGCAGTGACTAAGGGAACTGGGCGTCTGTTGGATAAGCCAACAAGAGGGAAAAAGAAGATTGTTTCGTTGCAGGAGGATGATGAGCTTGATGCAGCGTTGGATGCAGCAACTTCAGGGCTCATTGAAACTAAACGTGATAAGCTTATCCGTAAAGGAGTGTTGACACCTTTTGACCAAGTCAAAGGTTTTGAACGCCGTGTTCAAAGGTCTCGCCCAACAGAGGATGATGGGGACAAATTTTCTTTAAATTCTGTCTCAAAAGCTTCCAGATCATTGTCTGCACTCTCAATAGCTCGACATTCAACAAAGTTGCTTGATGCAGGAGATTTACCTAAACTGAATCCTCCCACACATGAATTCCGAAGGCTTAGAAGGCCTGTCAATATTCAAGAATCCAACGAGGTTGAGAAACCTCCAAAGGATCAAGCAAACCATTTAAGAAAGCGGAAGATGACCTGTACCTGATCAATACTGGAGGAAAGCTACCTCAAGTGATGATGAGCCATGGAATGATTCTGATCACCATGAGAGCTGTGAAGACGACATCTTGCAAAAACAGAATGATAGGAATGAACAGCAGGAAGTTAGCAGACTGTTTCTACAGGAAGACAGAGAACTGTTTCTACAGGAAGTTTGGAGAAAGGGCAGCAGAAGGAGAAATTGGCCGAGATTTTAGCTAAGGAGGCCACCAAGGCCATCAAAGATGAGGAGAGAGATTGGTTGCTCAGAGGATGAGCAACACTTTCAGTAGGGGGGTGATGATGAGCCCCAAAAATGGATAATTATTTGGGCTCATTCAACCTCCTAATTTGACTTAATCCACCATTCTCATTAGTTTATTGCATGTTTTTGATTATATTTATGCTAATAGAGTGAATTTGGTTAGTCATTATGCCAACAAGTCTAATGGGTGCTTTGTGTTGTCTTTTTGGTCAATTTGGAGACAAAATTGAAGGTCTTAATGAGCACTTGGCAGCCAAATTCGTGGGAAGACAAGGGAGAGGATTTGTAGGAAGGTGTCCCCTTCATTTATGGGCCCTTACCTCGAATTCTCCACCATCAGCTCGGAGTTCAAGGGCCACCGAATCAATCAACACAAGGGCAGCCAAGCAAGTCAAGTAGGACTGCTGTTAACTACAAGTCTTGGGCAGCCGAGTCCCTAAATTTTAGGAGGACTGTTGGGTCCTCAAATTGTATAAATAAGAAGGCTTAGGGCCTCATTTTGGTTAGCCAGTGGATGTTAGCTAGTTAGCCAGTAGATAGTAGCTAGTGGTTAGTCATTTTGTAGCCATTAGTTAGCTAGTTTGTAGTTCGATTTTTATGCAATAGATTAGCTTTGCTTTCAGCTCATGTTCAAGTTCTTCTTGTGGACAGTTTTGATGTAACTCTTCATTTCTTGATCAATAAAGATGAATCCAGCTTTGCACCAGCTCTAAATCTCTCTTAGGAGGCTGTAGCTCTTGGGGTTGGGCCCATCTCAAGCGCCCAGTACCTCCTTCGTTTATCTTTATGTGTTTGCTGCGTTCTTAAAATAAAATCTGCTATTTAGATTTATATCTTGCTTCGTTATTTAGATTTATTTTGATGGTTAAAGTAGCTTTTTATGTTTAGAATAGATTGGTAGAAGTTATTCATGCATTCAGATCTTTTAGAATGTTCTTGCTCACGTGTTGTACATGGTTTCCTTGCAAATAAAGCTGATGTCCATTCTTGTTACTGTTAGCTAGATCATATTAGGGTAGCATAACTAGATCTTGGTTTTCTTGCATGTCTTTGTTTGTTCAGTTTGAAAAACCACTTGCAGAGTACCTGTTATCCTTCCTTACCTGCCCATACTCCATCCAACCTACCTGCTTCACCCTTCACTTATAACCCTTACCTTACGTTTGCCTCATTCGCTTACTTTGTCATGATTCTCATCTTCTTGTGCATCATCGCTTCCTCCATCCTTGAACAAATCCAATCGCTCCTTAGCCTCATCCAACAAGCCCTAAACCTCTTCACACCCCTATTTCACCTCCATACTCATTCCTCCATCTTTTTCCCTCCATCCATGCTCCAAAATCCCATTTCGAAACATCATGTAGAAGAATTACAGAACTTCCTGTAGAAGTTCATAAACACGGTTGCATGGCATCCAGACTTTGTGAAACTCTCTGAAAGGATGTTAGGGACCCCTTAGACCCTCTCTGAACCTTCCCAACCTTTCCCAAGCATTTCTCCTCCTTGATCCACCTCTGCACAGTGAAAAGCTAGTTAAAAGCACATGCATGATAATCCCAACAACTTAATCAAAAATACAAAAAGATGTTTTCTTCAGATAGTGATAACTTAGACACATGCATTTTACCTTCCTAGAAGTAATGGCATCTCTTTCAGTAGTTTTCATGCTCTCCTTTGCGTCAGTAGGACTAACTGGTAGAATTAGGGTTTGCTAGGGTTTGCGTTTCTTTTTTGTCTTTCGGGTTCTTTTCGCAATTAGATTAGCTTCCTTCGAGTTAGCTTTCATCCATCAATTAAAAAGCTTCTTCTAAGAGCTCATAGAAGTTGGCTTAAGCTCCTAGCGGACTTGTGCCAGCTGACCAAGTGACAGCTGCGGCAAGAGCTAGTACTTGTGCATATAGCACCGTCGCTTCCAAGTTTGTTACGAACTACCGAGTTGATAAAATTAAAGAAGGGAGTTCCAGGAGTTGTAGCATTATTGCTACAATACTGGGGCCCACCAAGTAGATCACGAATTCGATCATCTTTGCAATACAAAATATCAAATGATCCCTACTACAAGGATGTCCATGTAAATCCATCTGCACTATCTTCTTTTCCTGAACTCCCAACCGATGTCTCCCCTTACCTACGTCATGTCGCCACCACTTCCTCTGAACCCCAAGAAAACCTTCCTGAACTTCCTGATCCTGACCTTGTCCATCCCTGCCCATCTGACCTTCATCCATCCTCATTTGTATCAACACTACCAAACACCCAAACTAAGATTGATGAAATATTTTCCTTTGTAGAGTCTTCCAATTCCACTCCCACCCATTCACTTCAATGGCTTGTTGTTGGCCTCTCTCCAGTCAATGAATACAACACTGAGGGTCTCCTCTCCATGGCCTTCCCCACCCTCTTCCCCATAGGGTCTACCATGTTAACCCAACCAAGAATCGCACAAGTTGATATGCAAGAATACACTTTGCACCTAATGCGCTACCATGACAATAGATTTGGAAAACATCCTAGATTCTGCTACTACCTATACAACCTTATCATGCACCATCATAGTCAAGCAACAACTTCTATATTCATTAAAAGGGACCTTGTAGATACCTTGCCAGAAATTGTTGCAGACCTTCACAACCACCTCCGCCAACTTCCTCCTTCAACAATTCCAGACCAAATTATGCGATTTGGCACTTCGCTCTGAGGGAGTCGTTCTTTCTAGACCAAGGCTTGAGGGGAACTCAGTGACATGATCGTTCAACTAGGAAGCCCTACCTTCTTCTTCACACTAAGTGCAGCCGATACCAAATGGCATGACTTGCACATGGCCATGCCTTCTAGTCCTCCATCCAATGCACATGATCATCCTCGTTGGAGAATCCAAAACATTGTTGCAAACCCACATTGTGCATCTCAATACATCCACTGCATATTCACAATATTATTAGAAGAGGTCCTACTAAAAGGATTCCATGTAAAGGACTATTGGTGTAGGTATTACTCAACCATTAATTTCCTTTCAACCGTTATGTACATGTTTTCATGCAACAATCTTACTTGCTCTATTCTATTTTTCTCAGGTATGAATGGCAACATAGAGGATCTACACATATACATGGTTTCCTATGGTTCAAAAATGCACCTAATATGGACAACCTTGACTAGACCGACAAATACAGCGTTGCTAATGCCAAGTATTTCTTTGATTCATATGTAACTGCTTGGAACCCTCGATCCCTCCAACAAATAAATACAGGAATACATCGATCGATGCTTCGTGATCCTTGCCTTCTTGCAACAAATGATATCCTCACCTCCAACAAGCTAAAGGACTATGAGGAACTTGTCAACTATGTCCAGGGACACACAAATGTGTTGAAGAAAGTGTAACTAGGTTCAGTATTTACAAATGTAATTTTGATCTTTGTACTTGTCAAGAAAAGGAAATACTATTTTTGTAAATTATAAGAATGCGTTTCTTTCTCATTTCATAGGTCTAGGAAAGTCAAATAGTCAAAGAGCTCTTCTTGAGCATATATGTAATGTATATAAATCTACCTATTGACTAGATTAGCCCTCCAAGACCAACACAATCCTCATGAAGAAGACAATTATATATATATATATATATATATATATATATATATATATATATATATATATATATATATCATGTCGGCTCAATAAATAGACACAATGTTTCACACTATATGTTGTCTCATTTATGGAGACATGACAACTATAAATACTGCCCTGGGGTCATCACAGGTAACACAAAATGTTGAAAAATGTGCAACAAGAAATGCTAAATTTAGAATGTGCTAAAAATAGAAGTCCTAAAAATAGCATGTCTAAAAATAGCAGTTTGGCCAGGGAGGTCATTGGCCACCTTGGGTGAGAGGTGAAACTGCTAAAAATAGAAAGTTCTAAAAATAGCATTTCTGGGTCCCTTCCAGTAAGTAAAAACGAATTTGGTCTTACCAGCAGTTTAAAATATTAATTAATTAATCTCCATGAGTTAATTAGTTAAGGAAAAACAAACTTGAAGTCTATGTGAGGACATGCAACAGTTTATCTATTAATTGATGAATTTATCCATCAGTTAAAGAGATAAGGATGAGTTGTAATTAGTTGGCTCAGTTAACTGAATCAAGTCCAGTTAAATTAATTTAACAAGCTGTTAAATTAATGAGATTCAGTTTGTTAATGCTTGCATGGATGTAACAACTAGTATTTTCAAATAACTGAATATTATAGCTTAAATAACTCATGCATGTCAGTTCAGACAGAGACCCAGTTGAGATTAGAGAAGGGACAGTGTACTATCAGTTGGATGAATATTTTTCCTATAAAGGAAGCTCATCCATGATGAAGATTTATCTCCTTCAGGTTTGTGCAGTTAGATCAGAGGTTAGTGAATTTGTGAAGAGGCCAATTCACACATGTGACATCACTGGACCCCAAGGAAAGTACACAAGGAAATAGGAGGCTTGGAGGGTAGAGGAGAAGGTTTGTGAGAAGCCTTTGACTGTCTATGAGTAGCAGAGGGATTGTACTGAGTGCTGGATAGCTTCCGAGCTAAGGCTTTGTTTAATCCAGACTATATTTCCACTTGTATGATAATACATAGATGGGGTTTTAGGCAGGTGCTTTCCCTGGGTAAATTCTTCTGTGTTATCTGTGATTAATTCCTTCTTATCAGTTATATGTGTTCTTATTGATGTTGCTCATGGTTGATTAATCTTCTGCTAAATTGTTTGTAGAAGTAGATCAAGTGTTTTGCTTTAGTACATTGCATTACCAGGTGATCTACAAGTGGGAAATTTCTACATGGTATTAGAGCTAGCTAATTTGTAGAAAAAGTTCTACATGGTATCAGAGCTAGCTGATTTGTAGAAAAAATCTACAAAATTCTACACAAAACTTCACATAAGCCTCTACAACTTCGGATATCTCTGATAATTTCAGATAAGTTATAGGAAGTACAATAGCTCAAGAATTTCAGATAAGTGCAGAAGTTCAGGTTTTCAGATGGAAGGATCTCTGTGGTTTTTGGTGATGCCTCAGCCTCCTTACAGTCTCAATAAAGCATTGTCTAGGCATGCTGAAACATTGTCCCATTCATAGCATATGTGTGGTGAAATACACTCTCGGCATACCTCTGTCTCAAGCATACTGTCTCGACATTTTTGTGAAGAAGAGGATCACCCTCAGTCTCGACATACACTTAAGATGCAATTATATCTTGATCATAGAAGTAATCCTAAAGACATAGTCACAAGCATGATGAAGATCTCGGTATATATCTTAGCATAAATATCTCCATGTTATTTGAATGAAGGAGAAACAATGATCTCATTGAAGCAACAATGATGATCTAGTTGTTATGAAGAAGACCTCGGTGAGGGTGCAACAATAATGTTGTAGCAGTAATGAATATTTCAATGATGCAACAATGATGGCCTCAATGGTGCAGCAATGATGATGATCTCAGCAGTGTCAAAGAAGAGGATTGGTGTCTTGGTCTTGGAGTGGCCTAGTAGGTCAAGGGTCAAGGTCTTAGTATTTGTCAAATGGAATCTCTATAAGAAGAATTGTGTGCGAGTTTTCCTTTCCAATAGGGAGAGGTTTTGGCACTGGCAGAAAGCCAAACATCTTGTGCTCTTGTCTCTTTTTTTTTTGGTAGCTATTTGATGAAATAAGAAACATGCACTCTAATAATTTCAAAGAAAATATTTTTCTAATAAGAAAATTAAATGCCTCACAAATAGTTATCAAGCTAAGAAGAATCACATTAATCCTACTTTCCCGAGATTCTCCAACATGCTATTAGAGCTAAGGTGTTGAAGTCAAACGAAGGGTAGCAAAAGAGACATACAAGGATCAGTCTTCAAGAAGGGCATCAAAGCAAGAGATTTTTCAAGATTAAAGGATTAGTCTACAACAAGAGTCTACAACAATAAAGGCTTTTGTCTATATAATCAAGGAGACAATCTTCAATAGTCTATATTACCCACAGTCTCAGTGCTATGCTATTGAGATCTTAATGTCACAATAGGATTAAGTAATCTTAGTCAAAGAATGAAGTTTTGATGTTAGATCACAAGTGCTCAGAACTTAGTCAAAGAATGAATTTCATGGCAACAGTGTTCATAGTCTTAGTATATGTCATACCATAGTAATCTCAATATAGAATGAAGGTGTCCATTGATGGGTCTCAAGATGATAATCATGGAAAGAAACATCAAGACTCTGTGGTTCTACACGATGTTGCATACTACAAGGTTCCATGATCCATTTATGTGATAACAAGACTCTGCCATCTAAAGTTCATCAACAATTTGTTAATCACAAGAATCAGATGTATAAGTCTAAGTAACTTGAAGGCAAGAAGGCAAGCCTCATACCATTACATCAAGGATCTCATTCAGAGGAAGCATCAATGCATCTGCTTCAACCATCATCAAAGTAATCAAGTGGAAGAGTTCATCTTCACTTGCCAAGTAAGTATCTTTCATTTTATAATCAAGTTTGGTTAAATGACTTCATGATTGCAAGGAGATCTATAGGTTGGATGGGTCATCAAAGGTCCTTGCATGGAACAAGGAGGATTTTCATAATCCTCACAGATAAGAGAAGTCAAGTAAACATACCAAGGAAAAAGGTCTCCTTTAAATTCATGGGAGGAAACTCTTAAGGTTCTCTCATCCCTATGTAGCAAGAAAGGAGACATCACAAAGATGTATATGATAAACTTAGTCTCTGAAGGTGAAATGAAGAAGATCACATGAAATCTGATCTACATAAAAGTAAAGGGTATCTAAGGATGTAGGATATCTTCATAAGGTCTCATCTACAAGATCTAGGAAGGAAGATAACCATCATTGATCTATAATGCACTAATAGATAATCAAGGTAACAAATATCCATGGGATAGAAGGTTACCTTATTCAACAACTTATGGTCTCTATGCTAAATAGAGAAATACAAGTTGATGGTAAGAGTATTGAAGGGTAAAGGAGTAATCATGTGTAGGATGGAAAGGGAAGTTTGGTCCTTAAACAAGGAAGAATAGGTAGAGCTAAAAGTTATGGAAGCTCATATCACCGGATAGATGGAGGTAGCTGAAGAAAAGGGCCAAGGAAAGAGGGAGTAGAAGATCTCAACTATGATTGGGATAGTATCCCTCACAAAAGGGTCATATCATAAGATTATGTTATAAGATATGACAATGATGATAAGATGCATTTGGCATCATGGAAGCATTAGAAATAAGAGCTCATGACATCACCATGGAATCATGAAGGGAAAAATATACGACAGACAAAAAATGAAGGATATAGCTCTTGGGAACCTCAGTGGTCATTGAAGGAAGAAGTCATCTAGGACAAGGCTCATCATACATCAAGTCAAAAAGGAAACATATTCCAGTTGGGTATATATAAGATCCTCAAAATTCTTTGATGGAATCGTCATTGTATGGTTCACTAATCTAGAGAGGAAGCAAGTGTTTCAACAAGAACTCCAACTTATGGAATCCATGAGATGATGGTGTGATGACATGAAGTTGATCAAGGGATTGAAGATATTTTCAATCAAGGAAGCTGCTGGAAGAAGCCTCGATGACCTGAAAGTAAAATAAGGTATGTATGCTTGTGTTTAATATTATAGTGTCATGTCATATAGTTGCAGGTAACATGGATCATTGCTTCTATATTAAGAAGCATGATCAATAGAAAGGATCTCCTCGTCTGAAAGGACGCGGGAAGGCATAAGTCACACTAGATTAAATCAACATAATATGTCCTCATATGAAGTATGAGGTGGTTGACTACAATGAAGAAACTTTGATTGAAAGCTACTAGGAATGGAATGTGTGAGGAAGGAAGAGATCGTGAGATATGCAACCTTGATGAAGGAAATCAACATCTAAAAGATCAAGAAGACTTGACTAGAAAATCTCCTGGAAAGATATGAAGACTCTGATGGAAAAAATGAAGACCCTTGACAATGGATATCTTTGGGAGATGTGTCAACATGTATGGAGGATGTTGATACCTACAGAAATATGTCATGATGAAGAGCCATCTTGTAAGGTATGATTTGATGTAATATGATGTTTTGATTTCTTTAATAATATCGGGATAATGCAGGGCTACTCGAACAAGAGTTGTAAATATAAGTACAAATAGAATTCATGTGATGAATGGAAGAAGCATGATGAGAAAGAAGTAGTAATATAATGAAGATTCCATATATGAAGAAGGCCACTTTCCATGAAGAAAGGAATGACATGATGAACTAAGGAGGAAAATGATCGATGGTTGTTGCCCTACAAGGAAGAATCTCAACTAAATTTCATGACATCAAGGAGATAAGTTGATCAAGTAGCTGAAGGACCCATGAAGAAGAAGTTTCTAATGTATAGAAGAGTCCCTATCTAAAGAGGGAGCTCTGACAAGTCCCTGATCAAGAGGGAGCTTGGATTGGATCACTCCTGATTAAAAAGGAGTGAAAATTGTGTTTTTCTGTTTCATGTGTCATGCATTAGACCAGGACTAACAGCCATAAGTCTAGGTGAAGGCCATGAAGAGAAATGTAGACACATGATATCCTCCCTCATTGAAAGGGAGAGATAGACACAACATTCTTGTCTTCACTTTGAAAGAAAGAATGGAGGATTGGGTAATCATTTGGCATCCGATGCGCTTTGAGGATGTGTAGGGCATCCAAGACAAGAGTAGGCAAGAGGATCGATATTATTTGAGGGTTGTGAACCCAAGATAAGAATAGTCCTAGAAGGTCATACTCAGTGAACACCCAGGTCAATATGTACCTTGACAGACAATTATTAAGGTGTCTATAATCATTGGTCTCGCCAACATTGTGCTCTGATATAATAAGAGATAAAGATGTTAGTCAAGGCCTTGTTGTGGAAACAATGTTGGTTACTATGATTCTATACAGATGGGTTACTAATTTGATTCTTCTTATGATAAATTCTTCAGATTGAGAATGACCAAGTACCATTATGAATACCTCCCTAGCTAAGAGGGAGTGTTGAAGAAAGTGTAACTAGGTTCGGTATTTACAAATGTAATTTTGATCTTTGTACTTGTCAAGGAAAAGAAATATTAATTTTGTCAATTATAAGAATGATTTTCTTTCTAATTTCATAGGTCTATGAAAGTCAAAGAGTCAAAGAGATCTTCTTAAGCATATATGTAATGTAGATAAGTATACCTAGTGACTATATTAGCCCTCCAATACCAGCACAATCCTCATGAAGAAGACAACAAGAAAAACAATAAGGAGTACAATCACGTCGGCCACACACACACACACACACACACACACACACACACACACATATATATATATATATATATAATGTCATCTCAATAAACAGACACAACGTTTCACACTGTATGTCGGCTCATTTATGGAAAAGTGACAACTATAAATACCCCGCTAGGGTCATCATAGGACATAGAACTTCACATAAGCCTGTGCAACTTTGGATATCTCCGTAATTTCAGATAAGTTATAGGAAGTACAGTAGATCAATAATTTTGGATAAGTGCAGAAGTTCAGGTTTTCAGATGGAAGGATATTTGTGGTTTTCGGTGATGCCTCAGCCTCCTTACAGTCTCAATAAAGCACTGTCCAGGCATGTTGAAACACTGTCCCAGTCATAGCATATGTGTGGTGAAATACACTCTTAGCATACCTCTGTCTCAAGCATATTGTCTCAGCATTTTTGTGAAGAAGAGGATCACCCTCAGTCTCGGCATACACTTAAGATGCAATTATATCTTGATCATAGAAGTAATCCTAAAGACACAGTCACAAGCATGATGAAGGTCTCAGCATATATATATATATATATATATATATATATATATATATATATATATATATATCTATATATATATATATATATATATATATATATATATCTATATATATATATATATATCTATATATATATATATATATATATATATATATATATATATATCTTAGCATAAATATCTTTGTGTTATCTGAATGAAGGAGCAACAATGATCTCATTGAAGCAGCAACGATGATCTAGTTGTTATGAAGAAGACCTTGGTGAGGGTGCAACAATAATGTTGCAGCAGTAATGAAGATTTCGATGATGCAATAGTGATGGCCTCAATGGTGCAGCAATGATGATGATCTCAACAGTGTCAAAGAAGAGGATTGGTGTCTTGGTCTTGGAGTGGCCTAGTAGGTCAAGGGTCAAGGTCTTGGTATTCATCAAATGGAATCTCTATAAGAAGAATTGTGTGTGGGTTTTCCTCTCCAAGAGGGAGAGGTTTTGGCCCTAGCAGAAAGCCAAACATCTTGTGTTCTTGTCTCTTTTTTTTTGGTAGCTATTTGATGAAATAAGAAACACACACTCTAATAATGTCAAAGAGAATATTGTGCTAATAAGAAAATTAAAATGCCTCACAAATAGTTATCAAGTTAAGAAGAATCACATTAATCCTACTTGCCCTAGAGTCTTGAACAAAATTTTCATTCCTCTACATGTCTTTGCAAAAATAACACTACTACATCTTGCCGCTATGGAGTCCCTTGGGAGCTACACGAATCCTCTTCCATGCACATCGATGCATCTGGCCAAAAAAAATATAGCCCTGCTAGGAATGATGACAAGCTTAACATCCACAACCTTCACATGCTTACTATTTGGAGGGACAACATTGACTTCCAACCTGTCCTATCACGTCATGTTGTCTTGAACTACATTTCCAAATATGTAGCAAAAGTAGAGTCAAAGTTTGAAAGCTACCACCAAATTCTATCACGATTTGCACAAAGTTCTCCTCTCGATGCCCTAACAGTTGTCGTCACTCGCAAACTCCTAATTGAAGTAGTTGCTAATAGAAACATTGGTGCACAAGAAACATGCCACATGCTCCAAAAACTCCCCCTCACAAAATGTAGTCGCTCTTTTGTCTCCCTTAATGTCAAGAAAATAGTTTTCAAACGTGTTGCAAATCAATTGGATCACCAACAACTAACAACACCCTTCATCACTTCATACATGCAAATACCTCCTTCACTTGAGTCATTGTCTCTTATTGAAGTCGCACGTTGTTGGTCATTCTCTTCTCGGCGAAAAACATCACCATGGAAATGTATCTTCCCTCCCATGGTCGTACACATCTTACCTCGATACACTACTACACTTCCATCCCATCTCAAGATGCAGACTATTATGTGGACTTCTGTTGGAGTGAACTACTCTTGTATTTTCCTTTTCGCAACCTGCCTGATGACATTGGTGGAAGTGACGAGGAAATTATTTCACATTGGCAACAAATTAAACACACATATCGTGCATGGCATGTCCATCGTGCACCTGAAGAACCACCTCTTGTTGACTTTGACGATGCTGATATTCCTGAAATGCATTACCACCACTCCATGGACATGGATGAATGGAAATTCCTTTCTCAGCTCCACCCAGGTAACAAAATCCTCCTTGATGACCTTGACATGCTTGGCCACCGTGACTTTGATGCAAATCATAATTGGGCCCATTCTCTTATCCCTTCAAACTTGCAAGAGACTGCCATTCGCTTCATAGAATTTAACCGCTCCTCCATACAACTCTTCCATCTCCCCTCTCCAAATCCACACTCCATTACCTCCTTGTCCCCAAGCCAACTGGTCGCTTTCAATATCATACTTTCCCACTTTTCAAACAACACCTCTATCACACTAAAGATGATCATCCAAGGTACTGTTGGGACTGGAAAATATTTCTTAATTAACTACCTCAAAGATATGTTCCTATCTAACTCTACCAATAGAGAAATCCCTCTACTCTTGCTTGCTCTAATAGGTGTTGCAACTTTCCAAATAAATGCACTAACAATACACTTTTCCCTTCACATCCCTGTCTCCTCCATGCAACCTTTGGAAGGTCAATCTCTCCTAAATCTCCAAGAACAACTTCATCATGTCAAATACATTCTCATTGATGAAATGAGCTTCGTTGGCCCTAATATGCTTGCTCAAATTGATGAACGTCTACGTGAGTCTTTCCCATCCAATAAAAACACTCCATTTGGTGGATGCTCTATAATCCTTGTCGGTGACCTTGGCCAACTTCCACCAGTAAAAGATACACCAATGTATGTGGGGACGTCTCGTGGAAATGCTCTCTGGAGGAGTTTTGATACATTTGTCACACTCTCAACTGTCTTTTGCCAGCAAGGCACAAGCCCTGAACAGGTTGCATTTTACCAACTCCTCTCCAACCTTCGAAATGAAACCCCTACAATGGATGATTGGAAGTTGCTCATGACATGTACAAAATCTGTCCTTTCATATGACGAGAAAAAAACATTTCACAATTCTATGCACCTTTATGCAACAAATGAATATGTCGCACTACACAATAAAAACATGCTCAAAAATTTGAACATGCCAATTGCACATTGCTATGCCGAGAAAAGGAGACACCAGTCCTCCACTACTCAAGAAGATGAGCAACTTGATGCAAAAGTGCTCCTATGCATTGGAAAACACATCATTTTAACAAGAAATCTATGGGTTCAAGCAGGCCTTGTTAATGGAGCACTTGGAAAAGTTGTTTCTATTGTTTACACAACTACTTCTAAACCCCCCGACCTACCATCATTTGTTGTTGTCGATTTCATTCACTACAAAGGTCCACCATGGGATGCCTCAAATCCAAAGTATGTGCCAATTCCCCCTATAACAAGGGGTTCTCTCACACAAATACCACTTCGGATGGCATGGGGCTTAACAATCCATAAGTCACAAGGCATGACCCTGCATAAGGCAACAATTGACATTGGAAATATTGATCGCCAAGGCCTTACCTTCACAATTGTATCTAGAGTTAGATCATTGTGTGATCTATGCATCACGCCAGCTTTTACCTTTGGTTGCTACTCACACATGCAAGATAATCCTTATGTCATTCGTAGAAAAAAAGGAAGAGGCATACCTTGCCTCAAGATCTCTGCAACACAATCCATAAAGGCTTCCCTTACTGGTGATTCAACTAACTCTACAATGCACTTACACATGTTCCATTTGCTCTCTTGTTAAAATTAAAAAAAACCTTTGTGTACTTATTGACATGCTTTTATTCTACATTAATTTCAGTTTCAATAGTTGCTATTACTCTTTTATATATCCCATTCACTTCATCTACTTTTCAAATTTCACTTATAAATTGCTTGTTCTTTTGAAAAAAAATAGATGGACATGGATTGTGTCTCCCAACTCTACAACTTCTTCCATGAAATACATCAAGCAAAGGTCTCTCTTTAGGAAATACAAGAAATATTCCTACAACCTCGCAATTTGCCTCTATATCACATGCGACCAACTCTTCAACTACTTCGCAGGATAAAGGCTTTCATGTGTATCCTCATCCATACACATGAAAGGGATGAAACAAGAGATATTCGAACAGCTTGGCAGGCATGCAACCCTGGGCGTATCCCACACCTAGATCTCAAATGGTGTTGTAGATGCCACTCATCACCTTGTATTTACAACTGACTTTGACTGCCTTGTCAACTTTTTGTGCACCCAAAAAAAAAAACTGCAAAACCTACATGCCCTTTTCTTTTTTGTTGGACATAAATTTATATTCATGCCCTTGATCCACAAATATGCATTTCCCTAATGTACTTCTACTTTGATAGCAATCAATATGTTTTCCATGTACATTTTTTTTGTTACCTATGTCTTGTAAATAAGACTGCCATATTTACACGTTCACTACATTTCACTATGTTCTACTATGTTTCTTTACTTTTATGTCTTTGTATCCCTTCACATTTTCTTACATTTGTATAATATACCTTGCTATTCAAATAATCCACACAATCTTATCACATCCCAAACACTTAAAAAAACACACACACACACCACAAACAAAGTTTAAAGAACAAATCAAATTGTCCTCAACATAGTATACATACAAAATAATACATTATCACTTTGCATTCTACTTTAACAAAAAAAATTCAACTAGCATGTATTTTTTACCTCAAATCCAATGAAACAAAGTCACACAACAGGCACTAATATGAACAATGCATCCAAGCCAGAAATAGAATGTTACTAGTAACTATAAGGCAAATATTATAATCATGAAGAAAAACACCTCAAATGAGGTTTGTAGAGTTGCAACTCCTTGTCATGATGATGCTGCAACAACAATTGTAGGATGGATTATTGTATTTCATTTGAATTTAGGTCTTCTAAATTTTTACTTAAATTTTGAATCTTGATTTTTCCTTGTGTAATCATGATGTTGAATTATCAAAAAATTGGAACGTTGACTTTCAATGTGTAATCATGATGGACCTTGATGAATACATTCACCTTCTTTTATCTCTATAACAATGAATGGAAAATGAACAAATTTATTTACAGTTTCTCAATTTGTTATTACATTCATTTCTACATGGATGGAGCATTCAAATGTCCCTATATGGGCTCACGTAGGTGTGCTTCTGTTGCAATTCAAACTGTCTTTCTACTTAAAAGATATCATCATTTTCTAGACTTATGGTAAAGTCCACAGGTTTTATGTTTGCACACTGGAATCATTGAATTTTCAAGGGGCCCTCAAGTCTTATCAAACATTGATATTGTTGCAGACAAAGGTTGTTCTTAAATTATCTTTTAATATTTAACAGAGAACTGACAAGACAAAAAAAAACCTGAACAATTAAAACCAACAAGTAGATCTTCTGCCATTTCCTTTGTTGTTCTCACTAGTTAGTATAATTTTAGATCTACTCTAATGGCTGGAGGGTGCAAGGGTGTAATGGCACAAAAAAAAAATAGAAAATCTTTCCCTCTTTCACCTTTGCCCCATAAAAAAAATAAAAATAGGAGAGCTCGATAGTTGGCCTTCACATCGTTCACACTTGCAACATCAACTTTGGCAGTAACACTTCTCACAACAACACCACAACTCTTAATTTTGCTTTCAACATACTCCCTCCTAATATTGTCATCCACATTCTCCTCACTGCTCCTTTCAGCGTTCCTTTGCACCTCTTGGTGCAATTTCTAGTATACACACACACACACACACATATAATGTTGTATGGTGGATACATGGGCACGAGAATGTGGGCCCAATAATATATTATATATTATATATTATATATTAATATATGGTATGTGGTGGACGTATGGGGTATGGTTGGAACCATGAGCCGATTCATGGGGGGGTTCTGTTAGCTACCTATACCAATAGGTTTCATTTTTCATGATTGGCAGGGGAAGTGCCAATATGCTCTACTTTGGTGATGCAAAGATATCATATTTTTTGGGAAACACTTACCTACAGTTGTTTGATGTTGTCCTACTTCTGAATGGGTGATCCAACAGTCTAAGCTGGGTCATGCCATATTTCAATTTTTGTTGTAGACTAGAGAAAGAAATCTGTCCAAACTGTTCAATCTTGGCAGATAAGTAGTTAGGTAGAGAATGAAGGTTCCCAAATGCTTAATCTAGGGCCTTGGAAGTAATAAGGCTAGCCTTAGATAGAAAATCAAAAGAAAATGGAAAAAGAAAAGAAAAAGAGCAATTGAGGGTTTGCCAGTCTAAGTGCACCCTCCTTGAAGTAACAAAAAAATGCTAGGCAATAGAATGGGTAGGTAGATGGGTTGCAGAGGGATGATTTCTTTCATATCTCTGGCCTAAACAAAGGAAACACATGGTTGCCAGTGCAGATCTTCCTATTCAGCAACTGGGTAGCAACAAAATGAAGCATGTCTAACTTCCCATTCATTCCCTGTCAAACTCTTTACTAACATCCCACTATCACCTTGGTTCATGAGAGAAATCAAACTCATTTTGATCTACTCTCCTAACTAAGTTTGTTCCCTAAAAACTTAGTGTTTGCCTCCTTTCTTCCATACCTCCCATCCAATACTAACTACTAACTCTATTATTACTTAACTCCCTATATTCCCCTTTTCCCTATCATTATATCACTATTGTATATAAAAAGCCCCAAAAATATGTATTCCCCCTTCCCTAGGCAATATAGCCTTATAACTTCAAAGGTTGGAGCGCTAAGAGATTTAAGCGCAATAGGCAAAATAACGCCAAAAACAAAGTTTAGGGATTAATCCAAGATCTGCTTGGTTTAACAGCCCTAACCCTGCTTTGCGAACAAATGTTAATTAACCCATTTTGGCTTATAAATCATCGCAAAACCCATTTTCTCCGCTTATCCAAAGTTTTGATTACAGCGCGCATTCCACAAAAAACAAAGGAAAATATTATTTAAATGCCGCCGGGACCTTCCGTATCCATCCCGCACCTCCACAGCCCGTCGTCCGTCGGATCTGGGCCCTCCCATCCGATGGCCCACAGCAATATCGGGCCACCCTCGATACCCGGACGATAGCGCCCGAAATTTGTCAGACCATGACGTCAGGGCTCGGACATGCGTCAATCCTGCGTTGTATCGGGCGACCTCCTGCCAAAACCGCGCCCATACCTTAAGCGGTCCGATATTACCGCTTACCGCCTTCCGCTTACCGCCCGCCCAGTCGGCCCTACGTCACGTCCATGTCACGCATACGTCACTGCCACCTCAGCGTCACATCACCGCTCCATCCGCCATCGCCCTGAGTTGTCCGCCACGTCCCCATCCAAGCGGACCACTCGCAGATCACCACGTCATCACTCCGTACCGGACCCCACCCATGACGTCATGCTGACGTCATCCGACAAAAGGCGCCAAAAAGCCAAATTTTCACTATTTTCCCCAAAAAACCCGTTTTTTAGCATTATTTGCATTTTTACTCACTGTACTCCTGCATGAGCGAGCACGTCGTTTACCTGCCAACTTTGAAGACTGATCCTCGCTGCCGGTGCCCTGAATTCACCTGCATTGCCACCATTACCCGAAGTATACCAGGTATTTATCAAGTTATCCCCTCCGTGCCTGGTTTTTTCCACAATTCTCTGAGGAAACTAAGAAAAGAAAACACAGTAAGTTCAAGAAATTTCCATGAACCACTGGTCCTCTCCCACACTGTAAGTCCAATTTCACTCACAGAAGTCCCCATTGTGCCGAATTTTCACGAATTTACAGTCTGTTTGCGCATTCGCAAACTAAAACCTTTGCTAGACAAATCCACCAGGAAGGCCACCCTTAAACCCAACATTTGCTCATTTGAATATCTCCCTGGAGCAATTCACCTCAGTTTCTCCTCTGACTACCTTGTCCTCTCTGCAAATTGCCCTGCTCCTGCAAAATTCATAGCTCTGTGTTGCTGTGCCCAGAAAAACAAGTTCAAATATAATTCAAACTATCAATTGACCATGGAAACTCCAGTAGCATTGAACATTGCACCTTTAAATGCCCCACAAAGAGAGCTAGAGTGGCTGCCCCTGGCTGACAGAGACTACCAAATGGCAGAGGGAATCCCAGATTACAGCAAATACCACATTCATGTACTCAATGATCTCAAAGCCAAACATCTCAGTGGAAATGATATCCTAGGGATTTGGGACTCCAATTTGCCCATTTTCAATCTCCCTCAAGTCAATATCCTCCCAGATTTGATACATCGATGCAGTGCCAACTATGACCCATGTCAGAGAGCTGTCCTCAGTCCCTCAGGCTCAGTTTTGTTCCATGTCACCCCTGAGGCCATAAATCAAATGCTGCACTTTCATACTACAAAGCCATTGACTCCTCTATCCATGATGGATTTGATAAAGCAAGGAGGCAAGCTGTCCAGTGCCCAAATTATAAAGATCAATCAATTATTCATTCAATCAGGCTCTCAAACTGTGAGGACTCCTCCTATTGGAAATGTATATCTCAATGAGTTGGGCAAAATGCTTGTGGATATGATCAGTTATGTCCTAGGATACAGAGCATCTGAGGATGTTGATGAAACCATTCTAGCCATGATGTCTATCTTCTCCCCTGGAAAGCCTCCTGCTGTTCACTATGATTATGCTACATACATTTCCAATAAAATTCATGAACAATTGATGAATCTAGAGAGGGAAAGGATATTTAGATACACTTCTTACATCTATCACTTGTTCCTATTCTATCAGCCTGATAGCTTCCCTATTACCCTCAAGAAGTTTGATGCCTAGGGGAACCAAAGGTCTGTAGTATTTTGGTCTTCAGTCTTTCATCACATATCTTTTTCACCATATAACTACTGTGAATTCATAGACCTTTTTATCCATCCAGCCATGTCCTTGCTGTTAAGTTCCCCTTCTCCAAGATTGACAGATGAGATGCAAAGAATTATCCAGCTCTCAAAGGCCTACAGCATTGGGGATTGGTACTTTTACCAACACCATACAGTGATCAGAATATATGGTTGTGAGTTAGCCCCATATAGGCTACCAAGATATGTCCCTATGAGACTTTTTGCTTTATAATATTTCAGACAATTTGGAAATGCAGACATGGTCCATTTCCACAGCAAAAATAAGAAGGTACAACTCAAAGTCAGAAACCAGCTAGGCCCATTTATTTATAATAAAAGAGAAGAGGCATGGCAAGAAGCAGATAAGATCCTGCAACGCCTCGGGTTGCAAACCAGTTTCCTCTGGATACCCTATGATCCCAATCACTTCATTAGTCTTAGAAGGGTCAAATATAAGTTGGCTAGCTATGATCATGTCAGGTTGCCTCATATTGAAAAATATGCAAATCTATTAAGATGGAAAGAGGGCACCCTAGAAGAGGCAAGTACTAAAGAGGAAATAGCACAAAAAGAAGCAAAGAAACTTGAGAAGGAAGCTGACTTGGAAAATTGTGGACAGGTTTCCTCTTCTTATCATATTCAACTTGGAGCAGCTGCCTCATCCTCTACAGCCCCCCAACAAGCAGCTCAAACTACTCCTCAGGCAGCCAGCACAGATAAAGGGAAAGAAATGGAGCAGGATCATCCACTCCCAACAGCAGAACAACAGAAAGAGCAGACCAAACAGCAAGAATAAATGGCTGAGGCCCCTATATCTACAGAGCAACAGGCTCAAGAAAGTGTGCCCCCAAGGCAGGAAACAACAATGGATACCTCAATACTCCAAACCCCGTTAAATGAAGAGAGAACCAGGAAGAGGGATAGACAGTAAGAAACTCCCCTCACTACATCAACAAGTCAACAAGGGGAGAAAAGGCAAAGATTAAATCCTTTTTCTGAAGAAGAGATGCCTATTGGACGATCCATGGGTATGGGCCCTCCTAGCATGGAAGCATCAGCCAGTTCCTTCCAACAGGAACAAGAAAGACCACTTGGAGGAGAGGTCAGCTCCTCAAGCCAACAAAGGAGGGCAGAATCCAGCATTAAGCAGCAATTTATTGATATTAAGAAAAAGAATGAGCCAGTCAGACTCCAGCTTTACAATCATTTGCTCAAGATGGCTCCCACCAACCAACAGAGGCTCATGTCAGCATATGACATTACAGAGGGGAAGATGACTATGAGCCATTTCATGCCTACCATGCTGCAGCCACAGTCAACTGCAGATTACATCAGAACCAACCTGGAAGTATTTGCAAAAGACATCCACCAAATGGACCAAATAGAGCTTCATAAGCAAACGGGTGAGATGGTCTACTCCACTCTTGCAGATAAAACCTTTCTAGCACACAAACTGCAAAATAGTCTCCATAATACTACTGCCCAATTAGAATTGGAGAAAGCTTCTTCTCAAGCCAAAGACAACAGGATTAGGTCTTTGGAAGATATCATTATAGAGCTTGGGCATGACCCAAGTGATCCTAAAGCTGTGCAGGTACTCATGAAGAAAAAAGATGAAGATATAGCAGCTTTAAGGAAGATGGTCAAAATTCCAGCAACCCTTCACCCCCAAACAAAAGCTGTTGCTCAGCAGAGAAAGGACCAAGATGTAGCAGCCATGCTGCTGACATTACACAAGCAACTGGTAGAAACAAAAGGCCGATTGGTAGCAACAGAGGGTGCATTACAGGCAGCCCTGAAACAGAAAGAAGGAGGGCAGATATCTCAGCCCCCTCAGCCAGTAATCAACCTTGAGGAGCCTCCTCAGATTATAAGTCCTCCCACAGGACAAACAGCAGAGGCAGGCCCTTCGGCAGCAGCACCAGCAACAACATCAGAACAGACACCAAGCCTTGATATGCAAAACATGATGAAAGAACTTCAAGCTCTGGAGGCCCAGATGGCAGAACTAAATGAGGCCAAGGAAAAATTGGCTACACTTAATGAAAAATATGATAAATCAAAGCAAAGTGTAGCTGAAAAAACTAGAGAGGTAAAGGCTCTTGAGAAGAAAATAAAAGAACTGGAGAAAGAGCTCTCCCTTGATAAAGTTGTAGCTGAAATCAGGAAAGTCCCGTGGGCCAATATTGGATAGTCTATAATAGATCAATGGCAATATATTGAGACCATCCATGAGCATATAGATCTCATAGGCAGGGCACAAAAAGAAAGCCAAAGAGCAAGGGCATCTCTAGGCAATATGCCTGAGATAGCCAATAGGATGATCAATGTCCTTAATAATCGTACAGGCCCCCAGCTGGCAGCAATGGGTATCTCAAACAGAACTGATACCATTTTACTGGTGAAGAGGGTGCTCACTTTGAGAAATCATGTGCAAACATTGGATAGAAGGTGCCAGGAAATGCAGACAGAGGTGAACAAATTCATGGAGAAATTTACAGCATTACATAACAGAGGCCTTCCCAGCCTACTAACCAGTGCAGGTAGGCTACTATCTCATGAGAATTATGCCAAGAGGGTAAATACATATGCCACCAATCAGATCACTGCAGCATCAAGTACCCCAGAGGAAACAGGGCCTGCATCTGGGCAGAGCCTCTATGACAAAATAGAAAATTTGTTTTTTATCATGAATGAGATTAGACACCTATTCGAAGTGCCTCCAAATTACTACAAATATACTGAGGCAGATGAAACCTTAGGCACAATTTTGAGACATCAGTTGCCTACTCAGGAATGGTGGACAAGCATGATACAGACATTGCTGTGAAGAAACAGATTTTTCACCAAAACTTTTGTACATCAATCATAAGTCATCAGGTTCAGAAAATTGGTATATTCCTTATGACTGGAGAGGAGTGGACAGAGCCAACTCAGCAAACAAATTCGGCCACTAAAGCAACACCGACAGATGCAGATGACGGGGCTGAGATAGCTGCAGCACGACAAAGCAATAAAGGGCGTATTATTCAGAATCAATACAAAGCACCCTGCAGAGCCAGTTGCCCTCAAAAGTCAAGAACTTCTGACAAACAGCAAGCAGCTGTTGTATATTCATTAAAGTAGCTTTTAATTTTGTAAAAAATATCTCTGAAAGTTGGTAAGAGCAGTTATTGTGCAATAACTCACTATTGAGATATTTCTATGATATTTTGTATATATGCACCCCCGCACAGTTTATTGGGGGTTGTTGTTACTGAATTGTTCAAGAGAACTCGGCTGTATTTCCTCTGAAAGATTAATACAAAGGAGCTGTTGGTTTCCAAAGGAATGATTTTGGCCTGGAAATGATGTGATGAAACTAGTGACTGCTGCAGGATTCTCGTGTTATGGCGTGATACAATAAGTGTTTTCTAACCGTATTTGTATTTCATTTCTTACTTAATCTGTCTGTGATGTATGGTGATTAATCTTGGTAGAAAGGTAAAAGACTAGTTCAGGATTTGTCCATTAAAGGCACCCTAAACTCAATCCTTGCTACTAAATATGTTTTCTTCAGGGTTAGCTGCAATTATGGAATTCTTAAATGCTCCTGTTTGCTCTAATCATATGATAAGTCTTTATTCAGCAATTCTCACTTGCTGCTGATTATGATTTGTCTGTTATTCTCTGTTACACTGTAAAAGAACTCTTAACTGCCTTTTACTGGTGTAATTTATACTGTTTATTGTCTAAAATCAAAAGTTTGTATCATGAATACCCATCTGGCCCTGCAGTGAACCTCTCTTTATCACATATATCAAACACTTTCATTTCTGGACTCCACATGCCCAATGGATTGAACTCTCTTGGATATTTGCATGTCCTTCCTTGAACAATAGCCTGCAACCAAAATTCAAACAAAATCCCATCTCATAACTAGCCTAAAATCTTCAAAAAACAAAGTTAAAACTAAAAGAGAGAGCCCTCTCTGATTACAGGTAGGCTAGAACCTGTAATCCAAAGCTTGGTTAGTGGTTACCCCGGCCGTATTCCCTCAGGAGTCAAAGGGAACAACCTGGGTGTTAACAGGTTCTATGCCCAACTTTTTTTTGTTAATTTCATTTTTACATATAATATATTGGGGGCCCATGGTCTGGAGGTGATCAACTTATTGTTCAGATGAAAGAAAGGAAGGCTAGTAAAGCTAGTTCGCCTCCAATGGAAAATAGAGGAAATTGAGTAAAACAAAGAGGAAGAGTATTGAGTTGGTAAAGGGGTCTATATGCCATAAATAATTAGCTATCTGTTGAAAAAAAAGGGTAGCTACAAGCTTGCTAGTAGTGGGAAGAATCTTGAGTTTTTGAGCATAGAGAAATTGGAAAAATACGCTTGAACTTTAGAGGGCCACAATTTTATCCCATAAATCAGAGTTTGACTTATGACAAGTCAAAAGAAAGGATTTTTCAAGAAGATTGTGATTATCTACTCATAATTTTAATATGAGGCCCAAAATTCTGAGAAAATCTGAGAGAAATCTACATGTGCTTTAAATAGGCAGAAAGGAGGATAACAAACTATAGCAATCTACATGGTGAGGAAAACTTTTTGGTGAACCTATAATTTGGAATTAGATGAAATTTGTGAGGAAGAATCACATGGAAAGTATAGGTATTGGAAAAGGTGCAGTTCACCTAAGACTTCTAGAGGGCACATCTTCAACCCAAGAATCACAAAGTGAGCAGTAAATGGAAAAATATTGACTGGAAGATCATAATGGTGAACCCAAATTGGAATTTGGGCAAGGAATGCAGGAGAAAATGTCTCAACAAATTATAGGTCATAATGAAATTTAATTGTGACAGGTATAGTACAGTTCTAATAGGATGTGATAGCATGTACAGACCAAATGTCACAAGATCTTATAGGTTGTGACAAGGTTGTAGGCAAGAATAACAATATACTACCGATGGATTGGTCATAGGTGGGTGATAGGTTCTAAACATGGTTACAACAGGCGAATTGGATGTAGGTAGGTAACAAATTGTACCAGGTGGTCACATATAGGTGATAGTGGTATTATTTGTACATATGTTACAATTGGTGAACTAGTCACAAATAAGTGACGAACATATTGTAGGATCTTACAGGTTGTAACATGCCTACAATTGGTTTATTGACAGGTCTTGTTTATAGTATGTAGTAAGTCTATAATAGGTTTTTAAAAGGTTTTATAGTGGGTATACACAGTTATGACAGATATTATCATAAGATGGTAATAGGTATGTCACAAGTGATGACAAACCTTTTGACAGGTCACGACAGGTGTCATGGAAGGCCTATGATGGGTTGCTAGCAAGTTGTAATAGGTTTTTGACAGGTTTTGTATATAGGTTTTGATAAACCTATAATCAACTCTTGTATCGAGGATGTGAGAGCCTTTTTCATAGGTCTTGATAGGTCACAGGACCACTCTAGGTGTATGGAAAAACCAATGATAGGTTGTGGCAAGGTTTTTTCATAGGTCATAATAATTTTTGTATGATAGGTTTTTTCACAGGTCATAACCAGTTTGGTACAAATTTGGCAACATACTTGAATAAAGTTTGAGTAAGAATTCTAAGCTCCGATTAATCACTACAATGAAGAAAATTGGTAGCTTAGTAGGGATCCGGTGAGGAAAATGATTAAACGCGAGCAAAAACACACATAGTTAGATCAAAGAGAAGCTCAAAATGGTTTAACGGATTGTCGATGATTTGGAAATCAAGTGATAGGAAAAGATCTAAAACAATTATGTTAGTTGAGCAGGTTAACTATTATTTGCATGAAGGAATTATACACAACAATAACAATAAGTGATAATGCAGGGTGATGGTATCCAAGGATTAAATGCATAAATTGTATATAGGTACAATATATGGTGTTGGCATGCAGGAACAATGCTTCCTGGTTGAGGCACAAGAAGGCTAGCTTAGCTTGAATTTTTCTTAAATTTTATATTGCATGAAGGTTGTAAATTTGTGTTTGGTAGATGAATGTGTGCATGTGTATGATTCATGTGGCTCTTCCTAAAAATAAGAATGTATATATCTATATGAATAATAATAAAAAATTACTGATGTTAATCATGTTCATAATATCTTCTAGGTGTAAGGATGATGGTGCTAGAAGTACACGCTCGTCATATTGGGACATGGATATCCAGATCCTATTGGTGTGTGGTTTGCACCAGAAGCATGAAGGATGCCCTAGGATGCAGCCATGTACAAGGACATGGACTTGCAACTATAGAATGGGAGTTCAAGTCATTTTGCATTAGAAAAATTGGATTATGGGTGTCTGATGCACTGAGGACTGTGCATAAAATAAGGGGGGAGGAATGTAATACCCTTGTTGTTCATGATGTAATTAAATATACATTTCTATTTAGGTTCGTGAACCAGATGTATTTGAATAATAGGCCAGTGATCCGAAATGAAATTATGAGGCTTGGATGCCCATGTATCCATAATAAATAGGTTGTGGGGCTAGTGTTCCCATATTTATATGTCCTTAATGGTTGTGAGGCCTTAGAGCCTAAATTTGTAATTATATTGCAATTAAACATTATTAATAAAAAAATAAGGTTGGCCAAGGATCCTGTTAGTGTCAGTCTTTCCAGCCTTCCTCCAGTGATCAAATGTGCTCTTACAAAGTGATTTTGAAGTGTCAAGGTCAAATTTTGTCATTTCAGTGAGTCTTCAAGCAAAATTTGGTCACTAGGCATTAGGTCTAGGGTTTGATCTCACTCTTTTAAAAGTGGCCCAAATGCCAATCTATGTCACCGTTCAGTTGAGTTTATTATCATTCATAGGGTTTTCATTATCATGTCAGTGTCTAATGAGTCATTTTACACCTTGTTCATGCTTCAGTTGCGCCCAGGCAAGGTCATTTCTCTCTCCTAGGGTTTTGAAAGCTAATTTCTCTTGGATGGTCAAATCATCGGAAAAACTTGTATCCTGATGTTCATACACCTTCCTCTATCCTTAAAGTACCTTATCAAACACTTCCATTCCCTTAGATCCGCCAAATTCCTCATTTTTGCACAAACCCTAGTTTCTAGCTACAACCTGGCAATTTTCTAGGTTTGGCCTGTGTTTTGCCCTTTTGGACCCCTTACCCTCGCTCAATCTCTGAGATTCCACTTTCCCCTGCTTCCTAACATCTCTCCCCACTCCCAAAAATTTCCCCAAGAATTTAGAAGCCCCTTATCCCCTTCATTTCGCTTCATTTCCACGAAATTCCTTGCTTCACACATCGGGATCAGTGTCACTCAAAAGCCGTTTCAGAGAAATCAAAGATGAATTTTGGAAAACTGAGAGAGGTTTTTGTCCACAACATGCCAAAGAAGAAAAACCTCCTTCACTTTTTGCACAGGTGTCATGGTTTTAGAGAAATGTCAAAATTGCACTCGCTAGATCAAAGGCGGTTGGCCAAAGCACAAAAACGAAGAAAAAGGTCCGACCCCCTCCAGATCTTGGCCGAGGCTTCCTTGAAGGAGCATGGCACTAAATAGCTCAGCCACAGCACAAATACCAAGAAATTTTGAACATTTTGGGTCAATTTTGGTTTTTTCAGGCAATTTACAGGTTTTGCCCTCTCAACGGGTCTCACCCCCCGCGCGACCCTTTCACTTGGCAACTCTATTTTCAAAAAACTCAGCATTTCTGGATTTGGCATGAAAAGTTACACATGCTCACCCATTTCCAAGAGATTTTATGAAGTTTTGGGCCTCCAGAAAGTAAAAAAACAAGCAAAAAATGACTTTCTGCCACATTTTTGACACACAGAAAGCAGTCTTGTGAGATTGCAATTTTGGAGGGGCAAATGACCACCAAATTCAGAAATTCCAGTTGGGTTGGAAAGTAGACGTCCAGACCTTTCTAAAAAGCCTACTCTTGCCCCATTTGGACACCTGAAAGTGCCCCAAAAGTGCCCTCAAAGGTGCGCGACCTGTCAGGGAATGGCGCGCGACCTATCAGGCAAATTTCTCAAAATTTCAGTGTACAGCTCAGCAAAATGCAGTTTTGACCATGTTTGACTTTTTGGAGTGGATTGTCATCCTCCTTGATGTAAATAATGTAATTTTATGACACTTTTACACTTATCTATCTCTTCTAGAAGATTCATTCATGAAATAGGTGAAAATTAAATGAATGAATTGGTTTCCTAGCTTATAGAGGCAAGTTGTTTTGACTGCCTAGTTTTTAGTGCTTAGTTTAGAAGTGGTTGAAACAGCTCCTAGGATAGTGAGCTCGACCCCTAGAGGCAGGGAAAGATGTTAGATGATCTATATTATGTACTCTTTTGCTCATTTTCATGGTTGGACTCTTGAGGGAGAAGCTCTTATTGTATTATTCACTGTATCTCTGCAATTTTTGGCAAAGGAAGACCAGGGTTTTGCAGTCCTTTTTGGGATTCTTGTGGTCACATGTATTGATGGTGTGTTTCTCTTTGTACTTGTGTGTTATGTGAATCATTTCCTTACTTTTCCTTTTGAAAATTAGGCAAATGAAGTGTTAAAGTAGAATTCATGACTGTCATGCTCTGCTTTTAAGTTTGCTTAATATCAATGTTTTCAACTGTTTAAGGGGAATTCAAGGTTATTGCTTGCTCTCCTTAACTCCTCACCAGTCATTCTCATCCATCCATCTCTATCAAAGGCATCAATACTGTTTCCTACCTTGCCCCAAAGAACTCCCTGCGAAAACTGTGTCCAATCCCCACACCCGAAATTGCCATTCCCCAATTTTCCACCAAAACTTTAAAAATCCCAAATTAAACCTCTTGATCAGTTTACTAGCCTAAAATCAGTGTTTTCCTATTGGTCATCTCGCCCATTGAAGATCTTTACTGAGATAGACCGAAGAGAGCCCTCTCCCGCCCCGTAGGGCTAGCTACGAGGCTAAGTGGTTTGATGTTGCCTTGAAGTTTACCTTTCTCAGCCTGAGGTGAAATTTCAAGCGCTAACATATTGGCGACCATACTGGGGAGAACAAATTGTTTGTTGATTGATGTGTGTGTTTCATAAGTCTTAGACGGAGCCTGAAGTTATGCCAGGTAGCCTTCGAAACGCTTTTGCTTTGCATAAGCGGAAGTAGATAAACGCCGCTTCAGTCAATCTCCGTGAGCTTGTGAAAACAACACTTCGATTACATTTTACCCCAGTACATGTATCAGGTTCAGATATGATTGTTGATAGTGGACAACGATCAGACACTGACAAGGCTGAAATCATTCACTTGGCGACTCTTTTCACTGAAAAATCTAGAGATCAATGCTTCATGGTGACTTCACTGCAGAGAGATCAGTAGCTTTGAGCTTTTCAAGATGGATCGGATTGCAAGAAGATATGCTCCCTTGAGCCGAGATCACATCCCTGGTTTTCCAAATAAAATTCCGAAGGTAGATTGGTCAAGGAATCTGCCTATATTTAATGATGATGGTAGGAAGGACGCTGCTCTACATCTGGTTAGATTTCATATGCATATTCACAAGTTGAAGGTGGATTTTCCTGAAGATTGCTTGATGAAGATATTCCTGGCCACTCTAGAAGGTGCAGCCCAATCTTGGTATGAAAGTTTGCCGCCTGCTTGTATTTACTGTTTAAAGGATTTTCATGCCTTGTTTATTGAAAGATATCAAGCATCGTATCCATCATTAAATTTGGTTCATGATTGTTGCAAGCATGCTTATAGTTTTATTGAAAGCCTTGAGAAATATTATGAAGATGATAATTTTATGGGTTTTGAGATCATGGAGGCTCTGTATGAGAATCCATTCCAGCAACATGAAGAGGACCTAGAGGATACTTGTCAAAATGATCAGGACATTTTGCAGCAGAATCAAGATCAGCAGGCTGAAGATGGTCATATGGCTGAAAATAATGAAAGAGAAAGTGTCGTTTCAGATCTGCCCACAGAAGAAGACATCATGCAGATTGAAGAATACAGGACAGCTACTTCAGTTCTAGATTCAGATTGTGATGACCAAGCATACCTTGTGCTGAATCCTGAAAAGGAGAATTTTGTTGTTGAGATCATAAACAGCGGTATGGATTCAAATGTTCTCAGTCGTGCTGCCAGTCTGTCATTAGAACCGAGTCTTCATGAGGAGGTCATTCAGTCTGCTCATGAATAGCAAGGTGAGATCTTTGCTCAAGCAAGTGAAAAAGTTTCTTTGAGTGAATTTGTGGCAGACAATGTAAATGATAATATTGAAGAATGTAATAAGGAACTTGATAATATGGTTGTGATATCATATGAAGATGACCTACCATATTGTCAGACTACAGAAGATCATAGCATACAGGATTACCTTTCAGATTCCTCATATGTCTCATGTTTTGAAATGCTTTTCCAAGAAGAGATTTGCCCATCTACTTGTTCAGAATTTTTTGAGGACCAGGAACATACTCTTTCCGAAGCACATGATGAAGGCAGATCAAAATTTGAAGCAATGGATACCTTGTTCTTTCAGCAGGAGGTGGCAATGTCAAGTCTTCATGTTTTCCAAGATCCAATGGCAGCCCTATTGCAGTCAGCAGTGAAAGTGACTATTGTTGTGTTCAGTGATGAAGGAGATCATGGTCAGCTATGTTTTTGGATGCCCAGTTACCAGTATCTATTGTTGATCATGAGATCTGATAGGAAGAATCAGTCAAGAAGGCATCTGCTTGATTGGTTGCATTGGCATTTTGATATAGTTTGATGTATATTGTCTTGTAAGAAACACAGGTGGTTGTCATCATGATTTCAAATCGTGATGGACTGCTGCCCTTCAATAAGCTTTGTAAGTTCTTGTTTTCATTAAGTCAGTCATGAGTCGTTTATGAGTCAGTTTTCAGTCATGTTGGTTTCATAATTGTGTCGGCTTGAGTCAGGTTTCAGTCAATAAATGAGTCAAAGTCTTGTGTCGTTTGCCGAAATAATGACTCCATCGCCCAATGGTTGAAGGCACTGGTCTGCTCTCCCAGAGGTCTACGGTTCTTGGCACCTCCAAGGAGCTACCATCCCCATTGGAGCCAATGTTAGTGTCAGTCTTTCCAGCCTTCCTCCAGTGATCAAATGTGCTCTTACAAAGTGATTTTGAAGTGTCAAGGTCAAATTTTGTCATTTCAGTGAGTCTTCAAGTAAAATTTGGTCACTCGGCATTAGGTCTAGGGTTTGATCTCACTCTTTTCAAAGTCGCCCAAATTCCAATCTATGTCACCGTTCAATTGAGTTTATCATCATTCATAGGGTTTTCATTATCATGTCAGTGTCTAATGAGTCATTTTACACCTTGTTCATGCTTCAGTTGCGCCCAGGCAAGGTCATTTCTCTCTCCTAGGGTTTTGAAAGCTAATTTCTCTTGGATGGTCAAATCATCGGCAAAACTTGTATCCTGATTTTCATACACCTTCCTCTATCCTTAAAGTACCTCATCAAACACTTCCATTCCCTTAGATCCGCCAAATTCCTCATTTTTGCACAAACCCTAGTTTCTAGCTACAACTTGGCAATTTTCTAGGTTTGGCCTGTGTTTTGCCCTTTTGGACCCCTTCCCCTCGCTCAATCTCTGAGATTCCACTTTCCCCTGCTTCCTAACATCTCTCCCCACTCCCAAAAATTTCCCCAAGAATTTAGAAGCCCCTTATCCCCTTCATTTCGCTTCATTTCCACGAAATTTCTTGCTTCACACATCGGGATCAGTGTCACTCAAAAGCCGTTTCAGAGCAATCAAAGATGAATTTTGGAAAACTGAGAGAGGTTTTTTTCCGAAACATGCCAAAGAAGAAAAACCTCTTTCACTTTTTTCACAGGTTTCATGGTTTTAGAGAAATGTCAAAATTGCACTCGCTAGATCAAAGGCGGTTGGCCAAAGCACAAAAACGAAGAAAAAGGTCCGACCCCCTCCAGATCTTGGCCGAGGCTTCCTTGAAGGAGCATGGCACTAAATAGCTCAGCCACAGCACAAATACCAAGAAATTTTGAACATTTTGGGTCAATTTTGGTTTTTTCAGGCAATTTACAGGTTTTGCCCTCTCAACGGGTCTCACCCCCCGCGCGACCCTTTCACTTGGCAACTCTATTTTCAAAAAACTCAGCATTTCTGGATTTGGCATGAAACGTTACACATGCTCACCCATTTCCAAGAGATTTTATGAAGTTTTGGGCCTCCAGAAAGTCAAAAAACAAGCAAAAAATGACTTTCTGCCACATTTTTGACACACAGAAAGCAGTCTTGGGAGATTGCAATTTTGGAGGGGCAAATGACCACCAAATTCAGAAATTCCAGTTGGGTTGGAAAGTAGACATCCAGACCTTTCCAACAAGCCTACGCTTGCCCCATTTGGACACCTGGAAGTGCCCCAAAAGTGCCCTCAAAGGCGCGCGACCCGTCAGGGAATGGCGCGCGACCTATCAGGCAAATTTCTCAAAATTTCAGTGTACAGCTCAGCAAAACGCAGTTTTGACCATGTTTGACTTTTTGGAGTGGATTTTCATCCTCCTTGATGTAAATAATGTAATTTTATGACACTTTTACACTTATGTATCTCTTCTAGAAGATTCATTCATGAAATAGGTGAAAATTAAATGAATGAATTGGTTTCCTAGCTTATAGAGGCAAGTTGTTTTGACTGCCTAGTTTTTAGTGCTTAGTTTAGAAGTGGTTGAAACAGCTCCTAGGATAGTGAGCTCGACCCCTAGAGGCAGGGAAAAATGTTATATGATCTATATTATGTACTCTTTTGCTCATTTTCATGGTTGGACTCTTGAGGGAGAAGCTCTTATTGTATTATTCACTGTATATCTGCAATTTTTGGCAAAGGAAGACCAGGGTTTTGCAGTCCTTTTTGGGATTCTTGTGGTCACATGTATTGATGGTGTGTTTCTCTTTGTACTTGTAAGTGTGTTATGTGAATCATTTCCTTACTTTTCCTTCTACAAATTAGGCAAATGAAGTGTTAAAGTAGAATTCATGACTGTCATGCTCTGCTTTTAAGTTTGCTTAATATCAATGTTTTCAACTATTTAAGGGGAATTCAAGGTTATTGCTTGCTCTCCTTAACTCCTCACCAGTCATTCTCATCCATCCATCTCTATCAAAGGCATCAATACTGTTTCCTACCTCGCCCCAAAGAACTCCCTGCGAAAACTGTGTCCAATCCCCGCACCCGAAATTGCCATTCCCCAATTTTCCACCAAAACTTTAAAAATCCCAAATTAAACCTCTTGATCAGTTTACTAGCCTAAAATCAGTGTTTTCCTATTGGTCATCTCGCCCATTGAAGATCTTTACTGAGATAGACCGAAGAGAGCCCTCTCCTGCCCCGTAGGGCTAGCTACGAGGTTAAGTGGTTTGATGTTGCCTTGAAGTTTACCTTTCTCAGCCTGAGGTGGAATTTCAAGCGCTAACAGATCCCACTCCATGGAAAGAGTATTGGGGGCGCGACTTTAGAGATAAAAGGAAACTATTGGGCTTTCGATTAATGGTGCACTATGGGGCCCACATGGCTTCAGTGAGTGCCACATGGACAATTAAGGCCATGCATTTAAAAAGGAAGTGTAGGCTCTTGTTATTATTATTCATTATTGATTCCATCATTCATTCAACCAACTATGGTTGGATGAGGAATACAACTTAGTTTGGGTGACTAATGAGTCAAGGAGTCTTGGTTTTGGACTTTGGAACTGAATTGGGTGTGTCTATTTAGTTAATCATACCAATTGGATGCATCATGTTCAAGATGTGAGCCCCTATGTTATGAAACCAACTCACAAAAACATAGAAAAGATAAATCAACGCCTTAGAAATCAGCCTCTTCGAAGGGAAACCTCTTTTACATTACACAAATGAACAATTCTTGGATGATACAAATGACAAGACATCCTTTCTATATATAAGAGTCTAAGGGGTCATAATATAATCAGAGCCGACATAACAATAACAATGTAAGGGAACAATAATAACAATAGTGGGCTTCTGTGGGCCACAATAATAAAAATATGGGGACTACATGGTCACAACAATATAATAAGGGGGTTGCACTAATAAGAATAAGGGGTTACACTAGTAGTATAGGGACCTAACATGTCCCTCTCCTTCAAAAAGTGTTGTCCTCAATGCTTGAGTGGTTCTTGATGTTTATGTATAAAATTCTTGTCCTCCCATGTGGAATCTTCAGCGGGTAAGTTCTTCCACTTGATGAGATACTCTGAAATTGATCGATTTCGTAGCTGTTAGGTTCTTGTTTCTGTGACTGCTCCAAGTTCCAATATGATTTTTCCTTCCTCGTTAAGTTCTGGCAATATTGTTTGAACTGGGATCTTCTCATTATGTAAGGTCGCCATTTCTTAAGTGCATGTAGTCTTGCCAACATTTCCTTCTCATAAATAGCTTTGTGTAAATACTTTCCTTTGATTGGATGACTTTTGAAAGCAATGGGTCTTTCTTCTTGCATTAAAACATCACCAATTCCATTTCCTGATGCATCATATTCCACAATAAATGTTTTTGTGAATTTTGGCGTAGCTAAGACGGTGCTTGGCACATTGCCTCTTTAAGATGTTCAAAGGCCTTCATTGCTTTTGGAGTCCATGAAAATGCATCTTTCTTCAATAATGTTGTTTTCAGAATGTCTTCAATCTTCATTCTTATTTGATGATATCCTGAATGAAGATCCAACTTGGTGAAGTAAATTAATCCATGCAATTCATCCAATAATTCATCAATGACAGGAATGGGAAATTTATCTTTAATAGTGAGTTTGTTGAACCCTCTATAATCCGGACACATGCACCACGACCCATCCTTCTTGTGCATAAATACTACTGGAGCATAAAAAGTACTTTGACTAGGTTGAATTATACCAGCCTCTACCATTTCTGCAACCATACGTTCAATTTCACACTTTTGGGCATAGGGATATTTGTAAAGCCTGATGTTTGGTGGAATACTTCCTGGAATCAAATGAATAGAATGATCATGATCACGAATAGGTGGGAGGCCTTTGGGAGTCTCAAATACCTTGGAATTATTGTCCAAGACTTTTTGGAGATCTGGAGAAATAGATGATTTCGATGTGGGAACCTCTAGCGAACATAATTGCGGAACTACACCTCGTTTTTTTTCTTTAGGAGCTTTGTCATTCCGTTAGAGTTGATTATCTTTCCCGGTTTCCCTGCGATACCCATTAATTCAACTTCCTTCCCTTCCAAAGAAAATTTCATGAAAAGTTGTTGAAAATTAAAAGCTATTGTACCCAAGGATTGTAGCCATTGGTCTCCTAGTACAACATCAGCACCACCCATTGGAATGGAAAGCATTGGGCTATTCAATAAATATTCTCCCATGGATAGCTTGATATTATGGCACTTTCTAGAGAAATTTATGGTTCCTCCACTTGCAACCAACACTTGAAACTCTGGTGATGGATATAGAAAGCAATTCAATTCCTTGGTTATCTTACAATGAATAAAATTATGGGTACAGCCCGAATCAATCAACACTATTACCTTTTTCTCCTTGATATTTCATTCTATCTTGATAGTTTGAGGAGTGGTAATTTCGGCCAATGCATTACAAGATATGGTCGGATTGATTTCTTCTTTATCGATGTGATCTTTCACTTCTTGAACCTTTTTCTTCTTGACATGTCCTTCTATCTTGAGAGTTTGAGGAGTGGTAATTCTTGCTAATGCTTTACAAGATATGTTCGGATTCATTTATTCTTTCTGTAGGGTTGGTTATTAGTGTATGTCCTCTTCTTTTGATATTTCTTGATTCTTTTCTTCCTCCTCTTCACAATCTATGTAAAATAATTTCTTCTCAACACACTTATGACCTTTAGTATATTTGCTATCACAAATGTAACAAAGCCCTTTTTCTCCTTTTTCTTCCAATTGTTGTAGTGTAAACCTTGTAGGTTGTGGAAGTATAGGAGAGAAAACACTTCCATATTTATAGTTGTCAGTGGTGGGATTCCTTGTTTCCATAATTCCACTTTTAATTTTTCTTGCCAACCTAAATTCCTTCTCTAATGAATCAGGTTCCCAAAGACAAACCTCATGTTGAATGTTATCCTTTAAAGTCCCTATGAAGACATCAATCATTTGCTTCTCTGGAATATCATTTACCCTTATATTCAATTTTTGAAATTCCTCAATGTGCTCTGCCATTGAACCCTTTTGTTTGAGATTTATCAATTGGCTAAAGAAGGTGTTTCTCTTTGTATCCTCATAATGTGCTATCATTTCCTCCATGAAAATTGACCACGTGACAAGTGGTTTACGAGAAAAAATCCCTTCATACCATAAAAATTGATTCAGTTCTAAATATAAAGATGAAATACGTACCTTTTGTAACAGTTTCACCTCATGTAGATCAAAATATTTCTCCATCTGTAGTATCCAATTTACCAGATCCTTGCCATGAAACTTCCTCATATCACTTTTACTTGTTTTTAGGATCTCGATCTTGAAATGACTGTAACTTTGTAATTTCATATCTCTAAGTTATGAAATTGTGTTCTATGATAGCCCTCTGAGTCCTCTTTCTAACCCCTCAAGTCTTATCGCAATTGGATTCTCAAATAAAGAGTTATGTCCAATTTCCCGCGATGACTTAATTATAGACTAGTTCATTAGAGCGAACTTCTATAACATTCCACGTATCACAGTTTCGAACTTAGGTTCTGTAATTGATACCCAAATAACTACATTCTGTCTGATTTCTATCACATTTTATGAAATTTGAATCAGATGCTCAGAGAGAGAGTTATGACGATTTTCCCAAGGTCACCTATTTGGGGTGTAATTCGGGAGCCTACAAAAACCCTAAATGTCTCAGACCATATCTCTGAAAATATAGTGAAACAAGATCTAAAATTTGGGCCCGAGCTTCACCAAGATTTCATCTCAAATGGGTTTTAATTTCAGAATCTAAAACTTCGTAGAAAAAAAATTAGAGCGAAAATTCCACGATGACCTGTTTGAGATGGAATTCTAGAGCTTGCAAAAACCCTAACTTCCTTAGATCATATATCTGAAAATATAGCGAGACAAGATCTGAAATACGGACCCGAGGTTCAGTGAGCATTTGTGGCTCAAATGGGTTTTTTTCTTAGCTTCTGAAAAATCACATAAAAAAAGTTATAGTGAAAAGTCCACGATGGCATGTTTGGAGTAGTGCAACCCTAGAATCCAAAGCTCTGATACCAAATGTTATGAAACCAGCTCACAGAAATATAGAAAAGATAGATCAACGCCTTAGAAATCAGCCCATTCGAGGGGGAAACTTCCTTTAAATTACACAAATGAACAATTCTTGGATGATATAAATGACAAGACCTCCTTTCTATATATAGAAGTCTAAGAGGTCATAATATAATCAGAGTCGACATAACAATAATAATGTAAGGGTACAATAATAACAATAGTGGGCTTCTATGGGGCACAATAATAAAAATATGGGGACTACATGGGCACAACAATATAATAAGGGGTTTTCACTAATAAAAATAAGGGGTTACACTAGTAGTATAGGGACCTAACACCCTATGTTGGTTTTGAGGAGCCTCGTGCTCCGAGGGCTCATTGGCCCTGTATATGGTTGGGTGGCCATGGAGTTCTTCTTGGGAACTCAGTTCAGAGATAGTCGGAGAGTCCTATTTTGGGCTATAGTTTTGACTCAGGGATTTTATCTCGATTTGGTTGTTTGGAACTTGGAAACCATCCGTAGTAGGGCTCTTGGAGTTGTTGGCAGAGACTATACTAGCTAGTCGTAAGTCGCCCTAGAAGGTAGGCATTGTTGGGGGTTTCAAGCTACACAACTTGGGTGAAGGTCAGGGGGACATGATTTTGTGGCTTGATCCAGGTGGATATTGGTGGCCACCTGCCTATTCCACGTGGAACCCCACCATTGTTTATTTCAGTTTTTCAGTTTCCTTAATTGTAGCACAATTTACTATTTTTGGCAGTTTTTCAGGTCCTTAGCTTCCAGAGCTATTTCGAGGCCCTAAACAATGTTTTTTTGGCAAAATTCCTCCAAATTATTATATATAAATCACATTTTCAGTTGTATTCCTCGAAGATATCTTTCCAACAAGGTATCATGCATGTTAAACAAATATAATATGACCAAGTTATGACCCCGGGAAGTTGAATGCCGAACTAACCCCAACGGGACCCATAAACTCTTGGTGTTACATTTCCTCGGGTTAGGAACCTCATTGTAACTCAAGTCAGAGGATGTAGCCACCACATCTCTTCTCATAGATACACTACCATTTCCTGAGCTAGTCTCATTTCCATTCTGTTTGTAAGCATATTTCATTATTTGATATTAATGAAAGATAGTGTTATTTCTCTTACATCTTTGTATTTATGGTTATATTTGTAATTTGTTGTGTTCCTGTTTAAATTTAGATCAGTGGTCTGAGAGTGGTCTTCTCTTTCTCTGTTTTTCTTTGCATGTCCCTAACGAGGTCGGGATATAAGGAGTTAGGGCTCGAACTAGTCAAACCTTTGCAAGACCAGCCTCAGAAATCCTAACGGCCTCCCATGGGGGAAGAAAATAAAGACGAGGGAGAAGGACATCCTATCAAAATATTTCTCAAGGAGGCCCTCGAGAACAAAGGAACGTGATGATGGATAATTTTGCCCAGATCCTTCAACCATTTCCCATCGGTGGCGCATCCACATCCAATAACCACTCTAGAGGCTCCACACCTTTTAAGGTACATGTAAACTTTGACAATCGCACATTTGAGGGCCAAATAGATGTAGACGCAGTAGATAAATGGTTGAATCTACTAGAAGGATATTTTTATGTTCATGATTTTTCCAGTCGAGAAAAGATTACTTTTTCTCTTCTCAAAGTCACCCCCCACGTCAAGGACTGGTGGGAAACCTATTATGAGAAGAAGGATGAAAGTACTACCTCACTGTTTTCAGCCGCTCCCACCTAGAATTCATTCAGGGACGTCATCAAGGAGCAGTACTACCCTGTCGGGAGCTACGAGAACAAATACATAAAGTGGACCACTCTGCGACAAGGAAGGGACCAAGATGTGACAAAGTTTACCAATGTTTTTCATATGCTTCACATGAAGTTGGGTATCAAGGATTCTAAGAAACATTTGGTACTCAAGTACCACGGCTTCCTACATAGATACATCCAGGATGAGATGGAGTTCCAGGACGTCTCCTCACTTGGCATGACGTACTGATATGCCGTCAAGATCGAGTAGAAGTTTAAACAAAAAAAGCGATACTTTGGATCCACGAATCTGAAGCCAGGGAAAGGTTCCCCCAAACCACATAACAAAGGACAAAGCCAAGGCGGGACAACCTAGGACAACCCACTAAGGCCATAAGAAAATGACAACAATGAAAAGCCAAAGAAGGACACGAGAAAGTGATGTGAGTTCCATAAGAGCTCCACCCACAACACAAGTGAGTGTCAGGCCAAGCAGTCACTGGTGGTTGAGCTAAAGGCTTCATAATCATATGCATGTTTTGATTTTGAGTCAGAACCTGACAAGGGGAATGAAAAAGGGAAGCAGATTATTGATGTGGAGCCCAACACCATCGTCTCCACCAGAAAGAACCAGAAGGTGGAACCTGAAGATCCAGAGGAGGAGGAGCATTTCTTCCACTCCCAGATGTGGGTAAAGGGTTCCCTGCTATAGTCCATTGTCAATAATGGGAGCCAAAAGAACCTCATTGCAGTAGAGGTCATGAAGCGGATGGGCTTACCGACCATAGCACACCCACAACCATACACTATCGGGTGTTTTCACCAAGGACGGATCTGCGCGTGAACCAACAATGTCACCTTCCATATAACATCAAGCCCTTCACAAATGAGGTATATGTGACATTTATCCCCTTGATGTTTTTTATGTATTATTACGCCAAACATACTTGTGGAAGCGACATGTTGTGTGTGAATCAAGGCCTCACGTTGTTATTATTACATTGGGAAATAAGTTTTATAGGATACCAGAGGTAGCACCGCCTAATGCCATCTCTCTGGTTACTACAAAACAATGCAGTAAGCTCATTTAAAAAACTGGGAAATTTGTTTTCCTGATGATACGCCCTCAAGGAAAGAAGAAGATGGTGGCCATGATCTCCAGATAGGGCCCCTCTGGACGACAACAATAGATGGAAAAGGTCGTGGAGGAGTACGAGGACATCTTCACCTCCCCTGCAAGGTTGCCTCTGCACTATCAGGTCAAGCACTCTGTCGATCTAACCCCAGGTGCGTCATTACCCAATGGACCAATCTATCAGCGCTCTGTTCTGGAGAATGATGAAATCAAGAGGCAAATTCAGGAGCTGCTGCATAAAGGTCACATGCGGCTGAGTTCGTCATCCTATGAGAGCCCGATCGTGTTGGTACAGAACAAGGATGGGACTTGGAGACTCTGTATTAACTATCGGGTGCTGAACAAGATCACTGTCTGGAATAGGTACCCAATCCCATGGATTAATGACCTTCTAGACCAACTCAAGGGGGGAAAATATTTTAGCAAGATCGACTTGAAGTTCGAATATCACCAGGTACTAATCGAACCCTCTGATGTGTGGAAGACTACCTTCAAAGCCAAGTGTTAGGATATTCCGACACATAGGAAATAGTTAAGTTCAACTTGGTCTAGTATAGAGTTAGGTATAGAGTTAGGTAAAGTGTGTTTCTTTACCGTTGTACATTTTGTAACTTACAATCCGACGGTCACGATATGTAGTGATCCGACGGTTCATTCTCTCCTCGGTATTACCGACACTTGATCCATGGCTTGACACCCGATTGGTCCATGAGTTCTATTTAAAGCGCATGGAGGGTCATTGTTCGAGTAATCCGTGCATGAGAGAAGCTTATGTAAATTTTCATTCTTTGATTAATAAATTGCCTTTAGTAGCCACGTTGGCGCAGGCCATGGACTGTTTCCCTCTTTGAGGGTTTTAACCACGTCAAAAATACTGGTGTATTAATCTGTGATCTGGTTGTGAGCGGTGTCCTTTTGGTGTTCTTTCTGAGGAACTTACCCTGTAAATTCCTACATGGTATCAGAGCTATTTGAGGGCCGCGTCCGTTGGTGATCCAAATCTGAAGCCGGTAGAACTGCATGCGGCTGTCGTTTCCTAGATCTACTGTTTCTGACTGCTTTCGGGCCGAGAGGACTGCTCTGTTGTGTTCGGAGCATCTGTTCCAGTGAGGAACCCCTTTCGTTTCACGCGAAAAGGTTTCCGGTAGCCCTAGCCTTTTTTATTACCAGATCTATACCTTTCATTTCTGCGTATGCTCTTTGCCCTGTGACTCTGTGTGATCTGGGCAAATCAGAAACAGAAAGGAAGTTTTTTTTCTCATGCGTATGCTCTTTTCCCTGCACCTTAGTGTGATCTTGGAAAATCAGAAACATTGAGAAAAATATTTAGTTTCCGGCCAAAGCTAACTTTGAGCCGCAAGGTTCATTTTTTAAAATATCTAGTTTTTTGGCTAAAGCTAACTTCGAGCCATAAGGTTCGTTTTCTTTGCATGTCCGTGTTGGGTTTTGTGTTTTGTGTTTTGTAGGGAAAAAGAGCTTTCTCAAGGCAAACACGCAAACCAAGGCCCCCCCCCACTCTCTCTCTCTCTCTCTCAAATTTTTTGTATAGATCAATTGGTTCAAAGCTATTTTAAGAGAGTAGAGGTCTTGGGTTCAAGTCTCCATTTTGTGGGGGCGGATTTTTTCATTTCCGCACATTCGCGCACTTTTCCTGCAACTTCAACAATTTTTTTTTCAAAAAGCCATAACTTCTTCATCCGGAAGCCTTTTTCAGAGCCGTTTTTTTTTAAACCACCTAATTTTTCGAGATCTATCCATTGGAACACTTACTTTCAGCATCTTCAGCTTCAGTTTTAAAAAAAAAAATGGAAAGTCCATGCCAAGTCATTCTTGACAGCACTAACTACTTCCAATGGATATCCTACATGGAAGATTTACTTAGAAGTAAAGGTCTCTACAGAATAGCCACAGACCAAGAGAAGAAACCAAAAGATGAAGACAAGGCTGCAAAATGGGAAAATAGACAAGATCAAGCACGTGGTTTGATAGGAATGTCTATTTCTCCAGATCTTAGATTCCATATTGCAGAACTTGAAACTCCTCATGAAGCATTGGAACAAATCACTAAAGTTTTTGGGATTAAAAATGAAATTAGAGCCCATCAACTTGAAAATGAGTTGCTTACATTGGATCCTAATAATTTTTCTTGCATTGAAGATTTCTTGTCCAAATTCAAGACCCTTAGATATCTCTTGGAAGGTGTTAAGGTTAAGAAAGAAGATAGTAACCTTATTTATTCCATCCTTACTAAGTTGGGACCAGCCTACTCTGTATTTGTTTCCACCTTCCATTCTACAAGGGAAGCTTTCATTTGTCAAGGAAAAGACTACAAGGCCCCTTCCTTTGACTCTTTTTGTGATTCTTTAATAAGAGAACAAGAAAAACTCTTACACCTTGGTCTTCTTAATCTTGGAAACTCTTCCAAGAAAGCGTTAGCCGCCCAGCAGCAACCAAATTCAAAGAATCCTAAGAAGTCATATCCTAAAAAGAATGGTCCTAAACCAAACAAGGGTCCTAAGCAAACTCAGCCTCAAAATGAAAGATCATTTCAGCAAAATGATAAGACCAATAAAAACAAATGGAAGAAGACTGATAGACATTGTAACTTTTGTAATCGAGATGGCCACTTAGAATCTAAATGCTTTAAGAAGATGGAAGCCTTGGAAGCCGCAATGAAGAAACATAACATCCATGTGGAGCATTCTTCAACTTCAACTTCAACTTCATCTTCAGGAATGGCACTTTCTGCATGTCGTTGTCAATCATCTCAGTCTGGTTATGCATTAAATGTATCTTCTTCTTCTCATTCTCATGAGTGGCTCATTGATTCTGGAGCCTCTTATCACATGGCCAAAAACCAAGCCATGTTTTCTTCTTTAAATGATTGTAACACCAAAAATATATATGTTGGTGATGATAGATCTCTTAATGTTGTAGGGACTTGAACTGTTCATCTAGACAATGGTCAGTTTAATGATGTATTATGTGTTCCAACCTTATCCTGCAACCTTCTATCTGTATATCAGATAACTCATTCAGGTGAAGGTAAAATTGTTGAATTTTCACCTCATGATGTTGTAATCAAGGATCTAAGAGATCCTAAACAGATTCTAGCTACTGGTATTGCTGATGATTCCACAAGGTTGTATAAGTTTCACAACTTTGGGTCATCAAATCTTCCCTCAGTATTTGTTGCTCATAATGATGAAGTGAGCAAACTTTGGCATGAGCGATTTGGTCACTTAAACTATCGCTCCCTTCAACATCTATGTAAAGAAAATATGGTGACAGGTCTTCCTATGGTATCTTGCAGAGATGGTGTTTGTTCCGGATGTGTACTCGGAAAACATCATCGGGACAGTTTTGAAAAACGTGCCTCTTGGCACGCCTCAGCCCCTTTACAGCTTGTGCACAGTGATTTATGTGGTCCACTTCCTGTTGCTTCATTCTCTGGCTGCAAGTATTTCTTAACTTTCATTGATGATTTCTCCAGACGCACTTGGGTATACTTCTTAAAACTCAAGAGCGAAGTATTTAACACATTTTTGGCCTTCAAAGCCTTTGTTGAAAAACAATCTGGACATCAAATTCTTAAGCTAAGAACTGATAATGGTGGAGAATATGTTAAAAACACATTCATCAACTTTTGCACCGAAAATGGAATTCAAATGCAACATACTGTTCCATACACTCCACAACAAAATGGTGTAGCTGAAAGGAAAAATCGCACCTTAAAGGAAATGGCTAATTGTATGCTGCAATCTAAAGGACTCAGTCTTAGTTTTTGGGCCGAAGCAATTAATTGTGCAAATTATATAATCAATCGCACTCCTACTAAGGTTCTAAAGAATATCACTCCAGAAGAAGCTTGGAGTTCCATTAAACCAGATGTAAGTCACTTTCGTGTTTTTGGAAGTGAAGCATGGGCCCATATTCCAGATGAAAAGCATAAAGCTTTAGAACCTAAGAGTGAGAAATGTACTTTTGTTGGATATTCTGAAGATGTAAAAGGTTATAGACTTATTCCATTTAAGTCCAAAAATGTTATCATTAGAAGAGATGTAAAATTTGATGAAAATAAATCGGCCTGCGAGCCTAGTCCGGCGGATGTGCCACCTCTTCCTATCTCTTCTACTTTTGAAAACATTTCTTCTTCAGATGATGAAAGTGAGGATGATAATCCTTCCCCACCTTCTCAGGATCCTCAACTTCCACGATGGGTCCGTGCTACTCGGGATGCAGCAGGTGATCTTGCCGGTGATCCTACAGATCAGCGACGTACACGTTCTCAGTTTGAAAGAGCCTCTTCTTTACTGGCTCAAGCTCCAGTAAATCATGATCCTGACACTTTTGCAGAAGCTTCAGGCCATCCACATTGGGAAGCAGCTATGAATGAAGAATATCATTCATTGTTGGCAAATGATACATGGGATCTTGTTCCTCTACCAAAGGGACGCAAACTTGTTAGATGTAAATGGGTTTACAGAACCAAGTATGGACCAGATGGGAAAATTGATAAACATAAAGCTCGTCTTGTTGCTAAGGGATTTTCACAGGTTGAAGGCATTGACTACACTGAAACCTTCTCCCCTGTTGCCAAAATGAACTCTATCCGCCTTGTTCTTTCCCTTGCTGCCTCTTTAAAATGGGAAGTCCATCAGATGGATGTTAAATCTGCCTTCTTGCATGGGACTTGCATGAAGAAATCTATATGGAACAACCCATTGGCTTCATCCAAACAGACTCCAGCCTTGTATGTCGACTTAAGAAATCCCTTTATGGTCTCAAGCAAGCTCCTCGGGCTTGGTATGCCAAAATGGATAGCTTTCTTTTAGAATCTGGCTTTTCTAGGTGTTATTCTGACAATACTGTCTACACCAAGAAAGTGGGCAACTCTCTTATCATCCTTGTTCTTTATGTTGATGATCTTATTCTTACTGGTAGTGATCCCAACCTTATAAACCATGTGAAGTCCAGCCTTAAAAAGAAATTTGAAATGACAGACTTAGGACACTTACACTATTTTCTCGGTCTTCAAGTCTTGCAATCCAAGGAGGGTATTTCCCTTTCCCAGTCCAAGTATGCTTGTGATATTCTTCGTCATTTTCACATGGAAGACTGTAAGCCAGCCCCTTCTCCCTTTCAGTCTGGAGTCAAACTTTCAGTCTCTTGTACTTCTCCTGAAGTTGATGCTACCTTATACCGTCAACTTGTAGGAAAACTCTTGTATTTAACCCATACTCGTCCTGATCTTTCCTTTGCTGTTGGCCTTGTTGCTCATTTTATGCAAAACCCCCGTGAAAGTCATTGGAAAGCAGCCAAAAGAATACTTCATTATGTTCGAGGTACAGTACAGTTTGGGATTCATTACAGTGCCAAAGCAGCTCCTCTATTAGTTGGTTTCACTGATTTTGATTGGGCTGGTGACCCTGATGATCGGAAGTCTACTGCCGGTTATGTCTTCACTCTTGGTTCAGGACCTATTACATGGGCTTGTAAGAAACAGGCTGCCATTTCTCTTTCGTCAGCAGAAGCAGAGTATCGTGGTGCCGTGGAAGCCAGTAAGGAAGCCTTGTGGCTTCGTCAGATCCTATCAGAGTTTGGCTTTGAGCAGCAGCATCCAACCACACTTTGGTGTGATAATCAAAGTGCCATTCAGCTATGCAAAGATCCAGTCCAGCATCAGCGCAGCAAACACATTGAACTACACATGCACTTCATCAGAAAGCTCATTCATGACCATGTTCTTGAAGTGCAATATTGTTCAACAGATGATCAGGTTGCAGACATCTTCACAAAGGCTCTCACAGAGGCGAAGTTCACTAAACTTCGATATATGCTTGGAGTTCAGGAAGTTGTCACTAAGGGGGGATAGGCTCTAGTGCCTCCTTCCTTCTCCTATTGTGTCATATTTGTAAATCCTTCAATCCTATCCCAAGTTGTTCTTAAGGGGGGATGTTAGGATATTCCGACACATTGGAAATAGTTAAGTTCAACTTGGTCTAGTATAGAGTTAGGTAAAGTGCGTTTCTTTACCGTTGTACATTTTGTAACTTACAATCCGACGGTCACGATATGTAGTGATCCGACGGTTCATTCTCTCCTCGGTATTACCGACACTTGATCCGTGGCTTGACACCCAATTGGTCCATGAGTTCTATTTAAAGCGCATGGAGGGTCATTGTTCGGGTAATCCGTGCATGAGAGAAGCTTATGTAAATTTTCATTCTTTGATTAATAAATTGCCTGTAGTAGCCACGTTGGCGCAGGCCATGGACTGTTTCCCTCTTTGAGGGTTTTAACCACGTCAAAAATACTGGTGTATTGATCTGTGATCTGGTTGTGAGCGGTGTCCTTTTGGTGTTCTTTCTGAGGAACTTACCCTGTAAATTCCTACACCAAGGAGGGCCTTTTCGAATGGTTGTTATGCCTTTTGTGTTGACGAATGCTCCTGCAACTCTCATGAGGCTTATGGATGACATCTTGTGGCCATTCCCCAACTCATTTGTAGTGGTATACTTGGATGACATCCTGATCTTCAGCCAGAGTTGGGAAGAGCACCTCCACCACATCCGACAAGTTCTCCAAACACTGCAGCAACACAAGCTGTGTGCCAATTTAGAGAAATGCACTTTGGCATGACCCAGGTTCGGTATCTGGGAAACATTATTAATGAATGGGGGGTGCATGTTGATCCAACCAAGATCCAAGTCATTCCAGATTGGCCAGCCCCAACCACTCTGATGGAGCTCCGTAGCTTTCTGGGTCTTGCCAATTTCTACTGTAAGTTTGTGTTGGGGTTCTCTCATATCACTTGGCCCTTGAGTTGAGTCACCAAAGGAGGAGTGAAAAAAAAAATTCTTTTGGTCTGAATCTCAACAGAAGGCATTCACAGAGTTGAAATATCACCTCTTCTCTACACCAATGCTCACATTACCAGACTTGCAACAAGCATTTGAGATCGAGAGAAATGCATCTAACTATTCTATTGGGGCATTCCTTACTCAATAGGGGCATCCAATGGCATATCACAGTGAGACACTAGTACTTCCTATAGAAATCCTGTAGGAAAACCTGTAGTGGCCTGTTTTGAGCCCGAATTGAGAAAAATCATCACTAGAAGCTAGGATTAGGCCTCTACCTACCCTCCAAGCCATCTGAACCATTGTACTCCTTTTCCTCCACATCTGTCTCCCCTGCCAAAGAACTAAGCAAGATTACCATTTACATTTTTCAAGCAAAAAGATAGAAAGGAAAAAGTTATTTTATATTTATTCATGCACGCAGCAGTTAGCACTCTCTAGATCAGATTCCATGCTCAGTTAGCTTAAATCATCACATGTGATAAATAGGGTTAAGTTATGTTTCTTGTACATTTACTTCATGTTCTTTGTGCATTTAGAATATGTTTCTTTCCTTGTACTTTATTTCTTGCAATAGGTTAGGGTTTCCATTTCTGTTCATTTTCTGTAATTAGTTTAGGGTTTGATTTTAGTACATGCACTACATTACATCATGTCAATGAAAGAAGGACACATTGTATGTTGCACATAGAGTGTCGATACCTCTTAAGTTTGTACGAACCCCAGGTTGATAATTTAAAGTCGGTAGCCTTGGGAGTTGCATTATTCTTGTTGCAATATTGAGGCTCATCACTTTTTGGCGCCGTTTCTGGGGAGGTGTCAAAGTATGCATTCTTTTCTTCCCTATTTTATTCATTTCTTTTTAATTTTTGCAAAAACTAAAAATAATTGCATTACACATATTTCATTTCAAAAATAGAAAAGTGCATTGCATTAGTGTTTTCATTCAATCATAAAAAAATAAAAATAAAAAAACAAAAATATCCAACACCAACCCACCCCCTCCATTTGATCACGTGGTGCAGTAAGAGCCACATCACCATTCACTTTTGCAGGTATAAGAAGAAGATGGCAAAGAATGTATAAGAAATGGATGGAGATGATGACAATGAGGAAGATCCCTTCGGATTTCCCATTCAAGATACTGATGGTAGTGTGCACATGAAGAACATCCCTCCATCGTTTCTTCCAAAATTTGATGGTCTAAGGTCAGAGGATCCGGAAACCTTTCTCTTTGAATTTGAAATTGTTTTTAAATCTTATGGTTACTTATTAAAAACTCAAACATTGAGATTTTTTCAGACAACATTGAAGGATAGAGCTCTTAAATGGTTCATGAGTTTAGGGACTAATTCAATAAGATCATGGAATGATATGCAAAATATATTTTTAGAAAAATATAAAGATCATGATCTTAAAGAAGAAATATTTAGAATGAATCAAAGAGAAGATGAGAGTCTTGAGGATCTAATAGAGAGGTTCACGTATGATGTTAAAAGGGAAAAACTACATCATTTAGGATCCAACACACTAAAAAACCTCGTACTTAGAATAATTAGGGATGAGTGGATTGATCTCCTTGATCTTATGAGTAAAGGTGATTTATACCAAATATTATTTGAAGAAATTTGTGAAACATGCAAACACATATCAAGAGGAAGGGCAGGAGTAAGTCAATCAGCATCAAGATCGGTAAGTCAAGCTAAACTTAGAAATTTGTTTGATGACTTTAAAACAAAAATTCTTAGCAATCTAACTGAACAAGTAGAAATGTTAAGAATACAAAATGAGAAAAAAAAGATGTTGATATTTTTGTTGTCCATGCAGAATCACAAGATGTTAAATGTTGCTCCTCATTACCAAGGTTGAAATAAGTTCACCAAGAGGAAAATGGAGCAAGTCAATTGCCAATGCAGTTATGTTATGTAGCTCCAAGAGGACCATGGAAGCCTATTCAACCTGATATAATGCAAGAGCCTAATTCACAATTTCAATCTTATGCACATCCATCTCAAAGTAATTGGAACACACTCTTTCCTTGGCAACATTGGCTATCTCAACCCCAAAACCAGTCTTCGCAACAAGGTTGGCAAGCAACTTATGGGAGTCATCCACAATATCTTCAATATTTTCCTCAATATCCCACATACCCAACTCCATGTTATCCCTACCATTCATCTCCACCACAACCACAACCTCAACCACATCCATCTCAAATATCCACTCCCACTCAACTACCTATACCACCATTTCCAAACCCACACATTGAAGTAGCTCATCCCACTTACAATGCTGAGGTACAACACTTCCAAACATCTCCTCTTCAAATCAATGGTATTCACCATAGCTTGGGAAGAGTATTGCAGAAAAGAGATCATCTTGATATCATTGAAGGACAACATCTATAAGAAGAAGACTCAAATGAGAAGACCACAAAATCACGGGCTGCACTTGATGAAGAGCAGACATCAAAATCAGAGATTGAGAAAGATCCCTCATGGTTACCATCAAATCCTCAATGTATTCAAAAGAACAATCACCAAAAAGAGGAATATTTGAAGGTCATGGAAGAATAAGACATCCAAGATGATCCAGATAAGCAAGAAAATCAAGGACATTAATGTTATATTGAGGTTTGGTTCGAGAAAATCAACAAGATGGAGCATCACTCTATTTTTCAACTATGCTTGATTCTTTCAAAGTCAAATCATTTGGTCTCTGAAATCTAGGTACATGTCAAATCATATATTGCAAGCCTACACATCAGTTTGTTTGTCATTTTGATGTGCACATGGCTTCATTAGAAGTATTCTTATACTTGAAAGTGATTTTGTTTTTCAAGCAGGGTAGGGTGGAAAAAAAAAATGAAAATACGTGAAAAAGTAAAAATCTCAGGTGAAAACCTCCTTTGAGGTGCCTTAGATTGGCTCATTCATTGCAAACCTCCATGAGGCAGTCAATGGGTTGAGAAAAAAGAAAAAAGAGGAAAAAAGAAAAGATCTTAGGTGAAAACCTCCTTTGAGGCGCTTAGGCATACTTACTAGCTGAAAACCTCCTTGAGGTGGCTAGTAGGCCTAGAAGTAAAAAAAAAAGAAAACAATAAAAAAATCTTTGCCCCATGTATCTCTCCGATGAATGCATGTATTCTCCAACATCTGCAAGCAACAAAAACAACTTGGAACCAAAAAAAAAAAAAAAGGTCAAACCTAGTCAAAAGAAGTCAAATTTTGACTTTCTCCTCCTTTGCTCAAACACTCCAATAGGACCAAGGCCATGCCAATCCATCACCATCATCTATTAACATCATCCACTCGTCATTCCCAAGCTTCTATCACTCATTTTCTTTGTTGTCCAAAAAAACTATAGGAATGCTCTGTTTTACTTCAGGAAACAAAAATACATAGAGCATAAATTTATTTTTGCCATAACTTGAAAACCATGCATTCATTTGCCTAGTTGTTTCATGGGGAGGTTTATATGGATGATGGTAACATGCTCAAGAAATTTCAACAAATTCCAGTACACGGTTTCCAAGAAATTAGCCTCCATCACCTACAACCATTTTTTAATTTTTGCGATATTCATGCATCAATTTAAAAAGTTGTTTCATGAGGAGATGCATATGGATGATGGTAACATTCCCAAGAAATTTTAGCAAATTCCAATACATGGTTTCTAAGAAACCATTCTCTATCACCTTCATCCATTTGTAGTTTTTCTTGAGATTCATGCATACATTGGCCAATATTTTTTTATGGGGATGTGCATAATGATGATGGAAACATGCTCAAAAAATTTCAGGTCAATCCATTTTGTCGTTTGGGAGATATGGACAAAACAAGTATGCTACAAGAGATTGTCCTGAATTACTACAGGATCTCTACAGGAAGTTCTGAATTACTACAGGATCTCTACAGGAAGGCCGAGAAGAAGCTACAAGAGGTAATATGATGGAGAAATGGGTCAAAAGGTCAGGTATTCTTTAGGGAAGGTTGATATAGGTCCCCCAACACCTAGCACATCAACAAGAAGACAACTCATCAACAAAATGAGATCAACAAAAAATAAAAAGTAGTCAAGAAGATGTACCTGAGTCATTAGCAACACAAAAACATCAACTTACCAACAGCATGCATGTCTCTCCAACAACTATCAAGTAGGTACATGTATGCAGTATTCTTGACCTCTTCTCTTGAGCATATTATAGTTAGAAATTTGTTGTCCATGCATGAGAGATGAGGTTTTATAAGCTAAGGATGGGTCAACAATCTCAGTTTCTTTCAACTAGTTAATTGTAGCTCACTCCTTCACTCATGTAATGTTGAAAAGTCAAATTATAAAGGGTGATGATTTCGAGGAATGAGGACAACAGTTAAAAGAAGAAATTTTTGCGAAGGCCAAGTCACCACAACACTCCAAGCCCTCCATCCACTTCATATTCACTATCTATCCATCATTCATCCATCCCATTTCATAATTTCAAGAACAAATCGTACACTCTGTCTCACCCTAATAATTTTTTGAAACAGATAGAGCATCCTCTCCATTTTCACAAACCTACATCATTTCTCATCACTCCCATACAGTTAGAAGACTTTGAAGGAAGAAGGAATGACTACTACATGAAGCCAGAATGCTGCTACAAGAAGGAAGAAAGGAACAAATTGTGCTAAAAACCAAAAAAGGGCAGTGCCTAAGAGAGACCTAATCAAAACAGAAAACTCCAAGGCCATTAGGCAATCATCTAGGCCACAAAAGAAAAGAAGAAGGCAAGTTAATGGTCTCAAGAAACAATGATTTTTCTTTGCACAAATATGTTTTTGGGCTTGTCCTTGCAGAAATTACAACCAAGATTCTTAATGCACAAGAGAGAGGCCACCAGGGCCATGAATGAGGCACAATGAGGTCACTAAGTTGCTCAAAGGATGAGCAACACTTTCAGCAGGGGGGTATGATGGGCCTCTAAATTAGACATAAATTAAAGCCCATGCCTCTGAATTAAACATAAGTTAAGGCCCATCTGACTATCCTTCAACACATTAAACCTCTATTTTTGCATTAGATAATGTATTTTTAACTTTAATATGTTCATTAGGAAGGTTTGTGAACAATTGCATATTTGTGCGTAATATTATTTTTTTTTGTGGAATATTATGAGAACATTTTTGTCGAATATTAGGAGATAATTTACGAACTTTCTCCCCACTACAGGAGGATAAATATTAAATAATAAATCAACAAGATATTATGGAATTATAGCATAGATTGTGGAACTCCAATGATTGAGAAAATCTAGGAATGTGTTCCCTGCCATTTAATGCAAATTCATAGTATTGGAAACCAGGTCCACTAATCAAGGTATTTTGGTTGGGAAAGATTCCTCCTTTCATGGATAATGATTCCTAATCATTTTGTATAAGTACCAAGTCGAATTTGCCTCTAGGGATAGATTTTTATTAGTCTTCTTGTGGAGAGAACTCGTATTTTTGCAGCTCCATTGTATTTTTTTGCAAGGATGTAATTGCATTGATGAAAATAATGAATATCGGTTTCATGTTCAGCTTCTAAATCTTATTCTCCTCCATAGGTCTCTGAGTTTTCTTGGGCTTGGCCATCCCAGGAGCCTCAGAGCCCTTTTGTATCGACTTTTTTCTTCTTTTCACTTCTTATTCACATGCATCTTGTTTTTGTTTCTTTCTATTTCTGCATTTAGTATTAGTGATTTCTTCTTATAAGATTGAGTTAAATGGTTGATGTAAGTTCTTTTGTAGGATCACAAGAATAATTTTATATTTGAAAAATATTTGGAAGGTCATAGTAATCATTGAGCTAATTGGATTAGTATTTTTATTCCCAAATTTAGATTTATGGAACTCCTTTACAGCAAAGAACAATACACTTCTGTTATTTTTAGAGCATGCTAGTGAGCTTCAATCGAGTTGGTTCCACTTGAATTAGATCACAAAAAAATTCTATTTAATAACGGCTCACTAGTTCTCGAATTTCTGATTTTTAGACTATTAATTTTCCATTATTTAATAAATATTTCCCATATATAGAGGAATTTGTGGATAGATATAGACAATAATGTGTGTTTTTTCAGGAGATCCTACATTTGAGGGAGAACTCATTTCACCTCATCCACCCATGTCACCAAAATCCACTAAAGTCTCAATCTGAATTCTTTTTTTATAAGAAAAACTTGCCATTTCCATTGAGAAAATCTACCCATCTTGAAGCCCTTGCTTGAGTTCTGGGTAGTGTTCCACCACCCCCAAGCCTTATTCTTCCATTATCCACCTTTCCCAAGCTCCATTCCACCTTCTAGACCACTTCCTAAGCTTTCGGCCTGCTTTTTGTAATAAAATAGGGGATCTTGTAGACATCTTGTAGGAACTAGTACTTCCTGTAGACATCTTGTAGGAAAACCTGTAGTGGCCTGTTTTGAGCCCGAATTGAGAAAAATCATCACTAGAAGCTAGGATTAGGCCCCTACTTTCCCTCCAAGCCATCTGAACCATTGTACTCATTTTCCTCCACACCTGTCTCCCCTGCCAAAGAACCAAGCAAGATTACCATTTACATTTTTCAAGCAAAATGATAGAAAGGAAAAAGTTATTTTATATTTATTCATGCACATGGAAGTTAGCTCTCTCTAGATTATATTCCATGCTCAGTTAGTTTAAATCATCACATGTGATAAATAGGGTTAAGTTAGGTTTCTTTTACATTTAGTTCATGATATTTATGCAATTAGAATATGTTTCTTTCCTTGTACTTTATTTCTTGCAATAGGTTAGGGTTTCCATTTCATTTCATTTTCTATAATTAGTTTAGGGTTTTATTTCAGTACATGCACTCCATTACATCATGACAGCAAAGGAAGGACACATTGTATGTTCCACATATAGTGTCGATACCACTTAAGTTTGTATGAACCTCGGGTTTATAATTTAAAGTTGGTAGCCTTGGGAGTTGCAACATTCTTGTTGAAATACTGAAGCTCATCACTCTTCACAAATCAATTAGACATAGCCCTTTTCAAGTGGGCTTGGGATTCTAGCCACTATGTCCCATTGATGTGGCCATACCATTTGCAGCGACTCAGGCGATTCGGCTCATGTCCAATCCAAAGCCGATAAGGCAAATAGCTTCATTGATCACATTCAAAACATATGCCATCAGGTCCATGATAAATTAGAAAAATCCAATGCTAAGTACAAGAAATGGCATGATCAACATCAGTTGCCACTCAAGATCCATGTGGGTGACAAAGTTTGGCTACATTTGCAAAAGGAGTGCCTCGATGGGCCCCACTGCAAGATTCACCCGCTTCGATATGGGCCGTACATCATCACCAATGTTGTGGGAGATAATGATTTTGAGCTCAGCATTCCCCCATTCCTTGGCCTGCACCCAGTGTTCAATGTGGATCGCCTTTAGCCATACTTTCCCCCATTACTAGACACATCCAACATTGCAAAACAACTCACACCAACAGAGTTAAATCCAAACTGCATGGAACAAGCTGCAACTAATCGGATCATGGACATGTAGATCAAGAACACTCACCAACAGAAGATCCAATTGTATCGAGTTGTCAAAGCCAGCCAACTCCTGCACCAAGGAAAATGGCTCACTAGGGACCAAGTTCAACAGAAGTTTCCTCATCTCATGGAGGAACTCAACACAATGGAGACCATTGCTTCCTAAGCAGGGGGGAATGATCCAGGTGGATATTAGTGATGACCCGCCTATTCCACGTGGAAAACCACCATTGTTTCTTTCAATTTTTCAGTTTCCGTAATTGTAGCACAGTTACTATTTTGGGCATTTTTTCGGGTCTTAAACTTTTGGAGACGTTTTGAGGCCCTAAACGATGTTTTTTTGGCAAAATTCCTCCAAGCGATTAAAAGAAAATCACATTTTTAGTTGTATTCCTCATAAGGGTCTTTCCAACAAGGTATCATGCATGTCAAACAGAGATAATATGACCAAGTTATGATCCCGGGAATTTGGTTGCCCAACTAACCCCAACGGGGCCCATAAACTCTTGGTGTTACATCTCCTCGAGTTAGGCTTTTGGTTGTTTATGGAATTCTCTTATTGTTAAATAATAAAAATTCCCTTGAGCCTCATTGTAACTCAGTTTAGAGGATGTAGCCACCACATCTCTTCTCAGAGATAAGCTACCATCGCCCGAGCTAGTCTCATTTCCATTTTGTTTGTAAGCATATTTCATTATTTGATATTAATGAAAGATAGTGTTATTTCTACTACATCTTTGTATTTATGGCTATATCTATAATTTGTTGCATTCCTGTTTAAATTTGAATCATGGCCGAAGACGAAGGTTGCTGGGGTTGGTGCCATGGCCTGGGTTCTGTTGTTTTATAGTGAAATTGTTTCCTGGAGTTGTTCCCTCATCTTAGGTGTGACCTGATTTTGAACTTATGAAGCACACAGTTTATGACTAGGAGGAATGTGGAGAGCCCACAACTAGTCAACTCTGTGAATATAGGTAAGTACCATGTTCCATGATATGTTTTTTGTGTATTTTTATGTAAATTTATGGATTTTGGTTATACACCCTGATTTAGGTATTTGTCATGATTGTTGAGTACCATGATATGTATTTACTTGTATGATGTGTCTACAAACACTAGCCGGGGAATTACATGACCGATTATAAGGTGTTGTGTATGATTTACTTACTCGATTATGGGTATTTATTTACAATTATTGTGATGTTAAATGCATGTATATGGAATACAATGTTGCATTTTATAATAAATATAATTGCTTGGTAATATGAGAATTATGGAAAATTTGTCTACATATGCTTTCACATGTAAATTTTAATTATGTGTAAGTAGTACTTGTTGAGTGTGTTTCTCGACCTAGAGTTGGGACATTACACTCTCAAACGCACAAAATGAAATATGTCTAAATCGTTTCCCTCATCAAATATTTTTATAGCTAAAGCGTTATTGTTGTATCATGTATAGTGTCTCATATCCATGCCTTATATTAGAGATCCTTTCTTCCTAAACATGAAAATATTTTTCAATCCATCCTTCATTTATTAGTGAGATATTAATGATAATCTAGTGAAAGGCATGTTCTGCCTTAGTAGTGAACTGGTTGAAGAGTTCCTTTGGTTGTAACTAGTCATACTTATCTTTATATATAAATAAAAACATCCCCATTTTCCACTGATAGAAGATAAATATTGTAATGTAATCACCATTTCAACTTTATTTATTTTGATGTCTTGTTAGAACATACTCAACTTGTTTCTTCTTGTTTGTACAATATATTGGTTAGTTTCCACATTGTTCATTGACTACTTCTCATGTTTGACTCTACGCAATTTCCTATGAAATTACAATAGCTCAACTTTTTGTTATTTTCCCATAATTAAATCCCAATTGCAATCAACGACACTGATTTGTATGAATGTTGAGTAGCTAAGTCAACTATGGAAAATCATTCATAGAGAGCCATGGCAAATCAATAGAGGTAAATTTTGGCCAAGGAAATCCAACCAATAAAATAAGTTGACAAGTTGATGATGGGAAAATTCAAAAATCAACTATAAGAAATTGATAAACATTCACTGAAGTTATAAAAATATTGTGCAAAGGCTCTAGATTTTGAGGCATTCATCTTTGCAAATTTTATAAAATAGCAAAACCACCTTAACTATTTTTTCTTATAATTATTGTTTCCTATGTGTGTCACGCATAGCACAATGTATAGAGTGTGGTATCCATTCGCTGATGTTATTGGTCATTGATTTAATGAAGTAGGGACTAAATCGAGTTGTTGTTTGAGCATTGATTT